>CM021105.1:369249524-369345653 GCA_007115665.2 Sequoiadendron giganteum | reverse complement strand
GGAGAGGGAAGGAGAGAGAGATGGACATGTAGAGACATAGTTCTTGAGCTCAAAGAAGATATTGTTAGATAAAGGGATGGAGATAGTGAGAGAGAGAGAGAGGTCTAGAGAATAAGATATGAAAATGAGTGAGATAGAGAGAGAAAGATGAAATTTGACCTCCTGAGTACTAAAATTTGACCTCCTGATTACTGAAATTTGACACGCTAATTACTCAAATTTGAGTAAGTCTGAAATTTTTAAGATCTTCCAAAAACTAGAATTTGCATTATAACTCTTAGAGATCTGAAACCACTCTCAAACATCCTGCCTATATATACATGAAATATAACTTAAAGTATAAGAAAGTAAATTTCCATATGTAAATGTCAACTTATACTTAAATTTTTATTTCATGTATATAGTTTCCTTGATAGAGAAAGCAAAAATCTAGTTTTGTGCAAAGCAGGCCATTTGGCGCTCACCAAAAGGCCTGCTTTAGACGTGTTAATTAACATGATTTGCTAAATTTTCTCATATTTTTGACCGTGCTCCCCATCTCATTTGCACGTATTTCAATGCAAGTTTATAAAAAAAACTATGATAGCATTAACCTCTATCTCAGCTATCTAAATATATATAAAAAAATTCATTTTGATTTAGTTAAGGTTTTGATCCATGGCTTCTATTGTAAATGCCTTCGTTTTTGGTCAAAAACCAACATGTGCTAGGTTTAGGATAGATTTTTACACGTTCATCGAAACGTGAAACAAATTACGTTTTTTGAAACTAGACTCCATTCTACACATGATGAAAAAAAAAATCAATTTTCAATTAGTTTGCAAAAAATTTGGAGGGGAGCAAGCTCAAATTTCAGCTTTTCAGGATGTGTCCACTTTGAAAATTCATAAAATATTATATATTCATTAAAAAAATTATCCGAAAGAAGGAGGATAAACTACATGGTGTTAACTAATTTATCACCATTGGGATATTTTAAATTCTAAAAAAAAGTTAACCAAAAAGGGGGGAGCCCTCAAGCGCTATGCTATTTTTTTTTATAAAAACAGGACCTATTTTGCCCCCCCCCCCCTTTTTGAGACCCTTAATCTTCATTAATTTCAAAAAACAATAGTAGCTTAGAAACTAGACTCGGAGCACTTCAACTTTTGTTCTTGCCGCATCTTGAAATTTTGAGCGTAACTATCTTCATTTTCTTGTGCAAATCAGATTTTCCTGATTTCAAAAAAAAAAGGGGGCATCTTAAGAGCCAAAATTGTGTCACAAATTGGTGCACTTACCCTTATGATGCATTTGACATGCATTTTTGTATGGAGAATAGCCTCGTCCCAATTGCAGAAGGGGTGTCCTTGCAACATGGCTTACACATGATAACGTATTGCCCTTCTTCAGGGATAGGACATGTCCGATTATTATTGCTAGTTGATTTCTACATTCGATTATGTCATACATTTTGCATCAACATTTCAAATCAGACTCCATGATCCATCATGACGATGAAGAAGAGAACATAAGGGGTGATGCTGATGATCTCCTCTTCATCTTGATCTTGGATTACAGAGTCTGATCTGAAACGTTGATGCAAAACTTCTTACACAATCGAATCCATAAATCAACTAGAAATAATAAATATGGATTGTGGAAAATTGATATCATTTATGTCTGATTATGTTATCATTTCAAAGACATGTTTTTTGAGGGATAATAGCTTGAGTTTACTATATTTTTTAGGGAGATTAGCTTCTTCCCTGCAATTTGACGTCGCTATTCTCCATAGAAGAATGCATGTTAGAGAAATCATAACAAACAAAAATGCATTGAAACATACAAAAATACATACACAGCATATTGCAGAAAATAATTTGAGGTTGGAAAACACTGTGTGTTGTGAGTTCTTTATGCACGTTGAAAGTTGAAGGTTTGAGAGCACGGGGTGGAGTTGCAGTTGTGGGATATATAAAAGCATCCAAATTCAACTGAGAGGTGACTAACGAATTGGGATGTTACTTGTGAAGGGTTTGTAAATGGTATTTGGTTTGCAAGTGCAATAACACCTAGTGTTTTCCAACCTACAATTACACATTGTTGGCCTTTCCATTGCATGAAAAGGTCAACCTATGAATTCCCGATACAAGTGTTAAATAAGACCTCTATAAAGACATGACAATATTTCATGACAACTGGGCATCTTTGGAACTACTTTGCAATATTCGCAAAACAAGCTCTTCTCTCCAACACACATGACCACCTCTTCCACAATCTCATCCACTCATGTCCATGATGTTGAATCTATGTGTGATGGAGAGAAGTGGATGTTTTGGAAATGAGAAAGGTATGCTTCAAAGTTGGTCAGTTATCATGAAATGTTGTCACGTTGGCAGAGGGGGGTGAGGGGAAAACCCTGTGTGTTTTCCATCCTGCAATTTTGTTTTTGCATCTTCTATTCCAAATGTATAAAAATATTGAAATGGAATGTTTGTTGCGAGTAAGGGTTATAAAATACGAAGCTGAACTTCAATACACTATTTTGCTACAGTCTGCATAACAAAAAGTGTTGTCTTTGAACAAGGTTTGAGAAGTGAGGGATAAGCCCTTAGCGAGTGATGTTTGTGTGATTCACGGTATGGTTTAACCACCTACCATGCATCTTATCTGACACTTGTATCGAGCATTGAGAGGTCGACGTTTTTGTGCAACAGCAAGGTCAACACACATAGACAATATGAATGTAATGACAACATGTTTTGGTTAAACTTACGTAGTAAGAACCCAATTGGTTGGTCAATCCTCACGTGAATTTGGATAGTATTAAAAATTCCTCCAGCTATAATTATATGAACAGTATGAATGTATTGGAATACTTTTGATTTGTTTACGCTATTAATGTCATGAAGTTCACCTTCAAAATATATAATAACTCTTACTTATAGTATAAGTTGTATTTGAATTTCTTTGTATGGTTGAAACAAAGAAATGCACAAAATAATGGTAGATTGGAAAATACAACATGGGTTGTTAGTTGTTTTATTCTGCATATTTAAATCTAAACACTTGAGAGGATGAGGAGGACTTGCAAGTGCGGGATACATTCGGTTGCAGGTTTCTTAACGCCTTGTGTTTTCCAATCTCATTACATTATTTCTATCTAGAAAGCTAAATGTTCTCAAGACAATTATAAAACATACCAAATTGAGGCCGAGAGAGTAACCAATATGGTTGTTACTTGTAAAGAGTTTTACAACGTTTTGTGGATTGCAGGATTTATAACACCCTATGTTTTCCAACCTGAAATTTCACATAACAATTTGAATTCCTTGAGAATATTTTCTTATTTAGACAGTAGGAATGTTATAGAAGGGAACCTCCAAAAATTACAACTATTAGTTATGGTATAAATTGCAATTCAGTATATTCATGTGATTGAAAAAATTAAATGCACAAAATAATTGCATGTTGGAAAACACAGTGGGTTGCTTGTATATCGGGTTTTACAATACTGTGGGTTGTACATTTCATAACACCATCTCTTTCCCAACCTACAATTTCGCTTGTAGTAGGAATGTATTGAATTTTTCTTTTTATTTAGACACAAAGAATGTAATGAAAAGCACCTTCAAAATTTATCACAAGTCTTAGGTATAGTAAAATATGTGTTTGAAATTCTTCTTATGATTGAAAAAAGATATGCTTGCTTACTGCAAATGGTGCAATAAATTTTGGAACTTTAACTGTCCATAAAACTTACAACAATTTTATAGTTTACAACAAACCAAGGATGTATTCTGTAAAAGGGAATGTGCTTCATACATCGAAGAATATCATTGAGGTTGACAATACACCTAAAAGGGTGTCTAGTGGCACATCTTCTTTGGGGCGGTTGTGTTCCCCAAATGTGTAGGTAAGATCCGATAATTACAAGATGTAATCAAATATATAACTTTAATCTCACATAAGTGGTTACAATGACTGGAAAGTGGGAATGTTTTAATCAGGAGGCAACAACCGCGGTATAGAGGAAGTCCCCTTATTTCAGGAAAATGTTGAACCCTAAAGCAACAACGTGTTCGATAATTTATTGTGAACTTCCAATTGCCCTTTCCTTCCAATGTGTCAATCAAAATGCTTTACAATTTCAGTTAGAAAATATCATGTTTGTTACAAATCTATCAATTTTGACAGTATATTGTTCCTTCGATTCAGGATGATAATCAAGGAGATCATCATGCTCTTGCCATAGTCCATGACAACGAGGAAGAGCATGCAAAGGGAGACCCTAAGGATGGAGAGGGATGCAATGAAGCATGAGGTAATGTGGTGGACGAGAAGATAGATATAATAACTCACATATTGCATAGGTTTGGTTGTGTGTATATGTTGTGCATTCAAATTTTTTTAATATCAAATATATTAAGCAATTTTATTTTCCAAATTTGTTGTGCAGGTTGATACTGAATATAGAAGAGAAGTGGAGAATGCTAGATATGTATATTATTGTATTGTAGAAGAATGTACGAGAAAATATCATGATTAGAGAGTGTTCAACATGCATAGGATTTAGCATCACCACCTTCCTATTCTTGCGGCACCAAAGTGTGGTTGAACTGCGGGGGAAGCAAAACGCCCCCCTCCTCCCCCTGATAAATTGAAAGAGTAGCTTCAAAAGAAGGTGGAAAATATGGATTACCAAATGAATCTACAAAAATATCTCTAGTAGAAGTGTGTTATGCAAAAAATATGGGAAAGATAGCTTCCTTCAACTTCCCTAGGAAGGAAAGGACCAGGTGAAGAAGCGAATGGTGTTATACAATAGTGAGGAGAAAAGGAAAAAAATATTACAGTTATAGGAGAGAAAGAGAAAGGAAGGAATGGTAATGCCAAATTGAACTATTAAATTTGAATTTTGGTTGGTTCATATTTTATGTTCTAATGCATACAAGGTTCACTTAATGTTAACTTACATGACATGACAAGGTGATGGTCGAGAAGCGGTTCTTTCTGCCCAACAAAGTAGTGTTTGTTTGCTAGAGGAAGTTGTGCGCAAGAAAGGCAAAGATGATGTTGTTCCTCCCAACTCGGCGTGTAACATTCATAAGAAGCCTCGTACACGGTTAAAAGTTTGAAGGCACCCTCTGAAGAAGAAATGAGAACAAACGGTGATCTTGAAATCTTTTGTTTAATGTTTATTTTGATTATTTGAATAAATTGGTTTCATTCTTCTGAGTTTGATGTGACGTTTCAATTCCTCCTTTTACACAACAAGGATGAACAACGAAGTTCTGCCCTTGAGCAGGTTGTTGTTGTATTGGAAGATGAAGCAGTTCCCACGGAAGCACAAGATGATGTTGTTCCTCCCAACCCCTTGTCTAACATTGAGAAGAAGAAGAAGCGTGTATGGTTTAAAATTTCCTCATGCTCTCACAAGAAGAAAGAAGTACAAACGGTGATTTCAAAATCTTCTATTTGATGTTTGTTTTGATTATTTCAATGAATTGGTTGCATGCATCTAAATTTGATGTGATGTTTCAATTCCTGCTATTATAGGTCAACGATGAACAACAATGTCCTGCCCTCGAACATGATACTCTTGATTTGGAAGATGAAGCGAATGCTATGGAAGAACAAGATGATGTTGTTCCTCCCAACCTATCGTAGAACATTGAGAGGAAGAAGAAGATGCATATACAGTTTAAAGTTTCCTCACGCCCTCACAAGAAGAAATGAGTAGAAATGGTGATTTCAAAATCTTCTATTTAATGTTTGTTTTGATTATTTCAATGAATTTGAATATTCCTGCTCTTCAAGTGACTTTTAATGCATTCCACTCAATTACAAACACAACTTGGATAATTCTACTTTTCTAATATATATTCAATGAGATAAAAGAGGAGTTAGCCAAACTGTGGTCAACATTGATTGGAAGTGCATTAAAATTTGTGCTTGAAGAGGAAGATTATTGAAATTCCTTTTCTACACTCTCTAAAAAGGATAATAATATTAGGGAATTTCTTCAAAAATCTTTTATGGACAAGACTACTTGGGTGCTCTGTGTCCCAAGAAAATTACAAGTTATTAGTTTCACAAAATTGCATGTAGACAACATGAGTGTAATGAAAACCTTTAGTTTTGTAGACAATAAGAATGTAGTCAAGTCCATTGAACTTCACAAGTTAAAGTAACTCTGTAAGAATGTAGTCAGGTCCATTGACCTTCACAAGTTAAATCAACTCTTACTTACACTAAAAGTTGGATTTCAATTTCTTCATATGATTTAAAAAATAAATGCATAAAATAATTTAGAACAAAAAATATGCTCAAACTAAAGTAACTGACATAGAACACTATGTTTTCAACAATGCATACTATATATATATATATGTTGCCAAAAAATAATAAATAATAATTTTGACACAGGAGAGTGAGTTTTATAAATAGATTTTTTTTGTTATCTCCAAATTACTTGAACAAATCTTTCCATAACAAACTAACTAGCATGTGACAGTGTGTTTTCCAACACTCCAACTCATGCGAGCATTTTATTTGTTCCAATTAGATGAACAAAGGGAAATGCCATATTTACGTCACCAAAGAGTTGTTCTAAAATATGAAGGTGGACTTCATTACATTTTTCCAGTGTACAAAACAAAAAAAATTCATGAGGAGATTGTGTGTTTTCCAACACTACAAATAATGCAAGTTTTTTTATTTTGTTCCAATCAGATGAAGAAAGTGAAATGACATTTGGACTCTAGCAAAGAGTTATTCAAAAACTTCAAAGTTGTCTTCATTATATTCTTTGAGCATAACGAAAACAAACTTTTCATAATGAACTAACTGACATGGGATAGTGTGTTTTCCAACACTACAAATGATGGGAGCATTTTATTTGTTCCAATTAGATGAAAAAGGGAAATTCCATATTTACGTCACTAAAGAATTGTTCTAAAATATCAAGGTGGACTTCACTACATTTGTTGAGCGTACAAAACCAACAATTTTTATGAGGGAATAACTGAGAAGAGACAGTGCATTTTCCACTATTGCAAACAATGCGAGCATTTTATTTTTGTTTATTTTTTCTCTTTTGATTGGTATAGTCAAAATGGCATTTCACTTTCCTCATCTGATTTGACCAAATAAAATTATGCTCACATTATTTGTACTTTTGGAAAACACATTGTCTCCATATAAGGTGTTAAGAAACAAGCAACCCATACAGTGTTGTAAAACCCTCTGCAACTGAGAGGAGATAGTGTGTTTTCCAACCGTGCAAATAATGCGAGCAATTTAGTTGTTCCAATTAGGAGAAAGCTAACTCGTAAACAAAAACCACCTATGTATGTAACATGAGATCAAAATGGCATTTCATTTTCCTATCTGATTCGACCAAATAAACGCTCACATTATTTATAGTGTTGGAAAACACATTGTCTCCATATCAGGTGTTAAGAAACAAGCAACCCATATAGTATTGTAAAACCCTCTGCAATTGAGAGGAGATAATGTGTTTTCCAACTGTGCAAATAATGCGAGCAATTTATTTGTTCCAATTAGGAGAAAGCTAACTCATAGACAAAAAACACCTATGAATGTAACATGAGATCAAAATGGCATTTCACTTTCATCATCTAATTCGACCAAATAAATTCTCACATTATTTGTAGTGTTGGAAAACACACTGTCTCCATATAAGGTGTTAAGAAACAAGCAAACCATATTATAGTGTTGTAAAACCCTCTAGAACTGAGAGAAGACAATGTGTTTTCTAACTCTGCAAATAATGTGAGCAATTTATTTATTCCAATCAAATAAAGAAAGCGAAATGACATTTGGACTGTACCAAATAGTTGTTCAAAAATTTGAAAGTGGACTTCATTACATTCTTTGAGCATAGGAGCCGACTAACTCCTAGATAAAAACACTTATGTATATACAAAACGCATGAAAAACATACATAACAACATACATAACAACATACATTGAAACATACATAACATGATGAGACATCCTAGTGCAGGGCCCACCAGATGGGGGATCAAACTGACGAAACCGACAAACGACACCAAACATCTGGGAAATGGTAGGTAGGACTTAACGGTGCCGTCAGGTTAGTTTTCTTGGCAATTGAGAGGAGATAGTATGTTTTCCAACACTGTAAATAATGCAAGCATTTTATTTGTTCCAATCAGATAAAGAAAGCGAAATGACATTTGGATTGTAGCAACGAGTTGTTCAAAAATTTGAAAGTGGACTTCATTACATTCTTGGAGCATAACGAAATAAAACTCTTTATATCAAACTATCTAAATTGGGACAGTGTGTTTTCCAACACTACAAACAATCTATAACAACATTGTGCCTTGCAAGTTTCATAATACCTAATGTTTCCCAATTTCATTACATTCTTGGCACCTCATTTTTCTATTTGTAAATAATGGTTTCAAATGCCACATGTTTTTGGGTTTTTGTCCATTCCAAAATATGATTTTAAAAACCCACCGACGTTGACATGTTTTCCTAGAAATGGGACAAGCTACGACAGGTCAGAGTTAATGTTCGACCATCAAGTCTTTCGATCGGTGCAATTTGTGCATCCATCCTTCTTTTCCTTCGGGACATTTTGTTCCAATCAAATGAAGAAAGTGAAATGACATTTGGATTGTACCGAAGTGGACTATACCGACAGACAGGACGAAACATCTAGGAAAGGTAAGTAGGAGTTAATTGACATGGGACAGTGTGTTTTCCAACATTGCAAACAATCTATAACACTGTGCCTTATAGGTTTCATAATACCTACTGTTTTCCAATTTCATTACATTCTTACTATCTAAATAACAAAAGGTTCTCCAGACAATCACAAAACATACCAAATTGAGGTCAAAGGTGAGTAACCAATTGGGTTGTTACTTCTAAAGGGTTATAAAACAATTAGAGTTTTAGGAGACAGTGTGTTTTCCAAAACGAGAGTGTATAAAATGGCGGCAAAAATGGGATCTCGTTTAGGTATTTTGCTATTTGCCAATTATGATTTCAAATGCCACGTTTTATGCTTTTTTGTCCATTCTGAATAAGAATGTGAACAATGGCGACGTTTTGGGTTTTATGTGGTTTTCAAAATATATCATTTCATTGCATAAACCCTCATTGCATTTTCTAACTTTGTAATATATTCCACATGGTTTCTGCATTCTATAAACGTTATTTTGTAATTTCACTCATATTTCCACAATGGGTTGTCATTTTTTCATTCTGCAGTGGCAAAATTCGAAAACCAACATACAGGAGGAAAGGAAACAAAAAATTAAAAACCCTCAACATAGAAAAACATTAACAACCTTGCATTTCAAATAAATACCCCTTTCCCCAACGAAAACCTTGCAACGTTCAAAATAGGAATGTCAACAATGGCGACGTTTTGGGCTTTATATGGTTTTCACAATATACCATTTCATTGTAGAACCCACGTTGCGTTTTCCAACCTCGTAATATATTCCGAATGATTTTTGGTTTCTATAAACGATCTTCACTTATTTCACTCATATTTCCACAATGGGTTGTCATCTATTTCATTTGTCAAGTGCAAGATTTCAAAACCAACAGACAGAAGCAAACAAAAAATAAAAAGCATTCAACAAAAAATCACATAAACCATAACCCCACAACGAATAGCTGTTCATTTCTTCAGAGTTCCTGTGCAAAATGGCAAATATTTCAAGCATATATGCATACCTGCTAGCTCTGAATGCCTGCAGCTCTTTCCCATTGCTCTCCACCAAAACGTCGTTGTAGAAAATAGGACCTTGGTTAGGCTTTTTGATATTTGCAAATAATGGTTTTGAATGCCACATTTTTTTGGGTTTTTGTCCATCCCAAAATATGAGTTTAAAAAACCTGCCGGTGTTGACATGTTTTCCTGATGATGGGACAGGCAATAGCACGACGAAGTTAACGTCTAATCATCAAATTTTCCTGTCGGATGCTATTCGTCCATCCGACCACCTTTTCTATTGGGGCCGTTTTGTCCACCACGGAGGATGGGGGATGAAGGGTACGATATCATGTTACATAGGTGCTTTTTGTCTAGGAGATAGCTTTTTCTAATTTACTTAAAAGGAAAGGTTATTTCCCTTTAATATTATAACATGTTTCGAAATGAGAGATAATTCGAATCATATTTTTCCCCGAACAGACAAAACAGAGTAAGACCAACTCTTCCTACAGCACAACATTGATGAGCGTGTCCGTGCGTCTTCATAATTTCCAAGTTCGCCCAGATGTGACGTCGCACACTTTCTTCACTGACTAAGATTACAAAATCAGCACCATATTCATGTGATAATTGTGACATCGTATCATGAAATACCAATATTAAATGCAATGATCTGTAATTACTAATAAATGAAAAAGCGAGGGAGCCAACGAAACCCATCAAGAATTTTGGAGGCGTGGACGGTCAGATTTGCCAAGTTTTGGAGCGAAAAGTTTGGACCGTCGACATGCAGGATACATTACACGAAATTTGAAGCCTACTAATAGCGTCAAGGTTCCAAATTCAGCAGTGTGCGCACATTCCTTGTTACCGTTTCTTTATCTGGAAAAGCAGGAGGTGGTGTGTTTTCAGCTTGGTTTTTCTAATAATGGAGTACAAGTGTTAAGATTATTTAGTAGAGAAAAAACATGGCTTTATAGTAGAGGTGAGTGATATGCCAAGAATTGGGCCCCCGCTTTTTTTTCTTCACCAACTGTAGGAAAATCCATGCATGGTTTTAGGGAGGTCTAGCTTTACTTGTTCTGCTAGACGTGGCTTGTACCATTTCTGCGCCGTCTGGAAATATTGTTGGGTGGTTTTGTTTGGAGGGGAAGGAAAAAGAGAAGATGGAAATGGATGCTGAAATGCCACCAAAGGAGGACAGCATACAGGCATTCATAGGGCATTTTCTGGAGCCAACGCTCAACAAAATTGGGCGCTATGAAGTGCCCTCTGCTACGGACCACGAGTTAGTTGCTAAGCAGGTTTTGTTACTTTTTAACTTTTTCTTTTTCTGCGTAGCACAGTTTCTTTATGTGGGTTTTTGAATTATCTGAATACGTTTTATTGCGAAGTTTTTAGAGGACTACATAAGTTGTCGTGTCTTTTCTGAGGGATGTTTGGAAACTGCAAACATAGCTCAAGCTTAGATTTTAAATTTATTCTCAATGACAATTTAATGCGGGAAATTCTGTTGTCAGAAGTCTTCATGCCAGTGAACAGTAGACACGGGTGTGGCCCTGACGCATGGAATGGGGGCACCATTTTTAGAATGATCGAAAGAAAATGAAATGGTTTTAAGTGCATCGCCTGTTCTGTCATGATTTTCAGAATGAAGAAAGAAAATCAAATGATTTAGTTATTTTCATGAAACCCAGGGGTGTATGGGACCATATATGTTACAGTTGTCTCAACCATCAAATATGCTGAACTAAGACATTGTTGTTTCCTTATGAATTTCCTTGTTGATATGAGTTGTATACTTTGCATGTTTTACACTCCTTATGGACCGTGTTTGGGGTTACAATTAGTAGGGTACAGGCAATGCCCCTGCCTTCGGTCCTCTAGCTATTTTTTTCTACCCATAATTTTATACCTGTTGTAATGTAATACTGCTGAACATTTTCCTATAATAGTTTGCTTGTAAATTTTTGCATATGGATTAAGATTAAACACTAGTATAAAATATTTTATTGTATTCTAACCAGTTGACGCATTCATTAAGTGAGCTTTGTTTTTTGCTAGGTTTATCCTTAGAAAGGTTTCCCATGGTAAACAAATTTGTTAGATTGCGATTTTGCCAATATTTTCTTACTAATGCATTAAGTTTTTGTTAGCATTGCTTTCTTTCTCTCCAGAAATGAGATATTTTCAGTTAGAAGGTATGGAACCACGTTGCTTCAACTATGGTAGCATTAATCAGGATCGGGATTGACTTATTAAAATTATAATTCAATTACTTGAGATTCAAATGGGAAATAAAAAAACTGCTACAAAACTAATAAAAAATATTGAAAAAAGTACTATATTTGTTATTTCAAGCCAAATAAATTAATAAAAAATGTTGCTTTTCCACTCGGTCCAGCCCAAAGCAACTTTTACTATTGCTTTTCAAAACCAGAGCTGGGGGCTTCATGTGTGCTCTCTGTACTGATATAAGAAGGGTTGAGGGGTGTAGCCCCTGCCACCTAGGTCAAAATTAAAGCTCTGAGGCCACAGAGACCTTTATGGTGCAAGCTATTTTTTTATAGTTTTATTGCTTTTAATCAAGATCCAAACCCTTCAACCACCCAGGTGCGATTGTTGATTAATCATGGTTTTCTCACGATTTCTGCTACTGTCGTCTCAACCACCCAAAGGGTCTGAATTTTAGAACAGCATGGCTTCATTATGAGAGCTGGTTATGCTTCTATTGAATTGAATCCAAAATTATCCAGAATTCTCTATTCATTCCTTGTCAGACTTCACTTTTAAGGTCCTTAATATATTTGACTCAAATATCATTATATGCTGGGCATTCTATTATGAAATATTTTTCTGTTTTTAACTGCTTCTATACTGCAGACTGCACATCCATGCCGTTTAAATCTGTAATATAGATAATTATTTATTTCAATTTTGATTTCCATTTCCTTTCAAGTTTTGGGGAATGTTCTCCAAATTTTCTGTTGATTCGTTTCTCTTAACGTATAAAAGATGGATTGCTGTTGATCATTTGACATTTAGGGCTTGGGATAGTTGACTTTCTTTCTCTTTTTGTTTTTAGCAGGAGACATCCATTAAGGTTTTCGGAGACATCAGGGATGTACTGTACTTGCAAGCTAAGTTACTGATTTGTTTTAGGGTTCGGGTATGGGTACGAGAATCCGGTACGGGATTCGGTCAAATTTTTTTTGGGGTTGGGTACGTTAATACAAAAACATATAAAAATCAGAAATATATACATATTTGCAGTAGTAATTAAGTTCAAAATACACCACCATATTAATAGTCAAATAACATAGCAAAAATACACCACCACTTTCATAGTCAAATATTAAAATATTAGTGATACTCAAATTTTATGATGTAAAATTATAAATTAAAGTTCAAACATAAAAATGTCAAAGTGTTTACAATCAGCGATTATTGATCATTGATCAATCTGAATCGTTTGGGTCATCAAAAAGAGCATCATCAGCATCATTAGATGCTACATTTTGTGTAGAACCACAAATAGCATCAGTGGCACTCGCACAAGCACTGCCACTAGCATTGACACTACCACTCTCATGCTCAGCAGCTGCTCTAGGCTCATAATCATCATCGATATCAAGTGCAGCTAAGTGACTTGTGGAAGCATCCAAGTCAAGCTGCTCTGGCTCAATATCCCACCTCCTTATGTCTCCTTCTTTGTAGGAACTTTGCTTGTGTGTAAGGAGGCGCAAGTTTGAATGCACATACACCAAGTTCTTCACCTTTTTTGAATGTAGTCTATTGCGCTGTATTGAGTGGATGAAGGAGTATGTTCTCCAATTCCTCTCAGAAGAAGATAAACTGGCAACCTATTAAGACCAAATTAAATAGTTAAGAGTTACAAAATTTAACTAAACAAAATATAAAGTAAAATTAAAATTACAAAATATAAAACTTAAATTTAAAAGATAAAAGAGTTTGACTATAAAACTTACTTGGGATAAATTTCTTATTGCAATAGGTTGGAGGTGCCTATTTTTTTGCCCATGGAAGTACCACATGTTAGTTTTAGGATCAGAAATTCAATAAACAGAAATGCAGCATAAGACAATGTACACAACAAGATACCTTGGGAAAACCCTCCTACTCAAGGGAGAAAAACCCAGCAAATATATTGCTTATATATTCAAGGAATAAGAGCAGAAAAATGCTTACAACTCAAGTACAACACAATGCCGAATTTGATACAATGAATAATAGCACCTCTCTTAGATGCGAAGATACAAAATGAATATGTTTCTCCTTGAATTCAATCTGCTGTAACAAGATGATGATCTGCTGCTCAAGATGATGATCTGTTGCTCAAGTGCGAACTTCTTCTAGGAATGCCAATATGAATGAATGAACTTGATCTCATATATATATAATGTGAAGGAGAGGTCGCACCTCTTCATGAACAAGGTCGGTCACAAATGAAATGAATTTACAATTGAATGGTGCAAATTACAAGGAGAGACGGCCCAAATGAATTATAATATGTTGCCAAGTGAAGCGCCTCTTCACTTTAATAAAAGCAATAAATAAATAGCCGTTAGGCTATATGAATTTTTTTTTTCAACAAGCAAGGCAAAAAGTATGTAGCTTGAAGCTGCAACATCAACACTCCCTCTTAGCTAGGGAGGAATACTTGTGATACACACAGTCATGGAATCTCTCAACATGACACCCACAATGGCTACTCCCATATGTGGAAAGGAACACATCACGGTGTCACTCAACGTGATATCAACCATCATGGCTACTCCCATGTATGGCAAGCATATGTGCACAAGTGCCCATCACGGAATCACTCAACGTGATGTCGTCATCTCATCATGATGTCCACCATGGCTACTCCTAGAGGGTGGATAAACACAAGTGATGTTGTCATGGACTCTCTCAACATGACATCCACCATGGCTGCTCCCAGAGGGTGGAACCAAGGGCTTTCACCTCAAATTTCTCTCACAGAGAAAGATGCATTATCAAGGGCTTACACCTCAAATTTCTCTCATAGAGAAAGATGCATTAAAAGGGCTTTCACCTCAAATTTCTCTCATAGAGAAAAATGCATTAAAAACAAATCACAGAAGATCACTGATACTGAGTCTCCCTCTCAACTAGGGCTTCATTCTCCACAACTCCAAGCTTGTCTCAGAAGTACACAAACTTCACTCTGGAGAGAGGCTTGGTGAGAATATCAGCCGTCTACTCATCAGTACAAATGTATCTCAACTGGATAGCTTTCCTCAAAACCATATCTCTGATATAGTGGGTATTTGATCTCAACATGTTTTGTTCTGTCATGAAACAATGGATTGACAAAAAGCTTCACATAGCTTTGATTATCACAAAGGATGACAGTTGGCTCCAACGATCGTCCAAATAATCCTGCAAGGAGCTTTCGAAGCCACACTGCTTCTCGAGTTGCCACACAAGCTGCAATATACTCTGCCTCTGCGGTGCTTAGTGCCACTGAAGACTACTTCCTGCTACACCAAGAAATCATAGCAGATATTAAAGCAACAATTAGAGGTGCTCTTCCGATCAGATACACTCCCTGCCCAATCAAAATCAAAATATCCTTGCAACTGAAGATCTACACTGGAAGTATATCTTAAGCCATATCCAACTGTGCCATGTAAGTATCTCAGGATATGCTTAGATGCAACTAGATGTATTTGCCTTGGTTCACTCATGAACTGACTAAGTGCACTCATTGCATAGCAAATATCTGGTCTAGTATTGACTAGATATATCAATGATCCAATCAACTGCCTGTACATAGTAGGATCTACCAGATCTGAACTAGCTGCAACCTCTTTTAACTTCTGAAAAATTGGTTTCCATAGGTGTAGACATGGATTTGCAATCCATCATACCAAATCTCTTCAAGATGTCTATTGTATACTTCCCTTGACTCAGAATGATCTCATTAGGCCTCTGCCATACTTCTAAACCAAGGAAGTAATGCATGTACTTAAGATCCTTCATTTCAAATTCAGAAGCCAACTCCTTTTTGCATTTGATAATGAGGTGTTCTTCTCCAGCAAGAAATAGATCATCAACATAGAGAACCAAGATCAAAGCCTCACCATTAATTACCTTGAAGTATAGGTTAGAATCAACATCATTCTTGGAGGAGCCCAAGCTCATCAGGTATCGATCAATCCTCTCATACCAAGCACGAGGGGCCTGCTTAAGGCCATACAAAGCTTTCTTCAATCTGCAAACATGAGACTCCTTCTGAATCTCCAAGTTCTTGCATCAACCTCTTGATCTCGTCGTCCAAGGTTGCTTCTGTTGGTTTGTCAGACTCCCTCTCTGAAGGTTAATTCCTCCTCGTCAAAGAAACTGATCACAATGACAACCTGAATAGGTTCTTCCTCTTCGAGAGATGTCTTCAGCTACCAACTCAGTCCCATGGCTGCAAACCGTGTCTTCATTCTTCAGCCTACAGGATGCATCAAACTCTTCTTCTCTTGAAAGCAATCTCTTACGCTTCTTGGTCTGACTTGAAGGCATTAACGAGAGATTACTAATAGTTCATAGAACTCAACTATTCCGAAGAGAAATACCAATGCTAGAAACATACATGATTTACTATCTCAATGTTATAGCATGAATCAATAACTACAGAAGAAATTCATGAACATTATTCAACCATGAAATACTTATCTCATTGAAATCAGAATCTCCTTAAATAATTCCAGATAATTAATTCATCATTCATTTGCTTTTCGATCCAACCTGCATTTTAAAGAGATTAATAACAACTCATGAAAATCAAATTACAAATGAAGCATGTAGCAATAATTAAAGAGATAATAGAACTTATCTTTGTTGATTCTATTATATCTTTCTTCCATCTTTACTCAATTTTTGCTCTCAGAAGTGCTAATCTCAGCACAACAAAAGACAATCTGCTCAACATAGATTTCTTAGATACATTACGCAACCAACATATAGAACCAAACCTCTCAAAGAATCAAGGCTCTATCACAGTTCATGCATACATAGAATGATATCGATGTGGTCAACCAATCACAATCGAAATTTCAGTTCTCCTTTCATTTCTGAGTCACACTCAGAAATCTTCACAACTAGCATGAAACAACTCGCAATGAATAATTGGTATCTCCAAAGGATCTTATCCTAGTGATCACTATTCAAGAGAAACCACGATCTTTACTAAACACACACGATTCAAATAATTGATGTCAGAGTTGCACAACTCAGCAGACTGAATTTCAGTCCAGAAAAGTGACTTCAATGATAAAAACAAAGAATACTTATCTTTTTATTGTTGGTTAATTCTACAGATGCAGTCAGGCACTTGTCCTCAATGACTCGTCACAGCACAAGAGACCAAACGATCTCTCTTAAGCCTGCTTAGCAACTGCGTTCCCATTCTGCATGACACGTCTTCTACTTATCTTTTTATTGTTGGTCAATTCTACAGATGCAGTTAGGTGCTTGTCCTCAATGACTCGTCATAGCACAGGAGACCAAACGATCTCTCTTAAGCTTGCTTAGCAATTGCGTTCCCATTCTACATGACACGTCTTCCAGGAGATGCCGATTTGAACAATATAATTTGTGCATCGAACTCTTATACTCCCGTTGACCTTATTTGCCGACCTGGAAAATAAGCTGCGATTAAAAATTTCCTCCAAAATATTATCTATGCCACTTCTCCAAAGTTCGTATTTTACAAGCTCCTCCCAAATATTACTTTCAGACAGGTTGACTTATCTGAATAATATTGACTCCTATAGCTTCTGTCCAGACTCGCATCGATTCCCTTAATTAAGTTGATCTCCTTTGTCTTTTCTCACACATCGACATCCAAGGCTACGCCAATAGAGAATCGAACTGATTTGGTTCAAAAGTGATACGCCAAGTATGTGGAATAGAATTTCCCGAGTCGTATTATTTGCAGATGATGCACCCAGCCTTTGTTCAATAATTTCTCACATTAGATGCCACGATGCCTTCAAGGAATTCGTCCTCCAACTCTGCAAATAAATCTTCCAGGCTGAGATGTAAGATTTACTTCCAAACTGATAAGATCCTCACAATATCGAATTTCTTAGCGTACACAAATCTGATCAGGTCTTGTCTAAAACCTGCTCTGATACCATGTTAGTTTTAGGATCAGAAATTCAATAAACAAAAATGCAGCACATAAGACAATGAACACAATAAGATACCCTGAGAAAAACCTCCTACTTGAGGGAGAAAACCCCAAGAAATATATTGCTTATATATTCAAGGAATAAGAGCAGAAATCTGCTTACAACTCAGGCACAACACAATGCTGAATTTGATACAATGAATAATAGCACCTCTCTTAGATGTGAAGATACAAAATGAATATGTTTCTCCTTGAATTCAATCTACTGTAACAAGATGATGATTTTCTGCTCAAGATGATGATCTGCTGTTCAAGTGCAAACTTCTTCTAGGAATGCCAATATGAATGAATGAGCTTGATCTTATATATAGACAATGTGAAGGAGAGGTCGCACCTCTTCATGAACAAGGTCGGCCACAAATGAAATGAATTTACAATTGAATGGTGCGAATTACAAGGAGAGTCGGCCCAAATGAATTATAATATGTTGCCAAGTGAAGCGCCTCTTCACTTTAATAAAAGCAATAAATAAATAGCCGTTAGGCTATATGAAATTTATTGTTCAACAAGCAAGGCAGAAGTATGTAGCCCGAAGCTACAACATCAACACCACCAACTATGAGCATCCACCCTATACTTGTCTCGAAGAGCATCAAGATTCTGATCAGCACTACCGGAGCATGCAAAAGCCATGAACTTAGCCCTCACTCGATCACGTTTTTCACGAGCACTAAAGAGTCTACGAAGTGCTGCCTTTGTACCCTTGAGCCACTTCAACATCTCTATATGGAGCAACTCTTGATGAAGTAGAAAGTATCTCAACACTACAATATTTGGGACTCAATGCAAAAGCGAGAAGATACAACAGAGTGGTCATTTTGTTCCATCTATCTACAATGATTTCATGTAGCTCTTTGAAGAACTTTTCTTCAAGATCTTCCTCTTTTGCATTGATGATGGTTTTCATCTTCTCAATCATTGAGTTTGTTGATTTAAAGTAGCTTCGGTCAGATATAAATGATGATTGCATTTATGCATCATCATCATTTATATATAATCAAATTCTACATCCCAAGTATGCTCTTCATCGAGTTTTTATGCTCTTCATTAAAGATCTTGATCTTGCATAAATACTTGCAATCATATCCAGATCGAATATTTCGTATTTTATGAAAAATCTAATATTAAAGTTTAGATCGAACTTATTCATGCGGTTGTTAAATGAACTGACCATCGATTAATAATCGAATGGTTAGTTAGAGGGATCCGCATGATTAAAGGGACGCGTCCCATGAGCGGACGTGTCTCTTCTTGACATATAAACATGCATTCGATCCTCATTTGAAGACATCGAAATCTATAAATGTTCTACAATTGAGCATCGACAATCAACAATAGAAATTCAGACTTAGAATTTATAATCCAGAAATCAGATCTAGTTTGACACCTACTTTACAAAGGTAAAGTTCATCATCCTGAATATAATCTGATTGATTTGATTAATTTTAACATGGTATCAGAGCCACATTGAGAAAAGATCCGAATCAAATCAAAATATCATATTATTTAGAAAATCATATTTTTCTCTAGAAATCACATACACATTACATTCTTCATAATGTCAAGTGTAATCAGATTTGAGGATCGTCTTTAAGGTGCAAACAACTTCACTTCATGGAAGTTCAGAATTATGATGATTCTGAAAGAAAATAAGTTAGACTCATTTGTGAAAGAAAACAAAATAGAACCAGAGAATGATCCAGAGAAATCTCAATGGATTGAGAATGATTAGAAAACTATAAAAATTATAGTAGATGCAGTTAGGGACCATATAGTACCTATTCTATCCAAACATGAGACTGCATATCAAATGTTTAAATCCCTTGAGAAAACCTTTGAAATAAACAACACCAGGAGGACCCTTGCTCTCAAGAGGCAACTCAATCATGTTCAAATAAACAAGAGAGAATCCATTAATGCTTATTTCATGAGAATCAATGAATTAAGAAATCAACTATCAACAGTCGGACATCAAATTGATAGCAAGGAGTTAAATCTAATAGTTGTAGGTGGCCTACCAAACTCATGGGAGTCATTTGTTCAAGGAATAAGTGCAAGATCAATACTCCCTAAATTTGATAGACTAAGAGCAGATTGCTTACAAGAAGAAACAAGACTAATGTCAAAAGAAAACAAATAGAAAACCATAGATGAGGATATTCAGGTGCTAAATACAAATTCTCATAATAAAGGTAAGAAGAAAAACTTCAAAAGAAAGAAGAATTCTTATAGAAAGGGACCATTCAAGAAAAGGAAAGACATCTCCCAAATTCAATGTTTTAGATGTGATCAATATGAACACTATGCAATGAAGTGCCCTGATAGAACAAAACAACAAGCATCCTTTGCTAAAGTTAGAAAGACAAATACAAAATATGACTCTGAGAAATTTGTCTTCTACTTAGCACTATCAATTCAAGTATCAAACAAGGTCAACAACTGGGTAATTGATAGTGGTTCATCTAGGCACATCACAGGGTTTAGAGAACACCTAGATACTCTGAAAGAAGAAACTGACGAAGAAGTGACTATTGGGGATGATTTTGCACATCCAGTAAGAGGGGTTGGAACTTGCACCATAAATTTGAAATCTGGGCTCTCTCTACAACTCACTGGAGTATTGTTTGTACCAGGAATAAAAAGGAACCTAATATCCATTTCTGCTCTTGAAGACAATGGATACAGGGTTACCTTTATGGATGGAAAAGTTCTGGCATGGCCAAAGAACTCCACTATAAAGAAAGCTCAAACTATAGGTGTAAGACAAGGATATATCTACAAACTGTGCGTGGATTATAAACAAGCCCCCATTCATGAGACCTCTGACTCAAATGAAATTTGGCATCGAAGATTAGGACATCTTCATTTCCTTGCCCTACCTTCTGTAGAAAAATTAGTAACAGGATTGCCCAAACTAAAACAAATTCATGAAGGAGCATGCAGAGGGTGTGCCCTAGGAAAGAATACAAAGGGGTCCTTTCAAAACAGTTTGAGTAAAACCAAAAATGTATTAGAACTAGTACACTTTGACTTATGTGGACCCATGTCTGTACCCTCCATGGCGGGATTCTTATATTATGTAATATTTGTAGATGACTTCTCTAGGAAGACCTGGATATATTTTCTTAAGTGTAAAGAGTCAATAGAAATTCTTAAAAGGTTTAAGGAGTTCAAAGCACTTTACAAAAAATTTCTTCGGGAAGAAAATCAAAATCCTAAGAACAGATAATGGGAAGGAATACACCTCAGAAATTTTTAAAGAATTTTGTGTAAATGGTGGGATTAAGAGGGAGTTTACTGTAGCCTACAACCCTCAACAAAATGGTGTTGCTGAGAGAAAAAATAGATCTATTGTAAAAGCTGCTAGAGCAATGTTGTTTGACCAAACATTGAAACCTCATTTTGGGCAAAAGCCTCTAGGATAGCTGTCTACATCCAAAATAGATGTCCCCATTCACATCTAGATAACAAGACTCCTGAAGAAGCATTTACTAGTATAAAACCTGACATAAGTCACCTAAGGATCTTTGGTTGCCCTGTCTACATTCATGTACCTAAAGAAAAGAGATCCAAACTAGAACCTTCTGGAAAGAAAGGGGTATTTGTGGGATATAGTGAAACCTCAAAAGCCTACAGAATATACATATCCGGGCAGAAAGAAGTTGAACTGAGTAGAGATGTCATATTTGAGGAAGACATTGCCTTCAAAAGGGCAAATAGTTCAAGTGAAAAATAATTTAAGATTCTCCTAAAGTTTTTGAAGAGGAACCTACTTTTGAGATTCAGAGGGAGTATCCTGAAGAAATCATAAGTGAAAATCAAACTACTCCAGAAGAGAATCCCAATGACAACAACAAGAAGAGACCACTTTGGGCTAAGAAGATGATTAAAGAAGCTGAGAATCATACAACACCCAAAGGAACTTTTAGAGAAAGTAAGAGACCTAAAAGATTTTCAAGCTATGTTACCTTAATGAATGGGATCATTAGTTCAGAACCCACTAATGTTACGAAAGCTTTCAAACATCAAGTGTGGAAGGATGCAATGACGAAAGAGTATCAGTCCATTTTGAAAAATGATGTATGGGATATCCGATATAGTACCTAGACCAAAAGAGAAATCTGTTGTCTCTTCCAAATGGCTCTTCAAAATCAAACATGCTGCTGATGGTAGTATAGAAAAACACAAGGCATGTTTTGTGGCCAGAGGTTTCTCACAAAAGGAAGGTATTGATTATGAAGAGACATTTGCACCTGTTGCTCGGTACACCTCTGTGAGAGCAGTAATAGCTATTGCAGCAGCTAAAGGTTGGAAGATCCATCAAATGGATGTGAAAACTGCCTTCCTGAATGGGACCATTGAAGAAGAAGTCTATCTAGAGCAACCTGAAGGTTTTGTGATACATAAAACTGACTCACATGTATGCAGATTGAAGAAAGCTCTATATGGACTTAAACAAGCTCCTAGAGCCTGGTATGAAAGAATTGACAACTATCTCTTGTGACTAGGATTTTCCAAGAATGATGTAGATCCAAATCTCTATTTTAAGGTAATCAAAGGTAATATGCTAATAATAATTTTATATGTTGATGACCTGTTGATAACAGGAGAAGATCACTTTATTGCTCAAGGTAAAAAGGACTCGACTTCAAAATTTGACATGAAAGACTTGGGCATTTTACATTACTTCCCGGGGTTAGAAGTCTGGCAGAGATCAGATGGCATCATCCTAAATCAAGGAAAGTATACTATTAATATTCTGAAGAGATTTGGGATGTTGGACTGTAGACCCATGTCTACACCTATGGAAACCAACTTACACAAATTGAAAGAAGCAGCATCAAAATCAAAATTTGCAGATCCTACTCTCTATAGACAGATAATTGGATCATTAATGTACTTGGTTAACACCAAACCTGATAACTGCTATGCAATGAATGCACTAAGCCAGTTCATGTGTGAGCCAAAGGAAATTCACCTTGTTGCTGTGAAACACATATTGAGATACCTTCAAGGTACTATTGGATATGGTCTTAAATACAAAATGCCCAACTAGATTTACATGGATACTCTGATTCAGATTGGGCTAGAAATGTAACCGATCGGAAAAGCACATCAGGATGTTGCTTCAGTTTAGGATCGGCTATGATCTGTTGGATCAACAAAAAATAGTCTTCAGTGGCACAAAGCTCGACAAAAGCTGAATATATTGCAGCCTCTATGGGGGCAAGAGAAGTAGTATGGCTCCGGAAATTTATCGTGGGATTATTTGGTGAGCCCCTAAATCCTACTATTATCCATTGTGATAATCAGAGTTGCATTAAGCTTTTAGTAAATCCATTATTCCATGATAGATCTAAGCATATAAAGATCCCTTACCACTATGTGAGAGACATGGTAGAAAGAAATGTGATCCAGTTGGAGTGCATTAGTACAAATGATCAAACAACAGACATCCTCACCAAGCCTCTCTCCACAGTTAAAGTTGAGATTCAAATTGTTTATGTTGTATATAAGAATGTCGTCGAAGAAGATCAGGAGGAACCTTCTGAGTTGCTTGCGGAAAGTGTGGTTCATGCATGATTGGAAAGTAGCTGGGGCATTGGTGAGCCCAAAAGGCATGACTAGGAACTCAAAATGCCCATAGTGGCACCGAAAAGCTGTTTTTGGCACATCTTCCTTTCTCATTCTTATTTGATGATATCTTGACCGAAGATCAATTTTGGAAAAGTACCTTGCCCCATGAAGTTCGTCAATGAGTTCATCGATTTGGGGGATGGGCTAGCAGTTCTTGATGGTTTTTTTGTTTAGAGCTCGATAATTTATGCACATTTTGAAAGTGCCATCTTTCTTTGTACCACAGACCACGAAAGATGCAAATGGGTTAGAGCTGGGTTGAATATGCCCCATCTCTAGTAATTCCTTAATGGTTTTTTGTATCTCCTCTTTGTACTTATGGGGATGACGGTATGGAGTGGTTGTGACCGATTTTGCCCCTTCTTCCAATTCTATGGTATGTTCAAACCCTCTTTTAGGTGGCAACCTTGGTGGAATTTCTTGGAACACCTTCCCATATTTTTTGATAATAGGTTAGATTTCAATGTGGATGGCTTTCCCTTGTGTCATGCTTCTGTCGAGTATCATACATTGGGCTGCCCATTCTCCTTGTCCTCGCCTAAAAATCCTCTCCATTCTTTTACATGAGACCACTTTTGGAGACCTGTTGGGGAGACCCTTTAGAGTGACTTCTTGCCCTTTGTGTTGGAAACAAATGGTTTGGTTTGGAAGATCAAACATAAAGCAATCTAAGGAGTAAATCCATGGGGTTCCCAAGATAATGTCGGCATTGAGGGGGACCACATAGAAGTCTTCTATGATGAGGTGATCCCCTAGGAGAACTTTCAATTGGGGTACTATTGTAGCACATTGCACCTTAGCACCCATGGCCGTTGCACCAAGGGCATGTTCTTGTTGTTTCCCCTTTTTTGTCTCTTTCCTCTTTATGAAGTCTTTGAGGATGAGGTAAATTTCTTGGGCTTGTCTCTTGGTTCATATTTCATGGCCTTTTGGATGGCTTCATCTAGGTGGGTGGGTTCTAATGCACCCAACATGCTTCTAATCGTCCCCCTTAGGCCCTCTATGAATAGATATGTGAGTCTTTCTTGAGAAATCTCTAGAACCATGACCGCTAACTTATAAAACTCGGTGGCATAATCTTCTATAGTGCCTTGTTGCCTCAATTGTGTGAGCTCCCTAAAGTACCATTTCGGGTGCCTTTGGTCAAATCTTTTTATCAATCTTTCGGTAAAGTCATCGTAGGTGGTAACTTGTTGATGGCCTTGAGTTATGAGACCGTGATGCCACCAATCATGGGCCATCCCGGTTAGGTGTAGAACGGAAAACTTGATGGCATTTGCTTCTGTCATTGGGCTTAAGGATAAATAGGTATCTAATTTTTGAATCCATGATAGGGCGGTGGTCTTGCCTTCTCCATCAAAGTTGGGGATGGTTAATTTGCTGATCCTATTCTTGAGTTCTCTATCGGTTGAGTCATTTCTTTCCTTCCTATGGGTGTCCCTTTGCTTGGCTTCACAATAGTTCTTAAATGACACAAGCTCCCTCATTTCAAGTTCTAACCTATAATAGGCTGCCAAGATCTTATCAACACTCTCTAAGGGGGGACTATTGGCATTACTTCCTTTTATGGGTTCTTAATTTGGCAAGAAAGGGGGTCGGGTGGGCCTAGAACTCATGTCTCGTGAAGGTGTGGCATGGTTGTTCTCAGAGTGGTTAGAGTTGGCCTCATTTGCATGATTTTTACTTAGGTTTTGGAGGGCTTAAAGCAAGGCTTGGCTATTTTTCTCATTCTGTTCTAATAGGCTTGGGTTTTTGTAATGTCCCCATTATAGCTTAGTTCAGGAGCATGTTGAGTTAGCCTATCTCTTAGACCCTTGTAGGCTGACAGGATTTGGTTAGAGGGTCATTGGCCTTATTTGGTGGGTTTTGTCATTTCCATCCTTTGAGATCAGTGATTGGCTCACAACAGGCCTTGGCAGTTCAGTGATTGACAGCTTCTGACAACACGTCAATACGACAGGTTATGAGCCAGATATTAATATTTTAGTGAAATTAAAGCGTTTAACTTTATTTGATGGAATATTATAAAGTTGACTTGACTTTATAATAAAGTAATCACTTAAATTTATTTAAGTGAAATTTAAAAACACTTTATGGAAGGGGCGCCCATTTATTTTAATGTTGACTATTGAAAAAGTGTAAAATACATTTTAAATGTATTTTAAATGAAATGTGGCATCACTTTTGGAATTGCGTGCCTTTTTGGCCTTATAAGGAAAGCAAAGGAAAAATCGAACTCATCTTTTGACTATTTGATATTTTCTCTTTGGCTTTGGCTGAGCTTGGTTTCTCTGAGACAAGGGTTTCAGGAGATTTATCTTTGGAGAGCGGCAATTCTTCACAGATTTGTGACTGTGAGACTATGAAAGATTAGTTGAATGATTGCAACAACGGGAGCTTCAATTCAGGAGTTTCTACAGTGCTTAATTAGGATTTTCTATGCAGTAATCAGTAGTTTTCAATAAAATATAGGAGGGTTTGAGAGATTGGCGTCATTCTTCATTTGGTGGACATTCCAGCTTCATGGCTGTACCTTCCTTATTGAGGACGTGATTTCTTTTTGAAGTGCGTGGCTCTTCTATCAAGGGCGTTTGAAGTTTTGAGGAGAAACACCTTCTTTCTTGAGGGTTTTTCATCTTCTCCTTTGGCGTCTAGCTACTATAGTCCATTTGCCTCAGTTTTTAGGCTAGATATTTCATTTTGTAGCCTTCTAAAATGGAATTTATCAGCTTTCATCATTCTTGGCTGGCAAACTGGAATATTTTCTTAATTAAATAATTTGGAGCATTTCGGGTATGTCTATCATATGTAATCTCTTTGTTACGGTTATTTAATACCTTCTGCACTTTCATTTTGTCAATTTCAGCTCAGATTTGAGTTTTATGAGCAATTTTATGAAATCAGCCCTTCTACTTCTTTCTAGAAACTTTCTCTAAAAAACTAAAAAACACAAAAAGATAAGCAAAACTACAGGGGTTTTAGAAGGAGCCAGTTGGGCTCATCACAGTGGTATCAAAGCTGTAATCCTGCCAGCTTGTGGTGTTAGCGGGTGCTTATCAGACTAGAAGTTGGTCTTCTACATTTAGAACTATGGGTGCATCTACATTTAATGACTATATATGTACTAGGTTTAATGAATATCAATCTCTTCCTAAGAAAATCCGAGATGTTCTCACTTTCAATCAGTTCTTGGGTGGACCAGAAGAAGAAGATGAAGAAGTTGTGAGAAGGAAAAAAGAAAAGAAATAAGAGAATTTTGATACTTATAGTGCTCAAGAAGTTGTTATCAGCTATGATGGCAATTCTGATATTTATGCCAGCAGTCAATCTTTTGAGCATTAACATGATTCAGAAGTTATGGCACATGAGGAAAACATTGTAGAAGAGATTTCTATTGTTGGCACGCAAGATATGAGTGTCAAACATGAAGGATGCATGGAAAAAACAAGCCATAACAGTTCAGATTTTTGTGATAGTAGTGAGGTTCCTTTGCATCAGCATGAGACAACAACTACTTCACATGAGGGCGATGGTTCCATGGAGTTGTCAAAGGTAGATACTCAAGGTTTGGGTATTATTGATGCATTTTGTGTTGTAGATTCATGCCACAACAAGTCCATTTTTTTTGAATCAGACCATGGAGAACAAATCAAAAAATCCATCTATTGGCAATGAATTCCAGGATTGTAGTATCTGGGATTCTTTCATTACAGCAAGATTTCAGACAGGGCTCATTGAGGAGTTTCATAGTGTGTACATGGTAAGGAGTGTTCACAGTTTCACTTTCGATTCTCATGTACATGATATTTGGCGAATGCACCATTCAGTTGCGCATCGATTAGATGATTTGTATGACAACTTATCCTGCGTATGGTTTGGAAGCAAGCATTGTCAGTTTCTAGAGTTGCTTCCAAGTAATGCTCATGTTCTTGCGGCCCCTGCGATTGAGTATGATTCAATTTGGTAGGTCTTAGTGATGGCGTTGCAGGAATGGATTGGGAACATTTCACAGTTCTACCTATGGGATCCTGGTGGGTCTGGTGGTTTTGTGGTTTTGAGTTTTTCTATGACAGATTGCTTGCGGACAAGCAATTTTAGGGAGGGTGGATTGTAATGTCCCCATTATAGCTCAGTTCAGGAGCATGTTGAGCTAGCCTATCTCTTAGACCCTTGTAGGCTAACAGGATTTGGTTAGAGGGTCAGTGGCCATATTTGGTGGGTTTTGTCGTTTCCATCCTTTGAGTTCAGTGATTGGCTCACAACAGGCCTTGGCAGTTCAGTGATTGACAGCTTCTGACGACACGTCAATACGACAGGTTATGAGCCAAATATTAATATTTTAGTGAAATTAAAGTGTTTAACTTTATTTGATGGAATATTATAAAGTTGACTTGACTTTATAATAAAGTAATCACTTAAATTTATTTAAGTGAAATTTAAAACACTTTATGGAAGGGGCGCCCATTTATTTTAATGTTGACTATTGAAAAAGTGTAAAAATACATTTTAAATGAAATGTGGCATCACTTTTGGAATTGCGTGCCTTTTTGGCCTTATAAGGAAAGCAAAGGAAAAATCGAACTCATCTTTTGACTATTTGATATTTTCTCTTTGGCTTTGGCTGAGCTTGGTTTCTCTGAGACAACGGTTTCAGGAGATTTATCTTTGGAGAGCGGCAATTCTTCACAGATCTGTGATTGTGAGACTGTGAAAGATTAGTTGAATGATTGCAACAACGGGAGCTTCAATTCAAGAGTTTCTACAGTGCTTAATCAGGATTTTCTATGCAGTAATCAGTAGTTTTCAATAAAATATAGGAGGGTTTGAGAGATTGGCGTCATTCTTCATCTGGTGGACATTCCAGCTTCATGGCCATACTTTCCTTGTTGAGGACGTGATTTCTTTTTGAAGTGCGTGGCTCTTCTATCAAGGGTGTTTGAAGTTTTGAGGAGAAACACCTTCTTTCTTGAGGGTTTTTCATCTTCTCCTTTGGCATCTAGCTGCTATAGTCCATTTGCCTCAGTTTTCAGGCTAGATATTTCATTTTGTAGCCTTCTACAATGGAATTTATCAGCTTTCATGATTCTTGGCCGGCAAACCGGAATATTTTCTTAATTAAATAATTTGGAGCATTTCGGGTATGTCTATCATATGTAATATCTTTGTTACGGTTATTTAATACCTTCTGCACTTTCATTTTGTCAATTTCAGCTCAGATTTGAGTTTAATGAGCAATTTTATGAAATCAGCCCTTCTACTTCTGTCTAGAAACTTTCTCTAAAAAACTAAAGAACACAAAAAGATAAGAAAAACTACAGGGGTTTCAGAAGGAGCCAGTTGGGCTCATCACAATTTTCTAATCACTGTTTTCCATGAAGGCCCTAAGTTCATTTTTTAAGGGATCACCCATGAGGTCATTTTCTGAGTTGGTATTCTTAGTGTTTCTACGGTGGTAGGTCTGCATAATTTCCCACGGGATGGAAGGAAAGATGCTCTGATACCATTGTGATGTTCCCTTACCGGGTTGGCTCTAAAGTTGCTGGCTGATAGGGGTTTGAAACTCTACTCCCAACCTTGTAGCAATACCTGAAACACCATGTGTAAACATTTCCACAATCCTATATGTTAGCCTTAATATCTAGCATCCAAAATCAGACATAATAATAACTGCAGATTGAAAACACAAGAAGAGTTTATAGCCCATCAGGAGAGGGGAATCCTTAAGGGGCCTAAGGTCTACCATCTCCTATTGCCCAACCCTTATCTCGGGCCTGCGGGGCAGAAAGCCTAGGTGGAACCCCCACCCCTCCATGACCCAACCTTGCTTTGGGCCTGTGGGGCAGAACCTAGGTGGGGTTTTTAGATAAACCACTTAGATCCCAGATGGAGATGAGATAGGTTGTCAAGCCCAAAGAGCCTTCGGCGTCGGGGTGGGGGGGGGGGGGAGGCTCTCTCACCCTATTGCCTATACCCACCCACCCCTGGCCTTAGGTTGGGTTGAGTGCCTCCAACTATAGGGTGTCCCCAATGATACGAGACCCTAATCTCATAAAGGTCCATACAGCTACAGCTGTGCCATCAACTTTCTCTGATCTAGGGAAGGCCCATCAACTTGATCCAAGGATAAGAGAGTCCGATTTATCGATCGATCCCCGTAGGGGTGGGGAACCTAGGTGGGATTTTTAGACAAACCACTTAGGTCATGACTCACCTCTCCTGGCGAGATTGCAATCAGAATGTAGACAATTCTATACAATTTCCAATTATGCAGTCATTATTGATTCACTTGCAATTTCACTTATGATGCTATGAAAAGAGTCCAACGTGAGTATATAATTTAGCATGATGATATATCAGAGTGCAGGAGTAAATATAACAAGATTCAAGTCTATAGATCATTCATCATATTCTACAGATTAATGCAGTCCAACAGATTCAAATTAGTTTAGTTTAGTATATGTATATAGTTTCATTAGCATGAAGGTATAACAGAATGCAAAACTTAATTGAGCAATATCCATATCTATACGTTCATCATTTCCATTCGATCCATGATGTATTTCAATCCAGCCTACAGTTCCAGCATTAGTTCACTATAATTGCAATTTTGCGAAAATTCAGATTTCAATCAAACATAAATATAGATCAAGCATCATTAGAACCAATTCTGAAAAAGGTAAACAATAATGGTCTATATCCGTTCAAGGACTACATAGTCCGCCAAATCTAGTGCCCAATAGCAATGCCTAGAATTCTAGTTATAGATTTTGATCTATCAAGAAGGAATGGTTTCAAAACACGTCAGAAGCATTTATATATTTCAAAGAATAAAGACTGGATATTATGTTCAATAATACACAGACTGACTGGAGATTGGGTCAACAGTTTATGCAGCATCATTATGTCAGATTGAGGAAATTAAATATTAAGACCAGTGAGTAATCTCACCTGAGCCGCGAACCTTCTAGTCTTTCACACGTTCTTCATGCCCTTGAACTATTGTTTTACTTCCCTTATTTCAACGTATTGAAACATGGCGTCTCTCTCTCGCAAGATGTGACTTTTGCTAGGGGTGTGACTTGTGCCCTTTTCTTATCATTTTTGGGTTAAGGCATATTTAAGATAATTACATCGATTCACAATATTAGCTGACATTAAAACAATAATCTATTATGAAATCAACTATACTATTTATTTAATATTAATCAAAGCTGGTTGATTGTGCATAAAACCATAGTTTGAAAACTCGGACTCGGCGCGGACTTGGCAGCCCAAAATAGGACTCGGACTCGGGACTCGGCGCGGACTCGGCACGGAATCAGCAATTTTTTTTGAAAAAAACCATGTTTTAAAGCTGAGAAAGCAGCCTCCAGCTGCAGCAAGAGTCCAGGCACAGGACTCGGGAGTCCAAGCCGGAGACTCGGCTCGCAAGTCCGCGCCGAGTCGACTCGGCCAGCTTGCAGACTCCCGAGTCTGCAGAGTCCGCGGCGAGTCCAACAGAGTCTTCCAACTATGCATAAAACGACTCCACATTGATATATGTTTAAAATTCAACTATACTATTTATTTAATATTAATCAAAGCTAGTTGGTTGTGCATAAAACGACTCCACATTGATATATGTTTTAAATATATAAAAAATGTATTTTGAACAATTAAATATCACATTCCTTCTTTGGGGTTATGACAGTATCTACAGCCTTCTCCCTCTGTTTTCGCACATTAGTGTTGTAGATCTATTGAATAATGAAAATATTGTTCTGATTTTGTTGGGTCTCAATCAATTTCATAAAATACCAATTTCTGCATAAGCTTTTGGAAATTATCTTTAGGAATGGTAAGAAGGCTCTTAGCTCCAAGCTCTTGAGAAAGCTTGGTTGACTAACTGTTAGAGGAATAGGACAGCTTTATGTCCTATAGAGTGGATCAAAAGACCAACTTTAAATGCCAGATCAGCCAGGTCTTTACTTGGTGGCATGCTTTCTTTTTCTGGCAGTGTTTATTGTTCTATGTTATCTCTAAGAAGTATAATTCATCTGATCCAGTGTCATGCCCTTGAAATTGCAACCCTGAAAAATATATAATACAAATTAAAAATAAAAATAAAAAACAAAACAAATATTAAAAATATATAAATTTTAATCTATATATATAAAATAAAAATAAATGAAAACATACATGTGGACAAGGCAAATATTGAACAGCAGCGAATACATTTCCTAAGGTAGTGATTGAAATGTGAAGGGAGTCAGCAATTAATACACAAAGGCTGCGATTCCCTTTCTAAAGATGGCAGTGCTTAACTAGGGGCAGCAATTCATATCATTGGCAGTAGTGATTAAGGATTAGTGAATTTAAAAGGCATCGCTTGGCTCTTAAGAGGGTATTAGCAAAAAGGCACATCCCTCTTCATGAAGTCATCTCCCTCCATATGGTCGCCCCTCTTGGGGATTCTGCAAGGTATAAAGGGATCATAAGTGAGAGATGTAGGGGACAGGAAATAGGAACAAAAATAAAAAAAAATAGTATTTCCTGAGCATAGCAGCCGATACATTAATGCATGATATACTCACATATGGATGAAGAAATAAATAAGAAGTCTGAAATATATTTCTGAGTGCAGCAGCAGACATAACCAGAAGATGGAATATTATTACATATATATAAATTCATATAAAATGCTCATGGGGAGATTGAAATCAATTAGAAATAGTTATATATATATATTTATATATTTATATAAGATATATGCATATATATATTATTAACGACTATGCAATAATGATGCTTGCAACAATTATTGAGTTTTAAAAATTGATCAACATAGGAAGAGTATAAAGTATTATATATATATATATAATCTGCAGTCGGTAAACAATAGCAAGAGTGATCGACCAACAGCATAACCTCTTACACATATACAGCAGATTCAATCAGAATAACAACATAATCAAATCCTGTGGTATGATGCTTATTTAATCAGATAAATATAGATATTAAACACCAATATAATAGCATATTATGTAGCATGTATTTACTGATATTATTAACAGTGATATGATTTTGGTTTGGCAATAATTGGTCACGAAAGGATGAGGCAGGACTGCAAGGAGGGAGAACTGTGAATGATTCCTCACTAGGAATGCCACCTCATGATGATGGCTAAGGACCACATGAGGCCAAGGAGGATAAGGTCCTATCCTTGGGCCTAGGTTTGAGGATCAAGGACACCCTATTATGCAAAGAGGGAGAATTGTGAATAATTCCTCACTAGGTATGGCACCTCATGATGATGGTTAAGGACCTTCGGTTAAGGACCACACGAGGCTAGGGTGGAGGATCAAGGACACCCTGTTGCAGCCCCTTCTATCCCCACTTGAATCAATTATTGGAATAAATGAAGAAGGGTCTTCAACCATAAGAGGAGGGGTTGGCATGATGGAGGAGAACGGTGTAAAGCCCTCACTGGGTACACCACCTCATGATGATGGTTAAGGACCATCGGTTAAGGACCACATGAGGCCATAGAGGATAAGGTCCTCTTGTTGGGCCTAGGGTAGAGGATACTTGGGGCAACCCATCATGTCCTCCTCATTATGGTTGAACCCACATAGTCCTTGGGACTCGTTATATATATAATCGCTTTTAAACCTAGAATTAAATGTATTTCATGGATTATGCCTATCATGTTTATCTAATGTGGTTGCAGGTTTCCATAACCAGATTTACATCATCTCAGTTTTAATTAGGAAATTATATCTTAAACTATAATCTACTATTGGTTTGATTTGGAATTGTGATTTCAGAGCAAAGTATAAGGTGATCCCAAAAGGGGACATTACATCCAGGCTTTAGTTCCAATATTTACAATATTAGCATTATTGTGATCATGCCTTGACTGGGTTTGAAGGGTGTAGGAGGAACCTTGGTAGTAATGTCATTGAAGGTAGAATGGGCCTTGACAAATATTTCTATATTTTGATTTTCTAGATACTACTTGTTGTCAAAATTCATCGCCTTAAAATCTTGTTTGTCCTAGATTAAATGAATTTTCTTGGCATCATGTCTTAGATTTACTCTAAAACTGAGAGGAGAGGAAGGAACCAAAATGGGGTATTTTTCTTCAACATGGTTGAGAAGGTAGATAACAAGGTGAGGAGGGCTCCATCAATTCCTCTTGTTCTCTAATAAAATAACACACAGAGGGCTGAAAGGATAAAGTCAACCAAAAGAGGGGCAGGAAATTACCTTAGACTTGGCATTACTTTAAACTGATGGCCGTATTTAAAGTTTTTCTCTGTATGCACAAAAAAAGTGACCTAATCTGAGGAAGAATCATCCAAAAATAGTCAAGCTTCTTTCCAATAAAATTGTGTAAAGTAGATCTAGATATCAATTGCAGTAACAGTGTAGCATAATTTTATGCTTCCAAGTATGTGACCCAAAACAAGGCCAACAAAGTAGGATGGCTATAGTAATTCTAAACTCAGCAGAAGGGTTTCAACTCAAACTGTAATTGAGGATTAAAAGGGAGTTCATCACTATTAATAGTTTGAAAATGGCACTATAACCTTTGTGATTGCCATCTATCACTTCCATTAGTAGAAAATTTTGATTATAAGCTACTTTTCAAAAAGTTAGAAAGACATTCTATCAATGAATCTCGCTGTAATCATGAGGGCACAACCTTATAACTAACCATGGATATAGTCTTGGAATATGGAATTAGAACAAGAACCTCCAATAGAAGAGGACCTAGAACATTTGCTTCTATGGTCATGAAATGGTACCTTATTCTTCTAATAGTAAGTTATCGAATCAGAATCATGGACAGGTATGGGTATGGGTACGTGGGATATTAAATTTTTGGGGGGTTGGGTATATTAACAGTTTAAAAACAAAAGTTAAGTTTAAAATACAAATATACTAAACAAAACTATTATAAATATATACAATTCAAAATATAATGTACAAATATATATTAACAGTTAAAAAAAAAAGTTAAGTTTAAAATACTACATATACTAAAAAGAACTATTATAAATTTATAAAATTTTAAAAATATAATATACAAATATATTTAAAATATTTAATATTTATACATTAAATTGAAATGTTATAACATATATAAATTATATATATTTATAACAATATCTATTATAATATGTTAAATGCCCTTTCATTGCACTGGCCACTCACTATTACTTAGTTGTGCACAACTTGAATAGATGACTAGAGTAGCAGACTTGGATGGCTCAATTAATCTGGGATAGTGGGTTTAGCTAGTACTTGTTAGTACGAAGTTGGAACCTTAGGGACCTTGTACTAAAGATCGGGAACATCCATAAAAGTTTGATGACCTTCTTCCAAACAACTTAACCACTAGATCCAAAGTGAGTGCACCATAGAGGGGAGAGCGTGGATGGGAGGGATTCATATGACGTTAGGTCATTTCTAGAGAGGTCACTTGACCTTACCTATCCACATATAAAGAAATACACAAAAAATGCCTCTAAAAATTTGAGGGTATAGGGTTTAGTAGTGTTGTAATAGTCATTTAGGGTTTCTTGGTTAAAGATTCAAAAAATGTGTTGAAACCTTCACCGATCGTTGGTTTCATTCTAGATTCGCCACATTGACCTTAGATTAAGATGAATCCAACTACTCCAAATCAAACCTTGTGCGAACCCATAGTTGATTCCACTTTGTACTTGACTTTGGCACAACTTGTTCCTAGAAACGGTCAATTCTCAAGTTGATTCGGTAACGTAGTTTTAATATCATTGGCAGTCTTCATTGATGATGATATAGTCTTGGAATGTAGAATTAAAACAAGAACCTCCAATAGAAGAGGACCTAGAACATTTGCTTTTAGAGACATGAAATGGTACCTTATTCTTCTAATATCATTGATAGTCTTCATTGATGATGATATGAAGGCTTTCTTCGAGCCTTTTGGCCTCTTATATATCTATTTTAGTGTGAATTTTATTTTTTTGATTCCAGAGAGACTTGCTTTGACCTCTATATTAATAAATTTGGCATAAGTAACTATTTATAAATATTTTTCAATCATTTTCAGCACTTTTCTTAATCACAATTTTTTCATTAGTTTACCTTGACTTTGAAATTGCAGTTAGAATTTCAGAATACATCTCAATGATTCCTTTGCCACTTGAAGCCTCATGTTGATGGTAGTAGCCCCATAAAAATAATTTGTGGGGAAACTAGGTCTTCATTTGAACCATAGTTTACAGACCCGGTGAGTACTCACCGAGCCCGCGAGTACTTGCGGGTTTAAAACCCTAGTAAGTAACTCATGAGCCTAGGGTAGGAAAAGCTCGTCGAAACCAGATTGAGTACTCACCGATTTACTCGCCATTAACTTGCCGATTTTTGGCAAAAAATCGCTTGTGAAAACCGTGGGAGAAACAATGCAGGATAAACGTAGTTTTGACACGTTTTTTGCTCTTTTTAACCCTTGAAAATGCTCTATTTTTGCACGCCATCCATTAAAGCGATTTTACTTGGTTTTGGCGATCTGTGTGAGGGAAAAAGGTCACAAGATAGGCAAATTGCAATGTGTATCGCTGTGTATTAGTCCATGTATCTTAGTTTGTGTATCATGTATGTATGTCAGTATGAAGTATGAAGTATGAAGTTTGTATATTGTATGAAGTTATGAACTACGAAGTATGAACTATCAAGTTTGTATATGTATACAACTATATAGTATATATATGCGATCTTTGAGCATCTACAATATATTAATTATCTATATATACCTTTTAGTTGAATTCTATACACAAACTTGCTGATTTTTTTTTGGATTTCTAATCATTGTTTTTTACCATTTAAAAAATTATGAAAATGGTGTGTGGCGTGAAGGTTTGTATGGTTTTAAAGGTCTTCATTTGGGATTGGTGGTGGGGGCTTTGCCCCTCGACCTTGCCTTGTATCGTGATAGGGAGCGCACTGCCCCTTGACCTTGCTAGGGCGTTGCCTGGGCCAGACCCTTGTGAGGGGCACTGCCCCTCGACCCTGTTGGGTGTGTTGCCCCCAAATCCCCACCAAACTCATTTAACTCATTTTGTAGCTATATTTTTGTAATGTCCCCGTTTTTTTTGGCCCTCTTTAAGGAAACATAATTATTTTAATTATTTAATGTTACTAGGCAAAAAGTGCAAAGTCAAAAGGGTAATATTAAATAATTATATTAAAAGGTTAAAAAGTGACATACATTAATGATAAATCAATAAAGTCACTTTATTAATATATCTTCAAAAAGTGACTTAAGTATTTGGGGTCACATCAAGAGGTCACATCAAGGAGTCATATCAAGGGATCTCTTCAAGGAGTCACATCAAGGGGTCACATCAAGGAGTATTAAAATATTCTTCTAAAAGCGTGTTGAACACTCTTCTTGGGTCTTTTTAAAAGATCAAGGAATTCTATATAAAGGGGAGTGGAGAGCTTATTTGGGGGGAGGATGCTTGGTGGAAAGAAAATTGTTAAAGAATTTCAGTCTTATTGAGAGATTGGATTTTCAAGGGGCTTTGAGGACAAAATCCGTCTTGGCTTACAATCTCTTCACTGTTGCAATATACAGTCAGGAGATTTAATGGTGTTTTCAGCCAAGAAACACATTGGTGCTTAACGAAGATAATTTTGAGGCTGAAGTTGCAAATCTGCTAGTTTGAGAAGCTAAGTAATTTTATGCAATAGCTGATGTATTATTGCATGTTTCTGAATTATTGCAATAGCTGGTTTATTATTGCAAGGGTTTGAATAATTGCAATAGGTGATGTATTATTGCAAGAGTTTCTGAATTATTGTAGTAGCTGATTTATTATTGCAATAAGGGTTTCTGAATAATGCAATAGCTGATTTATTATTGCATTTATTGGCAAGGGTTTCTAAAGGGATGAATTTGGGCACAAATATATTCATGTATCTGGTTTGTAGTTTGGTTTGATATCATAGGATATGATAGAAAAGTGCAACTATATGCTATTGTAGCTAAATCTGGGTTGATATACTTGGTAATCAGACTTATCTATGCTAAAAAATTGAAGAAATTAGTGCTGTTACAGTCCTTTTAAATGATGCTTTGTAATGTAATACATCTTGTGAAGTGTGTGGGGTTTGATGAATAAAGTTGCAAGTCTATTTCAGTCATCATATTCTCAACTTTCAATCGTTTTGGAGTTGTTGTTCATTATACTGCAAAATCTAGTGATGTGTTATGTCTTGCTAATGAATATATGTTGAAATCCACCATATTTATTATGGCAAATTGCTCAGAAAACATTATCAGTTTGTGTCCACTTAATTGACAAATAAAATATGTCATATTAAGTGTTTGGAAAAATTATCGTTCAATTTGGCAAGGGACGCTACAATTTTGCATAGAATTTTTCTTTTTTTTCAAAAATTTAAGTGGTTTTAAGGTGTCAAGTTTTTGCCAAGTTTTGCCGAGTACTCTCTGAGTCAACTTTTTTTGGCTTGCCGAGTACTCTCCGAGTCCAAGTTTGCGAACTATGATTTGAATTGTCAAAGGTGTCATCAAAATAATATTGACATACTCCTATATTTCCGAATCAACTTGGATAACCTCAAGGGGAACCATTCAATTCTAGGATGGTCCAAGCTTTACAGTAGGGGTGGGGGGTTCCATTGTGTGTTTTGATTTCTTTTATTTGCCATGTCATTGGATAACCTCAAGGGGAACCTTATAAGAGAACCAAATTGCCATGATTTCATCGATGGTCTCCATAACACAATCCCAAACTAGACAAATCTACATCAAAACCCATTGGGAAATTCTCCTATTTTGCACAAGCCAAACTTGCTACTAGATAATTCTTGGGCCTAGATTCCAATGAACTGCGAAGTAGCTGATTTGAACAGTTTGCTTCTTGACTCATCCCATGCTTGACAAAAATGGAAGAGAAGAAGGGGGGGTTGGGTGTTGTTCAAATAAGGATTGGTCCAAGTGCCTTATTGTTAAACTCTGTCTGGATGGGAATAGAATTGCATCAAGGTCTCGAGCCAGTGTGTGGGCATTTTGGAGTAGTTTTCTTCCACATTTTAATTTCTCCTCTATTGATCAACCTTGTGTTTGAAATTAGGAGCTTTATGTAATGTCTCCTCTCTAGCTAGTTGTTTGGGAGTTAGGGTTATAAGGTGATAAAGTAACTTCTATTTAAAAGATTATATTTTAAAGTCACTTTATGATTTTTATTAAAAGGGCACATCTTTCAAAAAAACAAATATTATTTAAATATGGAAAAGGCCAAAAGTGGCATTGGATTTTGTGAAGGCATTATTTAATATTTTACCTAAAAGTAAAATACCAAGTTAGGGCGTGAGGTTTTGGAGAAGGATAAAAGTAAAAAGGAAAGATCATTTTCAATCATCCAAGTTATTATTTTGCAAATGAAAAAAGCTGAGCAATAGGGTTTGCAGGTATGAAGTTCAAGCTATTTAGAGGATGGAAACCCTCGAATAGAATAGGGTTTACAGGTGTGAGAGATCACCCAAGAACTCTCGATTGAATGGTTTCATACAAGAATCATTATCAGAGCCTCACAAGTTTTTAGATGAAAAATAAATCAGTTTTTTTCCAGCATTTAAGTAGATAAGAAATAAGGCTATGGGATCAATCAATTGCAGATCAGAAATAAATATCAGTTTTAATTATTGTTTCTTCCTTGACTAGTACGTGGGAGTTTGGGGGATTGTGCATACCTGCTTAGCACGTGGGATAACACTCTAGTTGGGCCATACAAGGACAGAATTATTCACTCAAGGAGGCCGGATGTGCAACTTGTTGCAGGTTTATTGACAGCAGAAAATCAGACTTTGAGGCATGTGTAAGATTCCTAACGAGGCTATACAGATTTGTGAAAGGGCATGGTTATTTCCTGAAGCAGTTCATGAGGGTTTAATAACTTCTTTCAATCTGCTTTAAGGTGGCTAACACTGGCAAACACAACAGCGGCTTTCCCAAGGTGATCAGGAGTAGATCTGGACAAGGATGCCTAGGGTTTTGTGCCCTAAATCTGCTGTATCGGAAAATCAGATCCTAAATTTACATTTCCAACAAATGGATATGTTCTTGTTTTGTTAGAAAGCAATAAAGATTATTTGGGTTCTTTGTAATTTATGCATTTTCCTTCTTGTTTTAGCATTCTTTCAATTATTTCAATTTCCGGCAACATTTTGCTAAAACACCTAAAAGATCAGAAAACCAAAATACACAAAAACACAGATCCAAGCCCCAGGGGGACATCTCAGTGGTACCAGAGCTTTAAATCTCCTGCTAGCCTGTGTGGTTAATTCATGATTGAACCAGAACAGGTATATAACAAGGGTTCATGATCGTGGAAACCTCCGCAGCTGCCAGAGGGACAAACTATTATCGGTGCATTGGGTATTGATAGTTCTCAAGAGTCACCCAAGCATTTATCCAGTGACAGTGAGAGCATTGTAGGTGCAATGGCGGATAGATAAAAGAGACATGCCGACTCCCTTAGCCCCAACATTAGAACAGAGCAAAAGTTTTACACTATGTTTGACATGATGGCAAATCTCTTGCATAGAATGAATCAGAACACTACCCCTGGCTAGACAGTGCATCTTGAGGAGATGCACGACCTGAGGACGGGCAAAGGACTCCACTCTTCTATTAAAATATTTAATGTAATATTAATGGTCATCTTTTGCTTTTATTAGCTTTAGTTAGTCTTTTAGTTTACTTAGTTTGTTTTGAGCATCTTTCTGTTTTTTTACGTTAGTTTGCTTCTGTTAACGATTGTTTTTTTTAGAAACATCGTTTTCTATTTTTCTTTATAAAGAGATCATCTCTCTATTTTGTAAACACAAAATCATGAATATCAATAATATTTTCATGGTATCAGAGTAGCTCGAACTTGGTTAGCCGAATTAAAAAAATAAATCGAATTTTTTCTTTAAGTGACGAAAAATCGAAGAAATTTTGAAGCTGATTTCTGTGAAGAATTTTTGCAAATTTTTGAGGGCTTTTTTGAGGAAATATTCTTTGGTTTTGCTCTAAATCGCATTTTTTTCTCTCCTGAAATCGCATTTTTAGAAACAAGTTCGAGGGTTTGTTGGAAATTGCGTAGTTTCTGTTCGTGGGCATTTGGTATTTGGTCGCGACGTCTTCTGCTCTTCACAGGTTTGAAGATATTTGCATTTCGTGTGAAGATCTCTGCAAGTTTGTTTGACGCGATCTAAAGGCGTCGTGGGTTTCCTTTCATAAAGAAAATTGCAATTCTACAATTGCACAGATCTATTTCTTTTCTTTGGGCGTCGCTGTCATTCCTCTTTGGTGCGTGTGTACACGTTTTTTTGTGATCTTGCTTCTGTCTGAGCCACGACCTTTGGTTTTGGTTGTCTGAGGCACTTCTTTTTTGCTCTTGGTTGAAGAAGTCTAGTCTAAAAAGAAAATCGTGAGTTTTGGGCTATTTCTCCTGTTTACGGGTTTTTACAGTGAAGAAAAAATCATGACTGTGCAAAGAATCGTGGCTCTGTGTGACCTTCCTCTATGCTAGTGTTTTCTTGGGCGGATATTTGATTTTTATTTTTTGGGTGATATAGTAAAAATCATGTGTTTTGTGCATTGTGACAGGGCTCTATGCTAGGGCTTTTTTTCCTCGATTTTTATGAAAATTGTGCCAAATTTTTGAAGGCGTTTTTTTTTTCTAAGCTAGGGTTTGTAGATTCGTACCTATGGGTCTGAGTTTGCAGTTTTTTATGGCAGCTTGGAAAAAAAAATTTGAGCCAATTTTGATAGAAATTCTGGGATTTTTTTTTTTGTATAAATTTTGTTGTCTTTTAGAAAGTTTTTGGAGGATTTTTTTTTGAGTTGTTGAGGGTTTTTCTAAATTTTTTTTATAGTTTCTGAACCTCTTTTTCAAACGATTTTTGACAAATCGGGTGTTGTGCCAATTGATTGTCTAGTGTTTTGCTAGCTAATCACAGAGTTACGTCATTTTTCGTGCTTTGGAAAACGAGAGGGATGGCGTCTTTGTCCAATGCTATGTTGGAAAGTTTGCAAAGGTTCAATGGAAATAATTACAACATGTGGAAGCGGAGGATGCTTACCATCTTTGAGTATTGGTGTTTGGATGCGCTTGTTCTTGGTACAAAAGTTTGTCCCATTGCTGTTGGGAAGGATCAAGGCAAGTATGATGGAGGTAATAGGGAGGTAGTCATGCTTAAATTATCTATCGTCGATGAGATATTACGAGAAATACCATCTAGTAAATTTGCTGCAGAGATCTGGAAGCATTTGAAAGATCTTCATGAGACCTCAGACAAGGGAATGGATTTCTTTCTGAAGAATATGCTTTTCTCTATTATGATGGATGACCAAGTGTGTTTGTAGGAGCACTTGATGAAAATAAAAATATTCGTGATCAACTGGAGGCCATTGGTCGTAAGATAGAAGAGGAGTATATGGTGGTGATCACTTTGAAGAGTTTGCCACGTTCCTACGAGCACTTCATTGAAATGCTCAACATTACATCCACCAATGTTGACTTGAAGTTTGATGAACTGTGCAACAAGCTTTTGTAGCAGGATAGGTGGAGGAAGCAGTTTGGGAGCAGCAATGAGTCTCCTAGTGTTGAACAAGCTTTTGACGCCAAGGACGTTGGCAAAGGCAAATCCACTCAGCAGAAAGGATGAGGCAATTCAGAGGAGAGCTCCAAGAATTCTTTTACTTGCCATTACTGTGGGAAGATTGGTCATATACAGAGGTATTGCAGAAAGCGGTTGGCTGATGAGAAGTCCAACTAGGAAGCATCTTAGCAAAGTGCTCGTGTGGTGGAGCAAACTGAGTAGGAGTCTGCATACTATGCTTTTTAATGACCAACACAATATGGTTAGACTTAGTTTTTGTTTGTACGATGACCATTATGGGAGGGTATTAAAATATTTAATGTAATATTAATGGTCATCTTTTTCTTTTATTAGCTTTAGTTAGTCTTGTAGTTTAGTTAGTTTGTTTTTAGCATCTTTCTGTTTTTTTACGTTAGTTTGCTTCTGTTAATGATTGTTTCTTTTAGAAACATCATTTTCTATTTTTCTTTATAAAGAAATTGTCTCTCCATTTTGTAAACACAAAATTATGAATATCAATAATATTTGCATCTTCTCCACATCTAGGCCTTTACAACCAACTTTCACACGTAGGATTGAGGCACATGTTCGCCCAGAGCAGCCTCCAAAACAACCGATGTCCATGGTTAATGAGGTCAGAGCCAGCCATGTGGAATACATTTCACTTCCTCTTGATATTAGGAATTTATTGACTTTGGATCAATTCCTGAACCAGAGGAGATAGAGAGCGGTGGTAGTTGGCAGGTTGGAGACCAAGCCACCACAGGGAACTAGAGATATCCAGGAGGTAGTGGGCAAACTTTCTTTGGAGCATTTCGATGGTGGAAATAAATGCACAACATGTGCTTGGGTTCAAAAGTTAGACAATTTCCTCTCCTTGAGGCCCATGCTTGAAGAAGAGGCAATCAGGTTTGGCACATTTCGTTTAGATGGCCTAGCTCACGAGTGGTGGTACCATGGGTTGGTAACATTGGGTCATAGGTCAATTACCACTTATGATGAATTCACTAATAAACTCATTGAACGCTTTGATAGGAGAGACCCAAAGATTTTCTTTCATGAGCTTGCATAGCTCAAATAGGTTGGGTCATTGGAATCTTACATCTCAGAGTTTCAGCGGTTATTAGTGATGGTGACAGGCATCTTTGAGAGGAGGTTAGTGGTACTATTCTTTGAAGGTCTCTTGGAACCTTTACATAGTTGGATCAAAGCTTTTGATCCACCCTCACTACAGGATGCTATGAAGAAGACACAATATATGGAGCTTGCTGCCCCAAAAAGCAAGTTTCCGTCAAAACCTTTCCCTTTCTCAAAAGATACCACAAAATAAATTTTCAGACCAGCAAAGGAAACCATCTTCAAGACTCAATGATGAGACTATTAGAGACTTGAGAAGACAAAAATCATGTTTCAAATGCAAAGGACCTTGGGAACCAAGTCTTAAGTGCTCTTCTCAGGGTAAAGTAAATCAGATGGAGTACTTCTATGTTGATAAATTAGATTCTGAAAATTCAAAACAGTAGGCTCATCAAGAAGATGGTGATGAGGATAGTGCATCTGAAGGGTCAGGAAAAGAAAAGGAAGAAGCACCACCTACAACACAACTCTCGAGCATTCAGAAAGAGGGATCCTTCAAGATTAGAGGAATCTTGAGTGGGCAGTAGGTGATTGCATTGCTTGATATAGGAGCCACTTATAACTTCATAGATGAGGGGTTGGTAGCTAGACGTGGTCTCAAGACTGAGGAGTTCGAGGGATTCAAGGTGAGAGTAGTTGATGGGTTCACACTCAAATGTACTCAAAGGATTCCAAACCTCACATTGTAGTTGAATGACTATGAGTTCCAGACAGATTTCTATGTCGTTGGCATGGGGGAGAACCACATGGGAGACTTCCCGGCAGGGGGTCTGAGCACATTATAGAGCTTGAGGAGGCGCTAAGCCAGTCATTATCACTTCTTATAGGCATCCCAAGAGGATGAAGGATGAGATTGAAAAGACGATAAAGGAACTCCTGGAGATGGGTCACATCAGACCAAGTAAAAGTTCCTTTGCGTCTTTAGTTGTTTTGGTGAAGAAAAAAGATGGCACTTTGTGGATGTGTATCAATTACAGAGCATTGAATAAGAATATGAAAAATAGCTACCCAATTTTGCGGATTGATGAGTTGCACAAAGCATTTTTTTTTCCAAGATAGATCTTCGAACAGGCTATCACCAGATTCGGGTAGGAGAGGAGGATGTGGAGATGACAACGTTTCGTTGCCATTATGGGCAGTTCGAGTTCCTGGTCATGCCTTTCGGTTTGATCAATGCTTCCGCCACCTTTCAATCCTGTATGAACAAGGTCTTCAGGGACCAGCTGAGGAAGACAGTCCTCGCCTTCTTTGATGATATATTAGTCTTCAGTAGGACTTGGGATGATCATTTAACACATCTGGATTTAGTATTGGGCACGTTGGAGAGAGAATCTCTATACGCCAAGGAATCAAAATCTGACTTTGGCATGAGAGAATTGTTGTACTTGGGGCATATCATCAGTGCTGAGGGAGTTAAGATGGATTCCAGAGAAGGTGAGGGCTATAGTTGATAGGCCCCCTCCTACGAATTTCACACAACTTAAGGGATTCTTCGGGCTATGTGGGTTCTACCGTCGCTTCGTCAAGGGATTTTCACAACAAGCAGTCCCACTTACAAACTTGACAAAGAAGGGGGCATTTGTTTGGACTCCAGGAGCACAACAGTGTTTTGATAAGTTCAAACAGTTGATGAGCTCATGTGCGACACTTGTTATTCCGGATTTCACACGAACTTTTGAGCTATAGTGTGATGCCTTGGGAGAAGGCATCGATGCTGTCTTGATGCAGGATAAGCACCCAATCGCATTTGAGAGCAAGAAACTTTGGGGTCGTGAGAGGAGTTACAACATTTATGATAAGGAAATGCTAGCCATAATGCATGCCTTGGCTAAATTCAAATAGTATTTGGTGGGTAGCAAATTTTTAGTGAAGGCAAATCATAACAGTTGAAACATTTCCTACGTCAACGTGACCTCAATGATCGACAACATAAATGGATCAGCAAGTTGCAGGCATATGATTTTGACATAGCTTATGTCAAGGGTAAGAAAAATGTGGTTGCCAATGCTCTTTCGAGGAGACCTTACTTGTGCTCTCTAGGTGAGGTTGCAAATGATTGGAGAGATTTGATTGCAGTTGAGTATGCTGAGGATAAATGGGCTTTCGACCTCATTGATGGTACAGTTGCAGATGACAGGTATGCCCTTGTAAATGGCCTCATCACTTACAAAGGAAGGATTTTCCTTGTGCCCAAATCCTCTATGAAGAAGAGGATAATGAGAGCCTTTCATGACATCCCTATGGTAGGTCACCTAGGTTATTTTAAAATCTACAGGTAGATTAGGGAGTGGTTCACTTGGAAAGGGCTCAAATCAGAGGTACTCACGTATGTGAGAGAGTGTCCTACATGCCAGTAGAACAAATAAGAGCACTCTTTCCTTGCAGGTTTATTATAACCCTTACCCATTTCTAATTGGAAGTGGGAGTACACATCCATGGATTTCATCACGAGTTTGCCCAAAACCTAGAATAGGGATTGTATATATGTTGTGGTTGACAGACTCACGAAGTTTGCACACTTCTTTCCAATTTCAGCTACTTACACAGCAATGCAGGTTGCTGATTTGTTTTTCAGAGAGGTATATAGATTACATGGGCTACCTCGAAATATAGTGAGTGATCGGGATAGAAAATTCATGAGTCATTTGTGGCAGGAGATTTTAAGACTCAATGGCATAGAACTCACTTCAAGCCCGAGCTACCACCTGCAGATGGATGGGCAAACCGAAATAGTTAATAAATGGGTGGAGGGATACCTCAGGAACTACATTTTGGGGCAGAAGAAGGCATGGGTCAGGTGGTTGCATTTATGCAAGTATTGTTATAATACCACATACCACATGACGATACAAATGTCACCATTCATGGCACTCTATGGCTATGACGCTCCTAACTTCTTGGACCTATTATTTGGAGATAGTAGGGTGCCTAGTGCGAAGGATTTGTTGCAAGATAGCTAGGACATCATGAGATCTTTGAAGGAGAATATACAAAAGGCTCTGAACCAACAAAAGTAGTAAGTATGCAGATCAACGCAGAGTTGAGCGTTCCTTCGAGGTGGGTGACATGGTCTATCTTATACTGCAACCCTACAGGCAATCCACTCTTAGGAAGAGTGGTGCTGAGAAGCTCAAGCCACGATACTATGGTCCATTCCGACTCTCTAAGCGGATTGGAGAGGTGGCTTACGAGCTAGAGTTGTTGGCAGAGAGCAGGGTTCACAATGTGTTTCATGTTTCGCACCTCAAGAAGGCGTTGGGGCACAACGTGACACCTTCTACAATGTTACCACCCCTGGATGAGGAGGGGAAGTTAGTTCTTATTCTTGAGGTGATCATTGACACTGGTGAGCGAAGTTTGAGGAGAGTCATAAAGGAATTTTTTGTTAAAGTGGAAGGACTTGCTGATAGAGGATGCAACCTGGGAGAACGAGGAGATATTGCAGCATCCGAAGTTGATATTGGTTGAGGACAAGCAATTTCAGGGAGGGCAGACTGTAATGTCCTCTCTAGCCAATGGTTTGGGAGTTAGGGTTAGCCTATTACTGTGGTCCCCATAGACTAACAAGATGTTTAGGGGGGACCTTTTGGAGGGGATTCAGGGTCTACAACAGGCTTGTGTTTCATTCTTGCACATTTAGCTTAGTTTTTGTTGGTTGGTAGGCCTTTTGAAGCCAGTTCAGGGCTCATCATTCATACTTGCTATTTATAGCAAGTTATACCAAGTTTAGTGGTTTCACGCTTGCAGAGGGGATTTGTGTCGGAGACACTCTCAGGGGGTTATTGTTAGTTTTGGTCGAGAGTGGGCACTTTAATTAAATTATTCAAGTCAAATTACTTTAATAATGTTATATTATTAAAGTGACTATAATTTAATGTTATAAAGTAATAAAGTACTTTATAACTTGGCGTTATAAGGTGATAAAGTAACTTTTATTTAAAAGATTATATTTTAAAGTTACTTTATGATTTTTATTAAAAGGGCACATCTTTCAAAAAAAATAAATTTAAATGTGCAAAAGGCCAAAAGTGGTGTTGGATTTTGTGAAGGCATTATTTAATATTTTATTTAAAAATAAAATGCCAAGTTAGGGTGTGAGGTTTTGGAGAAGGATAAAAGTAAAAAGGAAGATCATTTTCAATCATCCAAATTATTATGAAAAAAAGCTGAGCAACAGGGTTTGCAAGTATGAAGTTTCAAGCTATTCTAGGGATGGAAACTCTCGAATAGACAGGGTTTACAAGTGTAAGAGATCACCCAAGAACTCTTGATTGAATGGTTTCATATAGGAATCATTATCAGAGCTTCACAGGCTTTTAGAAGAAGAATAAATCAGTTTTTTTCCAGCATTCAAGTAGATCAGAAATAAGGTTATGGGATCAATCAATTGCAGATCAGAAATAAATATCAGTTTTAATTATTGTTTCTTCCTTGATTGGCACTTGGGAGTTTGGGGGATTGTGCATACCTGCTGAGCATGTGGGTTAACACTTTAGCTGGGTTGTACAAGGACAAAATTATTCAGTCAAGGAAGCCGTTTAGATGTGCAACTTGTTGCAGGTTTATTGACAGCAGAAAATCAGACTTTAAGGCACATGCAAGATTCCTAAGGAGGCCGTACAGATTTGTAAAAGGGCGTGGTTATTTCCTGAAGCAGTTCATGAGGGTTTGATAACTTCATTCAACCTGCTCTAAGGTGGCTAACACTGGAAAACACAGCAGCAGCTTTCCCAAGGTGATTAGTAGTATATCTGGACAAGGATGCCTAGGGTTTTGTGCCCTAAATCTGCTGTATCAGAAAATCAGATCCTAAATTTACATTTCCAGTAAATGAGTATGTTCTTGTTTTGGTAGAAAGCAATAAAGATTATCTGGGCTCTTTGTCATTTATGCATTTCCCTTCCTGTTTTAGCATTCTTTCAATTATTTCAATTTCCGGCAACATTTTGCAAAAACACAAAAAAAAATTCAGAAAAACAAAATACACAAAATTCACAGATCCAAACCCCAGGGGGGCATCTCACTTTATCATTACATAATAGCTAAGAATGTTATCCCTAAAGGTCTAATAACATACTCATCTTGAGAAATGAAATTAAGAATGCTTATATCCAAGGCATCCTCTTCCTCCAATCATATCAACCATAGTAGAAAAACTGGTGACTCACAAATGGTAATGGTTGATGAGTAACTTGCAGCAAAACTTGGCCATGAGTTTTCAATAAAAAATGCTGTGATTTTAATCGGAAAACTTTCTAAAATGCTCCAAGAAATTGGAAAACTTGTGGCTAGGGTAAAATTCGGCTGCCTAAAAGTGAAAAAAAAAAACGTAATTTCATTTGTAGCTTTGACATGCTGTGCAGGTTAAGGGTCTGCCCTAAGGATGACAGTTTGGTAACAGATCTTGGGCGGGTCCTGACAAATATACCTAGCATTTGTATGAATGATGAAAAAAATGCATTTAAGAACACGGTTCTGAGATTTTTTGGTGTAGTTGAGCTCTTTTGTTCATAAATGTTTGTGAGTTTCTAAATCCTCATTAATATTTCCTAGAAAAAGGCAAACTAAAACGGAGAAGAAACTTGTGGCTAGGGTAAAATTCGGCTGCCTGAAAGTGAAAAAAAAAAACATAATTTCATTTGTAGCTTTAACATGCTGTGCAGGTTAAGGGTCTGCCCTAAGGATGACAGTTTGGTAACAGATCTTGGGTGGGTCCTGACAAATATACCTAGCATTTGTATGAATGATGAAAAAAATGCATTTAAGAACACGGTTCTGAGATTTTTTGATGCAGTTGAGCTCTTCTGTTCATAAATGTTTGCGAGTTTCTAAATCCTCATTAATATTTCCTAGAAAAGGCAAAACAAAAACGGAGAAGAAACTAAATAGGAAGAATGATGATATTCCCATTCTTAATGGTGTGGTGTCAGCCAGGATTTTTCAGTTTCACACCTTCAGTCTCTATGTTGAAGCACCTTACTTCACCTGGTTTTGAGTCGAGTTCTGATGCCAGTGTCATTGTATTTGATTGATAGGAAGTATAGATGCAGCAGATAATAACTACTGTGGCAGCCCTTCCTCCGCTTCTCCATGCCACCCATTCTCACATCCATTGATAAATGTGCAGCATTCACCTTTGGCCCCTGAATCTGCAAAAAAGAATATGGCCTGTTTTTCTTTAGATGATGTATTTTAATATTTATTTGTTATCATATATCCCAAGGATCTATGTTCCATTATATATATGAAGGAAAAATATGTTCAATAAATTTAGTTATGTAACAACCCCAAAACCGGGTAAACAAAAATTTTCTACTTTCATTAATAAGATACGAGGAAAGATATTCATAATGACAAAGTAAATAAACTTTTCTTTTCATTTCATTCTAATGCAACATTTCATCATAAAGAAATAATTGACACAACACATCATTATTCTCTTTTCCAAGTAAATAACAGAGTACGCATTTCAAGATTACTTTTCTTTCAATTAAATAACAAAGTAAGAATTTTACAAGTTTCAATCATAGCTCGGAAGCTTTTGAGCAAATAGGCATAAGACTGTCCAGGATCTTCCCTTTCAAACCTTGGTTCATTAGAAGTCTTCAGTGGAGGAGAAACATCACTCAGGTGCTTTTCTGCGAACCACGGACTTATATTGTGGTCCCCCGCACGTTTATTGTTAAGTAGACGACCCTCCCTTCTACGAAGAGATTGGTTGGGTAACCGGTTCTGTATGACCAACTGAGCATAGTGTGTAATCCTACATAACTAAATCCTTGTGCTCTCACAATCTCAATCTAGCATGTAACTTGGATTACTATGAACTGACAGTGTAATCGTCTCACAGTCTAAGTGGACGTTAGGTATACTACACTACTTTGGCCAAAGTGTTTTGGCAGTACTTAAACTGACGGTCATTTATCACTTGCACTAAGTCAAGTTCAATTTGACTTACGGCTGTCTTATCCTACGCGTAGGTCGAGTCCTTTCCGTGGGTAGTCAATCACCCTAGACTTCCTACATCAACTATTTAATCAGGAATCGGAATACAGTCAACAAGGGTACCTCTAGTAACTCCTAACACGGAATCCTTTATCCGTGGAGTACATAGCTTTCCCTAGTTAACCCATTTAACTTTAAAGCTTTAGACTACCTTTGTACTGGTTCCACCCTCGACCTAGTATTAATAATAGTTCCTTTTTCCTTTATATAAGGAGTTCAAGCAATATTCAAGTAATACAATTCATAATATAACTTCTATTAAAAGGTATTCAAACCTTTCCCTTTCATGCTGTTCTTTAACAAGCTTTTCCTATGAATTTAAGCTATCTCTTTTCAATAAGCTCTTTTTACGAATTTAAACTATTCCCAATTTAACATGCTTTCACTATAAAATAAGTTCTTTCATTCCAACAATTTTCCCTATGAATTTAGGCTATTCCATTTTAACATAATTCCTTGGAAAATAGAATCTTTCTAGCACTTTCCTTTCCTTCTTCATAACATAATGCAAAGCATAATCTAAGCAAGTAAACTCATTTTAGTTCAAATGACAAAAGTATTATAAAAACATTTCTCACGCCTATTTCCCTTGCTGTAGACGATTCCAGACAACAGCTACTTCTCCTCCTTTGTCAGTGTCACTCCTCTCAAACAATGCTTATTCAGCAATGGCACACTATGGTTTTTAAACCAATGCAGTACAGTAATGAAAGAGTATGATAATCTTATAATTGCTTCCACAGCAATAAAAGATTGTTCACAAAATGCTTCTACAGAATTAAAAGACTGCTCACAAAATGATTCTACAAAATTGGCAAGATATGGCAAAAACAGGGAATTCGCTTTTAGCAAAATAGAAAGAAATTTCGTGTGAATGCAGCAAAGGTAAAATGCAGCTCTCTCTAGAGTAAATTCGGATTTTGCAGTTGTGTTTTATGAATGAACTGGGCGGCTATTTATAGAACCCTTAGCCAAACAATTTCCACTCTTGCAGGCATGTAATATGACATAACTACTATTTGAATTTTTCAAACTGAAATGTGGCGAATTTCCATACTTACTCATAGCCTTCAAGAGGTGATTCGACTTCCAGCAGTTCAGAGAATGACTCAAACTTTCAAAGAAGGCTGACACCTACAGGCGTCTCCCAAAAATGGCGCAATGTATGAACAATGGCGGGTTAAACATAGAAGAAAATGTCAATGCAATAACCGCAGCCAACTGGCCCTATTTCACCCACGCGTTTCCAGCATGGTGGCACTTAGCAAATCGCGACCAGGTCCAAGGCGTGAGGAATTTGCGCGGGTTCTTCTTCCACCATTTTCATTATTTCGGCCTTTACACAGTTCGCGTTTTTTCCCATGAAGGAAATCCGCGATTTTCAAAGTTTTAAAATGCTTTTTGATTTAAATCTTTTAATAAAACTATAGTTTTCCTTTTGGTTTCTCAAGATATTTCCAACGTATTTTCCAATAGTCTATGGAAATCGAAATACTTTTATTACTTATGGTAAATGCATTTTATTGCCAAATGACTATACAAGTCAATTTTAATTATTTCCAAGGCAAAGTTAATTTAAAATATAAATTAAAATGTTATATATATAGTTTGTATTATATTCAATATAGTCTATTATAGTTTTATTTACCTTATTTTAAATATATGTATATATCTATATAATATTTAAATATTACTATAGATATATCTATAAATTTTATTATAGGTAAAACTATAATAATGTTTATATTAAATATATTTATAAACACATTCATTATTTACATTTAAATATATCTATACATATTTGTATTTAATTATCCAAATACGTGTATAACAGGTCAGTCAACGTACCTTTGATACACGTGTTTGTACAAATATGTATATATACGTTTAACTGTAAATTCCCAACATCAATATAACGTTATAGCAACATTACAGATGGCGTGCATATGTTTATAGGTGTGCCAGCCATGTATGCGTATCTATATGTATGTCATGTCGATACATGTGTATGGCATAATAATTGCCCATCATACATATGTGTCGACATGTCATGCGTGTTGTTACGTATATATGAGTGGTACACGTATACGCATATGCATCCTGTCTATACCACACTTATCAGTTCATATTTCACTTCCAAGGTTCACAGAACAGTAAGTCAGTCAACAAGTAACACCACTCATAAAGCATAAAGAAGTAATCAAAAAATCCTAGGCCTAAGGGTGACTTACTAAGACAACTCAATCTGACTCAATTCCCAAAACCCTCAGTGAAGTGTGTGTATGCTCATATGATCAACTTTACCGGTTAGCCGACCAAGTTCCTCTCCTGAGTGATGTTTCCCCTCCACCTGGAGGAATAGTTTCTGTCCTTGCATCCATTGGCACAAAGCCACGACAGTTACTTGCTCATAACATTTGCAGTATATATAAATCAAATATAAAACAAGACTAATTATTCTCCTCTATGCATTGTTTTTTCCAAGAATAACATCAATCAAGAATACAGAATGAGCCAATCATATCATGTAAAAAGATTCTCAAAGTGATAACAAGGTTCAATACATCTTATTCATTCAAATTTTTCCTTACAATCAGAATGCTCTAAGCATTACTAAAATAGTAACTATACAATTTCTGGGGTGTAAGAAGTTATATGTGTGTTTTTGAAGAATAGTTTAAAAAAATGATGTAATTTTAATTATTTAATATTAGTTTTCTAAGTTATTGCTGAGTTTTTTCCAAGTCCTGTGTTTTTATATTTTTTGGGTTAGCCAAGTAATTGCCAAGTCTAAGTTTTTCAACTATGATATCAACAACTGTGATTCTCCTTGGAATAAGGGAATTGCTAGTTTCCTGGAAGCTCTTGGTGTCTCATAGAAAACTGATTCTCAGTTCAGGCAAATTTCTAAGCAACTTGGTTCCTTTATCTAATCCAATTTTGGTCTTATGAAAAAAAATTGAGATGAGGTTGTCCTCTATAGCTCAATCTCCAGGGGGCATTTTGATGGGATTTACTACCTAGACCCCTTATGTTCCATGATGGCACTGTGATTTCTTGGAGGGGATGAAGTGCGAATCCAGGGGCTTAACAAGGTCGATGCTTTTCCTGCCAATCTCAGATTCTTTTGATCAAATTTTCTTCCTAGTTATTGGTTGCCTGCTTGCCTAGATTTCGTAGGTTACAATTAGGTGGTGTTTTTGCAGTGTATCAAATTATATGATGTTTTTTTGAGATCCAATTGTGCAGGTTAGTTCTACTTCACTCCCATATGTAGTTCTTTTTTGTATACTTCAACCAGCTGGTTCATTTCCACATTTTTTGTTTTCTGACCTGTAAAGGTTGGTTGAGTTGAAAAATTGTCCACAAGATTAAAATTGTGATTGTTGATTCCATAGAAATGTTCATTATATAACTAGCAAATTAAGATTGGGGTTTACCTGGGTTTGAACTGTCAATTTCTTGCATTGATTTGCTTTCTGCCTACAAAGATGCAAAAGTTCTGCTACTAGTACTTCAAAAAAATCTCAAATTCCATATTTTCCTCCAAGTCTTGTTTTTCTGGCAGGGCTTACTGTGCCACACAGCCGTTTTGATGATGAGTTCTATTCAGTTATGTTCTCATTGATATATATATTTTTATTTATTTTTATCTTTTCAGTTATTTTCTCACTGATATTCTAATCAGTATATGAATAAATAATTGTTTTGTTCCTGACACAAAGGTTGGGTCTTGGTTTTGATAGGTAGCCCAGGGTGTTTGCTCCTAGGACATCAAAAAAATCTCAAATTCCATCATAATTTTCCTGCAGAGCATACTGTGCTGCAAATTCATTTTGATCATGAGTTGTGGTTGGTTATGTTCTCAATAATATTGGAACAAGTGAATGAATGAATAAAATGCTATATTGAAAGTTAGTTGTATTGTTAGTTATGTATTGTCAGCTCAGGCAATGTATTAGTCACTTTTTGGTTATGTATGGTTGTGTTTAACGGTTGGGTTTAAAATGACAACTGATTGGTCAACCTAATAAGCAGTAAGTTGGGAGTTGGGCTAAGGGTGCTGAGGGTTGTGACATGAAAGGTCCTCAGTGTACCCAAGCCAGTGTTACAAGACTCAGACTCGCCTAGGACTCGGCAAACCAATTTTTGACTCGGACTTGGCAAACCAATTTTTGACTCGGACTTGGACTCGGCAAACCAATTTTTGACTCGGACTCGGACTCGGAGTCCATTCTCGGCAAAGACTCTGCAAATAGAAAAACACAAGAAATTCAAAGATTTTTAAGGATTTAAAACTTGTTTCATGCACCCTTTAATAAATAAACCTTAAAGACACAATAACATCATCAAATAGAAAGTACTATGATCCCATACACAAACATACATCGATTACACAAGTATAAACGCAAGTTTTAGCTGAAGGAAATAACACATTCAGATATATAAATATTGTCAAATGTATACAAAACTCATGGAATATGAAATCCATGGCATCAAAACAAATATCAAAACTAAAAATATAAGTCTATGACTCAGAAGAGCTTGCATTACTCATCCCAACATCATGACAAGTCATGCGCTAGTGTCTAAGATAGGTCCTAGATGATGATGTAGCCATGATATTTGCTTGCGTCTCAATGATTGGTGTGTATATTCAAGTGAGGAATTTATTATTAAAATTTTATTGTAGCCTTCAAGGCTGCATGTTTTGTTGTCTAATGTATGGAATAAGATAATCCTTGATTATGGATTTGACTGTGAAAGATGCAAAGATTTGCAACAGGGGATATGTATTTTGTAGGTTTTATGATCATGATTCATCATTGGCCTATAATATGCTTAGACCTATAGTTTGATGAGGGTTTGGGGGAAACACCCCAACAGGGTCGAGGGGCAATGCCCCTCGTTGGGGTCTAGGGACAGCGTCCCTTGCGGGGGTTTGGGGGTAGCGCCCCCAGTGGGGTCAAGGGGCAGCGCCCCTTGCGGGGTCCTGGGGCAATGCCCTGGGCGTGCTCCTTCATGGCGACCAAGCCCAAATGAAGACCTTCAAAACCACACAAACCTTCATGGCGCACACCATTTAATTAAAAAATTTGTAAATGAAAGATTGCAAATTTTTTAAAAAAATTTAATTAAAATGGTCGAGTCTGAGGCACGAGTCTGTCGAGTCCGGTGAGTACTCGGCAGCCGAGTCTCTGGGACTCGTTTAGGGTCACCCGCCTCGGGACTTGCGAGTACTTACCGAGTTTGGGTGAGTCTTGTAACACTGACCCAAGCATTGCATTGTTCTATATGCTAACGTGTGTAGTAAAGCTATTGTTCTCTCTATGTGGGGAAACCCTATTCATGCACGTGCATACATGTTCCAAAACTTAGGCTGCCTTTGGCTTACTTGAGCAACTTTCCCATTTGCTAAATGGTTACACATTCTTAAACCCTCTACTCTTTACCACCTTTCTTTGGCTTCATTCTATTTCTTTGTTTTTCCTGCTTTGTTGTGTTTGCTTAGAGTTTAGGGCCCCTTTTACCCTGGTTCTTTGCTATTGCAATTGATGTACATTCCAGTTTCTTGGAACTAGTCTTGGTCATTTGTGGACTTTAATATAACTTCTTTCTTTCTTTTTGTGATCTCCTATGTTACACTCATGTTATGTGAATCTAAATCTGTAAGTGATGTAAATGAGCAGTGTAGTGTTATGGTGTAAACATGAGTCTCAGCATGCTCATAGTGGTCTCTTTCATGGCTTTAGGGCTGGCCTCTTTCCCTGAATTGAACAAAATTGTTGTCAACTCTCCATTAAACTTTGATTGCCCATGGCTTGTTTTGGTTGATGCTTGTGAGGTGCTGGGATTTGTAGTGTTTTTTAATTATAAATGAAAGTCTCACTGGAGGAGGCCTTATTGACGAGAGCGTTTGCATCTAAAGGGGAAGGCCCTATAATAAAGTGGTTGATCCCGAACCATCTTTGGTGGTTGAATCACTAAGGCTTTGGAAAGGAATTTCCAGTTTAGAGGTCCATTTCTTTGCAGATTCTTGAGTATGCTACTGATTTCCTTTCCTTGGTGAAACATGAAATCCCCCAAAAATTGGAAACAGTTTTTCCTATCACTTTGAGAAGATCGTATCTCTAATAAGTTAATGGGCACTTAAAAAAGTGCATCCAAATTGGAATTTTGAAGGTAGTTGCAAAAAATTGTAATTTCTAGTAAACGACCCAGTTCACTATAGCTTGATTCAAACTCAAAATGCAAGGGTTTTCTGAACATTCCTTCCTACATATTCAAGCAGGGGCCTCCCTCAAAGGCCATGGTCTGGCTTTCTATCCTTTTAAAACTGCTATGAAGTACATGTTCAAATATCCATCTTTCCAGTCAGTTGCTAGGTCTCATATGTCCAATTGTTGATAAAAGTTATGTTCGCTTCAATGCCCTTAAACTTGCAAATCATAGTATAATGATTATTATAAACATATATATTCTGGAACAGATTCTGCGGGGACTGCCAACTTGGCTTTTGCATGACTTATTTTGCTTGCAACCGTTGTTCTTTTGGGAGCTTCAGCCATGTGCAGCGATACAATTAGGGCCTGCATAACCTGCCCTATACTTTCTGTCAGTGATTCCTCCTCAGCAGGTGCAGAAAAAGATGATTTGAGGGAACTGCCTTCTCTATTCACTACAGGTTTTAAAAGAGGAACGCAGGTCGGGGGGATTGGGTAACGGACACTACAGCATCCATGTGGGTCACCCATGGTCAAAGCCACAACCCAAGCCACTCAAAAGACAAAATCTTAATCACAGGCTATTCACATGGCTCTTTTCAAAGCTATCATCACTAAACTATATATTAAATTTCTATGCATGAATTGGTTAAAGAATGCACATTTATTATGTTTGACTCTGATTATTTATTTTGTATATATGATGTTCCCTTGGTGGTTGGATGTGACCTATCAACCTATTTCATTATTTTGAGGTTATGGGGTGTCATGTGGAAAGAAGGATAGAGATGCATATAAAAGTGGCCCAGGCTTCAAGACAATTCTTAACTCTTCAGAATTATTTAGACCTTAAAAAATAGTCTCTCAAACCTCAAATGGGCAACTTTGGAAGAAAATGTGTGTCAGGGCAATCTCTGCCAATAATTGAAGATGCATTGCCAATAATTGCAGACACTGGGCAAGGAAAAAGAGGTAGAGGAAACATGCATGTTAGAATACAGAAGGCGACTGTGGCAGATTTAGTAAAGGGATTGCATCCTCTGTTGAAATAAGTTCTTGGGAAGAGCTTAAACACAAGCTTACATTGAATATCAAAGCAATTTAATTTTCATTCAAGGGACTGGTGACATGCACATAGAAAAGCATCCATGCATACAAAGAAACATTCATGTAAATAGAAAAACAAGCATTCATGGGAAAAAAAGTAGCAAAATACTTGGCAACTCTGTAAAGGGAATGTGTTGCAAAATATCAAAAAACTTGCATGCATGCTTCTAGCTTGGGCTGATTTTTAGTGTTTGCTTAGTTAGATAGTTTCTTACTTGATTGCAAGTATTAAACAGCCGTACATGTCATTTGACATGATTATGGGACTCAATTCCCTTTTTCTGAGATTATAATAGTTTTACTTAAACCAAAAAAAACAAAAAATTGAAGATTCATTCCAGTGAAGGGTAGCTCTACAAGAATGAGTCTATTATTAATTTATCACGGTTTTGTGATGGATGTTATGTCAGTTTTGTAGTCACAAAGATCCAGATATCAGGCCCCAACCAGCTATAATAATAGCAGAGCAGCTTCTACGCAATTTCTAAAGGCCAGCAAAAGGGAAATATGAATATCACCTATTACAACAAATGCAGCTCAAACAATTTTGTAACACAAGTACAACCTAGAGCAAGGAAAACATATATACATGCATTTGAAAAGGCCTAATGTCCTGTAAGAAGATAAATCTGTTTGCTACTTTAAACTAGCCACAACTGGCTTTACTATATCTTCCAAAGACAGACGCTTTGATCACTTGCAGTTACTACATGCATCACAGTAACATGCAGCATGAACTGCTATGCATGATTCTCAGTTTAAAAGCACTAGAAACAAATATCTGTTAAGAAAAGCAGCACTTCCCTCAGAAGCAACAAGTTAATAAAGTGTAGCTTATAATATTGTATGGTAGCCATCTTATACATTCACATTTATGAATGTGAAATTATATTGCATTTTTCTTAGCTGTTTGTTAAAAATACTGGTAAACTATATTCCAATGCAATATAATGTAATGAACATTATGAACATGAAAGAAAAAATTCTATATTCCACAATTTATGGACTAAACTCTCATTTTTGTTTGTTCTCTATATCTCATTTTCTGAAATCTGATATTTTCCCATTTGCCAATTTTTTCCCAAGAGATTTTTGCTGCTATGATTAAATGTAAGACCAATCTTAAATACTAGCATAGGTTTCTTAAATACATCTATGTCAAAGAGGCTGAGAGATATTAGTCTCAAGTTGCCTATAGTGAATTTAATTATTTATGTTATATAGGATAAATAGGCGCCTTGATATTGATCGTTTGACATCTTTTAGATAGATGTGTGTAAGATATCTATGCTAGTAAATATTAAATTTCTACAAAGTAACTCTAAAGTAAATCTTAAGTTACTATTTTGATATTCATAATTAATAAGTAACCATTATACATATGGTATATGGTAGGGTATTATAATATACATAAATTATGAGTGAATTACATTGTTGTTGGGACTTATGTGATATTCACTTGCAAAAAGTCCTTGTAGTTGGAGTTTGTTTATGGAATACAATGCGGAGTAATGTGGTGAGAATTAGGTGTTGCGGTACAACTTGTATGTTAGTTTACATGTGGTGATGTTATGAAAGTAAGTTGTAGTGCAACATTCATGTTGTTTTACAGATAGTTGTGTTGTGAGAGCAACCACAAGTGATTTGGAGAAGAATTCATAACTGCATATGAAAAATAGTGTTTGTTGGGAGCATGAATGGCAAAGCACTTGTTGTAAAGCTAAAAATGTGATGTAATTTTAGAGCAGGCTAATGTTTTGGAAGATGGCGTAAGGTATTGCAAGCATTTAGAAATGTTGTTAAGTTTGTATGTTCTACCGCAAGTGTGGAGTTGGTAGTGGTGGCTATAGAAGAAGACATGAACTCATCGACAATGTTAAGAGTGTAACTATAGATTCATAGTGTGCGATAGTGGCTATGTTTATAGGGTGTTTATCTATGTGGAGACATTTTGTTTGGTGATTTGTGTAGTATGTTGATGTCATCATATGGTTGTAATATAGTTGCATATCTCTTGGTATTCCACGTGTTGGTTGGATAGCTAAATAGTTGGAATTCTTGTGTGCATGTCTATATGTGTCATCTTGTGTGAAGGCGCCGAGATTTGATGGTTGTACAAACATGAAAGTTAGCATTGGAGTGAACATTGTTGTGTGAGACATTAGAGTGATTGTAAAAGAGTATGCATTAGATTGCGACTTCGTTCAAGATCTTGTTGTATTGAATCTTTTATTCTAAATACTATAACTATTAAATTCTATTGGTGGTGGGCATTTCCCCCAAAAGGGTTTCCCATGTGAATCTCCAAGTCTTGTGTGTGTATATTGTTCCATTTACTTATGTAAATATTGGTAGTTAGATTTTGTAAATACAGTCGACTATTTCCGGTGCACAAAATCTTAAGTTTCTTTAGTACCAATCTATTGGTCGTTTGCTATAGTGTAAATCCCCAACAATTGTAATTTTTTTTGTAGAAATCGATTCTTAGTGTGGACTATATCATAATACAAAGCTTTCATTGATAAGTAATTTTTAAACTTTCATTCAGTAACTCTGAATAAATCTTAAACTACCATACATCTTGATAACACTTGGAGTAAATAGCAACAGAAATTTACTGAAGTAAATCCTAAAATATGATCTATCTTGATAGTATAATGCCAATCCTCACTAATAAGTAACTATTTCACATATATTTTAAGTTACCATAATATACATGATGGCAAAAAATATATATGATCTTAATTAATAAGTAACTATTATGAGTGAATGCCATTGCGATTTTTTTTGTAGAAATCAATTTTTACATTATCCATTTCATCAGCCATATATTATTTTGATATTTTTTAAATTTTTGGGATGCCACCTATCTATTTTGATATTTTATTTTTTTGGATGTCGTCTATCTAAATGTTTTCTTTTAAATTCACTAAGGCCACTACATGCACCTTGCTATCACTGTAGATTATCCCTCTTGGTGTAATCAGTCCATAATTTAGGTGCTTTGGAAGATGGATAATCATTGTCATTACGACATCATGTTTGTGGGAATGATCAAGGATTTTAAAAAAATGTTTCCCCTATCCTTTGTTGTTAACTAGGATCACATGAGTAGTTATTGTGATAGTATATGAGAAAAATGTAATGGACAATCAGATGGATGCTATAGAGATTTATATTAAAAAGGTTTTAGAACCTCATTAGTTTCACAGTTCCAAAGTAACTAGTAACTTGGCAACATATGGATTTTCTTGTATATGGGTCTATGCAGTGAACATGAATACACAGAGAATTTATTTGTCATTCTTAGATCATTTGGTATGGAATCTATCATTTATAATATTTGTCATGTCTCTGGAACAGATGCGGGCAGTTGTATTGCTCTACAATTATTACCTTCGAAAAGAATTTCCACAACTCGAGTTTCTTGATGCATATACATTTTGCAAGACTGCTGTAGTCACGTGTGCAAAACTCATAACATATATGGGAGTCTTGAAGGGCACTGGCACTAATCAATTGGCATCAGAATTTGTTCAGCGTGCTACGATAACTGAGAAAATGGTTAAGGAAGCTTGTGATACCTGTGAGGCACTGGAATCTCCAAGAACAATCTCTGATATAAACACTATACCAGTTTCAAAAGTTGCTGTATTCGTAGTAGATGCTGCATATCAGAGGTGCATCCTCATTGATGGCTCTGTAACCAGAGGAGTTTGGTCTCTTGTTGAAAAAGATGTTGATGGTTTTGATAGCGTACATGAATTGCAACTAGAGAATGCAAAGCAAAATAAAGAGAGAGTTTTATGTAAGAGGCCACATGGAGATATGCCAAGTGGAACAAAAAAGCTTCTGCCACTTGCTTTTTCAGCTGTTACAGAACAAACAGGTCCTGCAACTTATTTACACTCATTTTACATTCAAACTAGTATATTTCAAAGTAAGGCAAATGAAGATAATAAAGGTGACATTAAATATCTATATCATTAAATGCCTTAAAAAGTAATTTCTTATTGATGCACCACTCGAGTTTTCTGAAACATCAATCATAGAATGCCTTTTTCTTAACACTTTAGACTGTGGAAGGATTGAACCCCAAAATTATTTAGTTTATTTGGTGATGTAGTCATTTATTTACTTTAATAATTTATAGCTTGTTGCAATAAAGGATATGTGTATTCACTTCTCATGAAATCTGCCTAACAAAGCAAAAATGATCCCTGTATATACATCAGCAGGGGGCTTCAATTGACATCTTGATTATGACATCTAACAGATGAGAATTCTTTTTCATAAATGGATACTTGATCTTGAAATGCTATATATAGAATAATTCTCATATCAAAGGAAGGGAAATGAAAAAAATACGAAGTGGTAGCTACATATTCGATTATCTAATTGCTTTCAATTATTTGATCATTTGCTTATTTTATATACTCTTAATTTTGCATGAGAAAATTGATTGATAATCTATGAGAACATTCATCAATTTAATTGTTTGGTTTAAACTTTATAGCAACATATTTTAAGATGCATGCATGTGGTGGGTTGCTTACTTGTATGTAAATAAGTTTTTGAACGGGCCAACACAACATTTTCCCAATCCCAAAGTGCACCTTAAGTTTAAACCCTATAATTCACCACTTTAACATGGAGGACAATTTGTTTGTCAATATAGGAACCTTGGTCCATGTTGGAGATAAGTATTCCTTGTTACTACTAGACAACAAATCATCAAAATAATAGGTATATGAGTAAGTCCAATGAACCATAAATCGAGAAAAAATCGCCAAATCGTGATTAATCTTGAAATGGCTAAATTCTCGATTTTTACCCCCCAAAAATCACGATCTTCTATTAAAATTGTTGACTATCGTTTTGACCCATTTTCTTTGATTTTTTTCATATTTCATTGCAATATTTTTGAGTTGTGTCTGAATCATTTCTCAATGGATAACTTTGTAGGGAGACCGAGCAATAAGTAGTGGTTTCTATGTAATATCCGAGCCGCATGAGTGTCTAGAATATTTGAGCGTAGCTCGAGGCGGCTACAATAGTGCAAATTCATTCCAAGCCTTTTTGAACAAATCTTGTGGTTTCAAATTTTAGTTTTTTAATTCACCGTTTTTGACATTGAAGGAGGCATTTAACAGTCAAACCTATCAAGCACAAAATTATTATTTAATAGTTATTTAATATTTAAATGAAGTAATTATAAATGTTTTTGAATATAATTGTATAAATGTTTTTATATGTAAAAATATTCATAATATAAATTGTAAAAATATTTATGTATTGTAGAATGAATTGAAAGAATTTATAATGTGTCAATTAAATTGAGAAAAATTAGGAAGATAATTTATGTTTTTATTTAATATCTTTATATAAATTTTAGATAGAAAATAATTTTTTGAAAGAAATTAAGTGAAATATTAAAAAGTAATATATTAATAGATGATTCGTAATTCTTCATGGTTGTTCAAAGAATCGATGTTGTTCATTTACACGAGAAGCGAAAGCTTCAATAAATAGAATTACAAAGACGATGTTTCTAAAAGAAACAATCGTTAACAAAAGACGAAGTTAGAAACTGCTGGATGACTATTAACAACACAAATAGAAAGATATTAAACTAATAACCTCCCTTAATGGTCATCATTCTAACTACCAAGAGAAATAACAGAGAAGGCTGCCCCCTTCTTCTCAGAACGCTTCTGCAACAAAAGACAAGAGCCTGCCACTGCCACTTGAGATGAGTGTGCCACCAACCCTCCCAGAAACCGCAAAACTTCTAGAAAAAACCAAAAACAACACCAATCGTCCAACCTAATGTTGGATAGCAAAATTGTCCCTCCCTATAACCAAAGACACACCGAGAACAACTGTCACGATGTTGAGGAAAAATCGGCAAACCCTCCAAATTGTTGCAGATGAGCATGATGCTCTAGAACAAATTGCAAAAATAAAACCATTGGTGCAGATGTTCGCACAACAACTCCAGGTGCGACTAAAAACAGATTGCAACAAAGTATGATTTTTGAGGAAAAAACCGCCAAACCCAGAAATCCGAAGATTCCAAATCATTGTTTTTTCGAAAAAAACGGTAAAACCCAAACACGAGTTTTGAGGATAAAAATCGATCAAAACTGCACACAATTTTTGAGGTGAAAAATTGATCAAAACCAGACACGAAATCCGAGACATAGATTAGAGTACAAAACTTCATTTTTTTAGGAGAAACGGTAAAACCCAACAAAATTTTTTTGAAAGGAGAAAACTCTCAATTTTTTTTTGGAAAAAAGATTAAAACCCACCAATAATTTTTTCCAGAAAAAATATTAAAACCCAACAAACTTTTTGTTTTCTAGGGAGAAAAAAATTTATTAAAAAACCATAAGCCAAATTTTTTTTCTCTTCAGGGAAAAAAAATATTAAAAAAAACCAACAGAACATCGATCAAGAAACAAAACTCCTTTATTATGCAGGTCGCACCAAAAACTCACAAAGAAAACCCTGAAATTTCAGATTTTCAAGCACGATTTCAGAAAGGAGCCGCCGGAAAAAACACGCGACCAAGAAGAAAAAATTGAGACTTAGAAACGCGTCAAGATTTCTCTAGAAAACATGAGTAGATTGCGTCAGAAGAGACTGGCTGAGAACTGTCACAAATCTTTTAAACTAGGAGAAAGGTGTCTCTGAATCCCGTCAAGAATCGCGCGCTAGAAACTTGAGCAAGAAAACGCGTCTAAAAGATGACTGAAACCCTTCAAACAAGCAGAAGGTCGTCACGTGAGCAGAATAAGGGAAAAAGCGCCTAGAAAGCACGTCGCGTGACAAGGAAATGCACTAAAAAACCCTCGAAATCCGCCATTATTAGTCACACAGGAAGAAACGCGAAAAGAAGAGTTGCGGGTAGGAATCACGCTAGACTAGGTCGTGTGCTATTTCTTCAAACAAAGAAATCACGAAAAAACAGACGACCTTCAAAGAAACATGATTTCTAGATGAACACAATTTTTCAAAAATGAGCCCAAAATAGTTTCGAATTATATCTTTGAAATAAACCCACAAAATTCTTAAAAAATTGTTCTTCAAAAACCCTTAAAAATTTCCTTCGAAATTAGAAAAATGATTTTTAATTAACCCGCTCTGATACCATGTTCAAAGAATCGATGTTGTTCATTTACACAAGAATCGAAAGCTTCAATAAATAGAATTACAAAGATGATGTTTCTAAAAGAAACAATTGTTAACAAAAGACGAAGTTAGAAACTGCTAGATGACCATTAACAATGCAAATAGAAAGATATTAAACTAATAATGGTCATATATTTTAAGAAATAATGAATCTTAGGTTAAAATTATGTTTGATATAAAATTAAAAAATTTCAATGCTTTTTTACATCTGATGGCTCGTGATCATTGGAGCTTATGCTTATGCTTTTACATAACTGTATCACATCTAGTGTTTCAATTCCTTCAAATTCGCTACTTAATGTCATTTTTATTTTTGACGGGGGATCAAAAGCTTTTACATAACTATATCACATCTAGTGACGGGGGATCAAAAGCTTTTAACCATCCTCTCAAAGGTTCTAGTAGGCCTTCAATAGAATGACTAACCTTCTTTCATATATGTTGGGAACCATAACTGAAAGCTTCTGAAATTCACCAATATACACCTCCAAACTCCCTACTTGCTTGAGTTGAGCTAGGTCTTTGAAATATAGTTCTTGGTCTTTCTTGTCAAAGCGCTCAATCAACCTATCAGGGAATTCCTGGTAAGTGGTGATGAGGTTATGTTGCAAAGTGACCATCCCATGGTGCCACCAATCATGAGCTAACCCATCCAATCATAAGCCATGCCCTCCAAGTGTAGTACTGTAAATTGAATGGCCTCGTCCTCAAACATCAGCTTAAGTGAAAGGTAGATGTCAAGCTTGTGCACCCAACCTCGGGCAGTGATCTTCTCGCTACCATCAAAGGAAGATATAGTGAGCTTGCTAGTAGGTCGATGGAGGTCACCATTATGCTATTGTCTAGGCCACCTATCACCAGGGTTCCTCATACTATCTCTACGCTGTGAACAATACTGAGGTAGAGTGAAAGCATCTCTAACATGCTTTGGAAGATGTGCCCACTCATTACTCGTTGCCATAACATCCTAAAATTCCACACACTCAAGTGAGTCAACTGGTGGTGGCTCATCTCTAGGAGGAAAATGGGGCTGCATGGGCCTATCTGTTGTATGTGAATGAGTCCTGTCACGCTTAGGAGAACCAAGAGCATTGTCCATCGACGAGGGAGCCCTATTGCTCCCACGGCTACCTGTAATTGGAACAAACCTATCAACCCTATCACGTTTGTCATGTTTGCCACGCCTAGCCCACTCATTACTCGTTGCCATAACATCCTAAAATTCCACACCCTCAAGCGAGTCAACTGGTGGTGGCTCATCTCTAGGAGGAAAATGGGGCTGCATGGGCCTATCTGTTGTATGTGAATGAGTCATGTCATGCCTAGGAGAACCAAGAGCATTGTCCATCGACGAGGGAGCCCTATTGCTCCCATGGCTACCTGTAACTGGAACAAACCTATCAACCCTATCACTTTTGTCATGTTTGCGACGCCTATCCCTAGTCTTACCCAAATCCATCCTATCAAGGGTATTCTGAAGTTTGCCTAATGCCTGTACAATTAGTGGTTGTGTATTAACGAGACATCTGAATAACTCACGATCAGGATCTTCTTGTGGATTTTGTCTCTCCCTCTGATGGGGACTTCTACTGTCCATAGCTGCACCCGAAATACCAGTGCCAACCCCAAACTGTCTGTGTGCTCTCCTGCGGGTATAATATCTGTGTGGCCCAAACTCTCTATGATGCATATAATTGATCGGAGTGCCCTCAAGCTGGCAAGATCATGGCTCTAATACCACTGAAAGGTTCCAAACCCAAATCTGAGCCAATTTTTTTGAGTTTGATTTCTGATTTGACTTTGACCAGCGAATAGGGAATTTGTTTTTCTGTTTGTTTTTGTTGTTTTATGAGTTTTTTTGTATTTTTTGGTGGTTTTCTGATTTTTGATGTTTTGTGCTTGATAATTGTGAAAAAAGAAATAGATGCTAAAAGAAAATAAATGACTGAAATAAAATTATGAATTTTGATTTTCCTAGGACAACAAATGTAGTTTTCAGAATTAATGAAATTGAACCATCGATTACATAGAGTTTGCATACTCGGAAGCCATCGCTCAATTTATTGAATATTTAATTGTTGAAACCAAAGCATATACAATAAAGATTTGATATAAAGTTTGATTTGTGCCTTAGTGGTCTGAAAACCCTAATTTCCAGCTAGGGTTTGACTGAAAATGACACCCAAATAGTACGGCCAGTTGGTGAATGCACTGAAATGATGATATCTGTTGATAAGAGGCCCCAATCTGCAATTATATTCTGATAACTCATTGCTGCAATCAATTCTAAATGCAAACTAACATGTTATGAAGACCAATGATGCCCAAAAAGAAACCCTAGGTAGATTTCCCTGTTTGGTAAACTGAGTTTTCGTCTAATTCACTATCCTCCAAGGGATTTCGTCCTTAGAAGACCTATATGCTGTTGAAACCCTCTGCCAGAGCTCAAACCTGCAATTTGCTTTTGTTAAAATGAGAATAGAATGCCCAAGAATGAGCCCAACACATTGCTTTATAACCTCCCATGAGCTTTTTAAATAAAAGTCAATAAAATAATCCTCCTCAAGAGGCTACGCCCATCTTGAGGGTCTTTCCTCATCAAAAGAGAGGGCCACTTTTTAAAAACAACTTTGAGTTATTAGGATGGGGGGCACTTTTCACTATTCCTTTTATAATTTTTTGTTACTATTCACTTTTTACTATTCCATTAAAGAAAACTTTAATATTTCCAATTTATCCTAGGATTCAACAACTGAACTCCAAACTGAAAGGCTCGTAACGCTCCCAGCTAAGCTCCACAGCCTCGGTTGGGTCCCCTAACCATTCTACTGACTTACAGGAACCCTAATAGTAGGCCAACCTTCGCTATAGTTTGAGCTGCCTAAGGAAAGGACATTACATACTGCTTGATATTGAGCAACAACTATGAATGTTCTAAAGATGAAGTCTTACTTGTGCAATTTATTTTGTATTTTGGGTTTGTTGAATGATAAACATTTCAAGTGAGAGAATGATTAATATATTGGAAAATGATTTTTTTTTTCTATTATCTTTTTACATTTTGTGCAAGTGCATATTTTCCCTATATTGCATTTAGTCAAATTGTATCCCTATCATAGGTTGCAAACTCGGACTCGCCGCGGACTCGGTAGCCCAAAAATATGACTCGAACTCGGGACTCGGGACGGACTCAGGAAAAGACTCGGCAAAAAAAAAAACCGTAGTTTTACAAAAGAACAAGAACAAATTAATGCATTTAGAGAACATAAGAGCTTAATTTGATTATCAAACACTCATATTTCAAAGATTACACATGTCATATGATCATCAAACACTCAATAATTGAAATTTAATCATTCATAATCATCAAATACTCATAGTTTCAATGTATAACAACATCATAGGTTTATAAATGTTTACATATAATCATGTCAAAAAGAGGAAAACATTAACAACCACATGTAATCTACATCTTCCTCTTTCCCCTCCCAATGGTACTCAATTTTGGAGGCCTAGAACTAGAAGGTGCCCGTGTTGTAGTATCCAAAAGAGGACTAGGAGATCGAGCAGGGGAAAAATAATATTCAAATGTGTCTTCGTTGTCCTCCATGGCATCCAATCTTGTTGCTTCTTCTTCTTCTTCTGCTGCTGCTCTCTATAATTTAGCAAGATCCTCATCAGTAAGTAAGACATCAGCCTCATCATTTTGTTCATCAATAGTCCATTCACCATATGGATCAATGTCATCCAAGTCAACGGACTCGTGTGAAACACCCTCCACCTTTCTAGTTCGAAGGCGAAGGTTGTACCGAACAAAAACTAAATCATTTAGGTGCTGTCGAGTCAACCTGTTTCTTTTCTTTGTGTGAATGTTTTCAAATAAACTCCAATTGCGTTCACACCCAGAAGCACTGCATGGCTGCGACAAGACACGTATGGCTAGCTTTTGAAGATTTGGTGTGCTAGTACCATAGTTCTCCCACCATAGATCTACAAAAACATGTTTAAAAAATATAAGTATTAAGAAATAAGAATAAAGTAAAAAATCCATATGTAAGAATCAAGTTTCTAATTTCATTTTTTACCTGGTTGTTGTTTTCCTCTCCTTTCAATTGCCTGTTGGGAGGAAAAGAGTCTCCCCTCTGCACCCTTGTAGACCTTGAATAGATAAAAGAAAAAGTAAATCAAATATAGAAAATTCATAGATAGTCAAGGCTCAACATTGCAAATTCATAAATAGATGTAACAAATCTCACCTCCAAATCATCAAGCATCTTATCTCTCAGCTCACTATCAAGCACCATCCTATCAATGCAAGTGACAAGACCTTCCATGACCTCCTCATCCGCCTTAAATGTGTCCGAGAAGTAGAACTTCGAATTCAAGAAGTAGGCAAAGGCATGAATCGGCTAGTGGAGTTGGTTTGTCCATCTCCGATCAATGATGCGCCATATGATTTCATATTTCTTTTTGTTGCCGCCATAGTAACGTGATATGGCCTCTTTGGCCCTATCCATGGCCTCATAGATGAAACCCATTGGCATGCCATCTCCATCCACCATACGAAGAACCCTCACCAAAGGTTCTGTCACCTAAAAAAATGAAAAAAATGTTAAATTATAACAAAATTAACCCCTCAAAAAATAAAAAATTGGAAATAGATTATCATGTATAATTTTTTTTGTGTGATTTCTACTTAACCCCATCAACTCCTCTCCATTTTTGATGAATGTGTCATCAAAAACTATGGAAACAATCCTTTCCCCTTCAACTCTTTTGGAAAATGATGACTCCTTCCAAGCATTGGACACAAACATTTGCTTGAGATGACCAATGGCACCAAGAATGCTTTGCAATGTGAGGAAGTGGCTAGCAAATTGTGTCACTCCAGGTCGCACAAGGTCCTTGCCATTTGTGAATTTCCTCATCAAAGCAAGCAACCAAGTATGGTTGTAGATAAATTTTGTAACACTTTTTGCATCTTCAACCACTCTTTTGACCCATGAAATCTTCCCAATGTCCTCTAGCAATAGGTCCAAGCAATGTGCAACACACAAAGACCATGCAATTGTGGGATACCTCTCCATAAGTAGCCTACCTGTAGCTACATATGCAGCTGCGTTGTCCATGATAATTTGGACAACATTATCAACTCCAACCTCCTGGACCACCCCATCTAATAGATTGCATAAAGTCTCAACATTTTTAACTTCATGGGAGGCATCTATTGATTTTAGGAACACCAATCCACCATTTGAGGCCACTAAAAAGTTTAGGAGAGTTCTATTTCGTCCATCTGTCCACCCATCAGATAAAATGCTGCAACCTTTTCTTCGCCAAAATTTATTTTGCTCATCAACCACAAGCCGTGTATTCTTTACGGCTTACTCTAGCAATGGCCCACTCAAATCTCTAGCTGATGGGGTCTTAAACCCCTTTCTTGCAATTGTAAGGGCATTCACTAAACCTTCCCAATATGGGCTGTTTGCAACATTGAAAGGTAGATTATTGTAGTACCAAAAGTTTGCAGTAGCCATCCTAGCTTCATGATGCTTTTCCTCATTCCAACCGGTACCTTCAAGTGAAGGTTGTGCTCTTGGAACATTACATGGAATAAAATAATTTGGTCCCGATGAAAGACCCTGGCCAACACTAGCAGTAGAATAGGAACCCTCAGGACTCTCACCAAAAGATGAATGTGGACCACGGATGCTTGGACTTGCAGCACCATGGGGCATAGTTGGTGTAGAATGGGATCCACTCATCACTGTTGCTAGGGCATCCTTTGTTTTTTGTTTTTCATCTTTTTTTAGCTCATTCTCAGCAAGAAGGGCCTTTATCTCTCTAATAATCTCAGGAGTTGTTTTAGTGCATCTCTCCACATTTTGCTTAGGTATTCTTGCAAGGTGGTATTTTAATCTGTTTATTCCTCCTGTCATCCATTTCTGGCATTACATGTCACTTCACCTTTTTTGTTTCCTAGTATTCCATACTTCCATGTGTTAGTGTTTCTTAGATCAGATCATATAACTGAAAGTACTTAATATATTGCAACACATAAGATAATAAACACAGCAAGATACCCTGGGAAAACCCTCCTTTTGAGGGAGAAAAACCCAGCAAATAATCCTCTTATATGATATAGAACAAGAGCAGAAATCTGCTTACAACTCAGGCCCAGCAATGGCCAATAATAGATACAATGAAGTCGCACCTCACCTAGATGCAAAAGATACAAATGAATATGTTCTTCCTTGAAATCGGATTGCTGCTACAAAAGCGCGAACTCCTTCTCCAGATGCGAATATGCTTGAATGAACTTGAATGAATAAATGACAAGGAGTGACCTTGTATAAATACAATTGAGGCACCTCCTCAATTAGGCCGCCTCCCTTGGAAGAATATATAAATATATTAAATACAATGTAGGTCGGCCCAATGTATAAACAAAACATGCGAACCACTATAAGGTCGGCCCCTTTATGTTTATCACATATTAACAATATAAATTAAATAGCCGACAGGCTATTATTTAATTTATGCTTTCTCCTCGAAGTGTGTGCACTGGAAGTGCAGCCCTAAGTTGCTTACAACATCAACACTCCCTCTCAGCTAGGGATGATACTTCCAGCTGCACAAGACACATCATCTCAATGTGAAAACAAATAGGATATCACCTCATCGTGATATCAACCATCATGGCTAACTCCATAGATGGTATGTACAAGTGCTCATCACTTAATGTGATGTTGTCACCTCAATGTGACTTTCACCATGGCTCCTCCAGAGGGTGAAACACAAGTACAAGTAAATCATCACGGACTCCCTCACGTGATGCTGTCATGGAGTCACACACATGACATCCACCATGGCTCTCCCAGAGGGTGGAAACAAGGGCTTTCACGTCAAATCTCAAAGAGAAATGCTTTATCAAGGGCTTGCACCTCAAATCTCTCTCAATAGAGAAATGCATTATCAAGGGCTTACACTTCAAATCTCTCTCAATAGAGAAATGCATTATAAAGGGCTTACACCTCAAATCTCTCTCAATAGAGAAATGCATTATCAAGGGATTTCACCTCGAACTTCTCTCAAAGAAGAACTCATTAAACAAAGGAACACTGATACTGAGACTCCCTCTCAGCTAGGACTTCATTCTCCACCATATCAAGCTTGTCTCGAAGGTACACAACCATTATCCCAAAAATGCTTGATGAGAATGACTGCCATCTGCTCATCAGTGTTGATATACCTCAACTGAATATCTTTCCTCAATACCATATCTCTGATATAGTGGTGTGCTTAGTTTTGTCATGAACACATGGAAAGACAGAAAGCTTCTCAAAGCTTTGATTAACGCAAAGGATGACAGTTGGTTTCAACGATTGTTCAACCAATCCTGCAAGGAGCTTTCAAAGCCACACTACTTCTCGAGCTGCCACAAAAGACTGCTTCCTGCTGTAACAAGATATCATCGCAGACATCAACTAAGACAACATCCAAGGCAACACAACCATCTTCTTTAGGTTTAGTAGGCTCCCTCTGAATCTTCAATCACTTGCATCAACCACTTGACCAAGATTGCCTGCAACGCTTGCTTTAGAGAAAAGGTTTCCAATGCACACCTCTGTAGAGATTCAGGGTTGTCCTCTTCGATCGCATCTCAAATCACTCTATTTTGAATAGGTTTGTGGAGCTACCAATCTAGGTTGACTCGAGCAATTCAGAACCCAATTGCTGAAGAGGTACTTCAACAATTTAACATCCGGCCTCGCAACACTGCAACCCTTACTTATTCTCAGTGAGTCATAGAACTCCCTCTTAAGGTTAATTCTTTCTCTTCGAAAAAGATGTCTTCAACTAATTATTTAGTCTTGAAGCTACAAGTAGAGTCTCCATCCTTCAACCTATAGGATGCATCAAGCTCTTCTTGAAAGCAATCTCTTACGCTTCTGATTTATCCTGAAATCATTAACAAGAGATTACTCATAGTTCATGGAACTCAACTATCTCAAATAGACATACCATAACTAGGAGCATACATGATTGACTATCTCAATAGCATGAATTAGTGGCTACAAAACAATTCATGAACATTATTCAACCATGCAATACTTCAAACTCTCGAGAGTAATAGATAATTAATTCATCAATCATGACATGTCTTTCTTTCAATTTCTCGGAAGAGCTAATCTCAAAAGACAATCTTCACAATTTAGCATGATACTACTTGCAATGAATAATTCTAAAGAATCTTATCACAGTGATCACTATTTACTGGTCACACATACTCCTAAGTAAGTAATGTTAGATTTGCACAACTCAACAAATTGAATTTTAGCCTAGAATAGTAAATACAATATAAAACAAAGAATACTTATCTCTTAAATATTCTGAAGGGTGAACACAGTACGATATGCTACTCTTGCGCTTAGTACACAACCTTCACAGCTTGAACATTGGCCCATGACTAGAGTAGAAATTCACTAGAATAATTTTGGGGAGAGGTCTCAATCACATCCGCAAATGAAACATGTTGATTAGGCCTGGTAGGGCAATCGTTCGCATAGTGACCAAATTTGTCACATCTAAAGCATTGAACACGAGAGAGGTCCCACTTCTTCTTGAGTGCAGGAGCACCATCTGACCCATTATCTTGATTCCTCTTGAAGAATCCTTTCTTCCAAACTTTTCCTTTCTTCGATGAATGAGAGGTGAAACATGTAAATCTTCATTCTTTGAACTTTGACCAATGCCTCTAGCCGCTAGCCTCGACTCCTCTTGACTGCAGTCTACCCTTAATCGATCAAACTTGGGAAGTTCCGATCTCACACTAATTCCTTGAATGTAAGACTCTCAAGATGAAGGAAGACCATTAAGAGCCAACATGGTCAAATCCTTGTCATCAACAATATGACCAATGGTAGAGAGCCGATCTCTCAACTCAAAAATCTTCATGAAGTAGGTGATGACAAATTCTTCTTCCGCTATCTTAACGTGATGAAGTTGTTGCTTCAGAGCAAGTGCTCGACTGGTGTTGTTGATTTCGTACATCTCTTCCAATGTATTGAACATTTCCCTTGCGGTATCCAACTTGAAGACAATCAAAACAATATGATCTTTGACGGAATCAACCAACACTTTCTTTGCCCTAGTATCTTTCTTCCTCCACTGCAACTTCTCTTCTTCTTCTTCAGGTTCGGGAACTTTTGTTTTCACAAACTCAACCAAATCATTCTCTTCCAATGTGAGCATGATCTTGAACCTCCATGATGTGTAATTAGAAGCTCCTTCAAGTCTATCCTCGATTTTCAGACCATTCACCATCTTGAAATTTAAAAAAAAAGATAGACTGAAAAAGATTAAAGTGAGTGCTTCAAAATAAATCTGATACGATATTTTTCAAACCTGCTCTGATACCATGTTAGTGTTTTTTAGATTAGATCATATAACTGAAAGTACTTAAAATATTGCAACACACAAGATAATAAACACAACAAGATACCCTGGGAAAACCCTCCTCTTGAGGGAGGAAAACCCCGCAAATAATCCTCTTATATAATATAGAACAAGAGCAGAAATCTGCTTACAACTCAGGCCCAACAGTGGCCAATAATAGATACAATGAAGTCGCACCTCTCTTGGATGCAAAAGATACAAATGAATATGTTCTTCCTTGAAATCGGATTGCTGCTACAAAAGTGCGAACTCCTTCTCCATATGCGAATATGCTTGAATGAACTTGAAGTGCAGCCCTAAGCTGCTTATAACATCAACACCATGTAGGGTCTTTTCTCATTCCCTTTGGATTTGAAGATGACATTGCTGTTTCAAGTTCAACATGGAAAAAAAAAATCAGCAAGGGTTTGCTAAAAAATCAGCAAATAAATGTGATTCAAAGTTTCATTTATTTGCAAAAAAAAAAGAATGCAAAACCAAGCTAGAAATAGTAGGAATTAGGCTATTAAGGAAAATAGAAAAAAATTTGGCAGCATTTCCCCTTATTTTTCTTTATTTTTTTGATTTTGAATGCAAGAAAACAAAAAAAAAAGAATTGTTAGATCACTTACCTAGCTCTATTTTGATCTTTTTAGCTTGTTCTCCTAGTTTCTTTCAACCTGAAATCAAATTGCAGACCTGAAAACCACACACACTCAAGTTAAAATGAAGTCAAAAGCAAAAAAAAACATGGGTTTTAACCCATTTTGATGCCCAACCGCGCAGTAGAGTCCTGGGTCGGGACTCTCCTGGACTCGACTCCCGAGTTTGTGGCAAGTCAACTCGGCTCAGCCATAGACTCCCGAGTCTGCCGAGTCCGCGGCGAGTCTCAGAGAGTCTGCAAACTATGATCCCTATATTAGAGTATTTACTAAAATAGTGCATATATTGCGTTTGGTAATGAAAAAGGTATTATATTTAGCCTTCTTGTGTGTTAAAATATGTACAACTTTAGTGTGATTTTGGCAAGTTATTCTTATCTTGCTTTGGAAGAAATGTAGTGTTGTATTTGAAAATGTGTAAAATCCATAATGATTTTTATTTATTAACAGGACTCAACAAGGATGATTTGCAAGTGGCTTCCTATTCCTTGGTATATTCATTAACAAAAGCAAAGACTAGTTGTCAATTATTTATGATGCGCTGCATAAATGACAGTCCTCTCAAGTCTACTTCTTATACAGAGTGTAAATGGGTTCCAGTCGAGGAAACTCTTAGCAGGTACGTTTGGATAGCTTATAAATTTAGTAATAATTTGTTTTATTTGTTTGTGTTAAAAGATTCAGCTTCATAGTATGTCTGTAAATATTTCTTCTAAAGGGACTTTGAGGAAGATTATGTTTATCCTTTTCACTAGAACTTGGAGATTGGAACCTTTTACAAATGACTTCTATTGACCCTCTTTTGGGGACTTATCAAAAGTTTAGCTTTTAGTTGTTGGATATCTGGGGTTGGGAAATAATTGTATAATCATTTTGCTTCATATCTCTATATTTTGAAGCATTTCTTTCTATGATGTTTCAGACGAGCCCAGCTCCTTCCGAAAATATAACTGCATCCATTAGCTTGTTTTGTCTATTGCAGTGTGGGAGGGCCTTTGCTTGAAAATCAACACTTTAGCTATGAGACAGCATCGGCAGTTTCCTATTTTCATCTGCGGCCATATTCTGTTGCAATTCATGATTGGTTGTCAAGGTAAGCAAGGATTAGTATTTTGCACAGGTCTATTTTGCAACAAAACATGTATATATCTGTTAGCATGATGTTTGATGTTTGTTGGCTTTTCTTGTGAGATAGTACTACTTGTCTTTGTTATAGTCCATGGTTTGATATTAATGGATAATGTTTTAGTTTACTTTTACAGAAAAGACTCGATTGTTGAAGGAATTCCAGAGGCATTTGAGAATGTACAGCACATTGAGGATTCAAATGTAGCATCAAATAATCAACACAACCTTGCACAATCTTGCAGTGTTAACAGTTCCAAGCTTGAAATGATGGTACCAAATATTACATGTTCGAATGATGAATCTGGGAACACCAATGGAGATTTCCTACAGGATCCCTTGGATGTTGGCAAGGCAGTTGAAAGTGGGAATCAGCAGCTTGGGTCAGCAGTTGACACCGGTAGGCATCAAACCATATCTGAGTCTACATTTAGTCAGAAGCCTTTCTCACCAGTGAAAGTTAAACCTAACGGATCTGAGAAAGTTGCATTGACAACCAAAGATGTAGCGGATGCAGGAAAAGCTGCAAGGCAGTCCTCTAACAAGAATCTACAGTCAATACAGCATACTAACACTGCAAGTGAGCAGGTTTCATCACCTTTCAGAACTGGACCGCGTAATAGAAGTAACACGGTATGTTATCTTCCTTGGCACATCATTATTCTTATTTTATGGCTCGCTTGTACCAATATTATTGTTCTGCATAAGGGTTGGAGGAAGGTTACATTAATTACTCTGCAATGGTGGAAAAATGTTACAGTTATTAGCTTATCCCATTACTTTAATTAACTACCTCCTTATGCTTTTGTTGAATGTTTGTAATTCACAGTAAGTGTAAGGCTTTAGTTTTCTTGTTTATCAGTCATCAAATAGAGAGCATGTAATGTTCCCTTTCTTCTTTGTGGAGCCCACCATATCTTTTGCTATATGTTGGATTTGTAAATGAATTGCAGCTATTCATATATTTCTTGAAGGAAGAATAATATAAGTTGCTTGAAGTTTTGTTGGGCACAATTTCCTTGAAAGGGGACAATAACAAATTAAAATACTAATAAAATATGCTGGTTACTCTGCCAAAGGAGCTGTACTTCCTTTTTGGAAGTTTATGATTGTTTGAAGTGCCACATGTTATTATGAATGGGTGGCCATTCATAAGCTCAATGAAATATTATTAAATTAGCTGCCACTTCATCCTTGTACTAGCTGCAGCATTTGTGGAGGAATTTTTTATCTTTTCTGTGTGCCATATAGTTTTGAAAGGAATATTTTGTGCTTGCGACCAACATTCTTTTGAAGAGTTTCAGTTCCAGTGAAGGGTTGTTTGATTGCAGAGAGTAAATTTGTTGCTGATGTTACTCTGAAACCTGCCACTCACTTCTGGATAAGCTGTTCTACCATTTATATTAGATTTTGACATTATTACTGTATTGTTTGGTAATTGATTTCGGAGTGGTCTGCAATAAATATATAGATGTTTTGGTTTAACTACAACACTTATTCATCTCTCATTTATGTCATGTTGGTGTTTCAATTCGCACCTGTGGAGTGCGTAGTGGAAATGGAAAGCTATGCACATTGACTGCTCTTCAAATTAGGAGGAGAAGCTCGCTCTTTTGTTGATATGCGTAAAAAGTAAAGTAATCTAAATTCCTATCTTTTTGACTCAGCTGGTAGAGGCACAAGGTTATAAAACCGAATACATTACAGCTAAGGTTTTTCTTTGGTTTCCAAAGATCTTAACTACAACTAGGCTAACGCTAAAACTATCCTATCTCCTCTAGAAAAATAGAGCAAGAGGAATTAGGAGCAATTGCGAATGGTTGACGATAAACTCTATCTCATGATTTCCAAGGAGGTGGAACACTCTATCCGAGGTGTAGGCTGAAATAAAGGTTATTAGAAATAACATGAAACGGTAAGCTAGTTCTCAGGATTCCGAAGGAGGTGGAACACTCTATCCGAGGTGTAGGCTAAAAGTAGATTACTGGAAACAAACATTAAATGATAATCTTTATTTCTAAATTCCCAAGGATGTTACACCCCAAATTGTGAGGTTACTATTTACTATTACTACATAGGGTAAATGTGAATTCTGGAGATGAATTTATGATGCTTGTAACCTATTATCAATACGAGTGTTTTCACATTTGATGATTGTTTCATTTAATGTTGCTTCTATTGATGTTATCCTTGGTGAATATTGCATTATAAGGTTATTACATTGTGACTATTCTAACTTTATAGATGTTTATGTATACTGCTTATGTTATGAACATTTGACTGTCGAGAGCATGTGTCAGTGGATGTAGGTATATGAACCATTCCTCCAGGCGGAGGGGAAGTATCACTTGAGAGAGGAGCTTAGTTGGGTAACAAGTAAAATAAACTATTTGAGCATACACACACATCACTTTAGATTGAGTGAACCGAGTCAGTTTGTGTGGGTTATAGGTAAGTCATCCATAGCTTGTATGTTTGCATTAGGAGTCTTGTTTACTTTGTATGCATTTGCAAGTGATGTTTATCTATTTGGTTTCTATGATCTGTCTTGTGATATTATGATCATATGGATAGAAGGGATGTAGGTGGAAGTATGTTTATATATATGCACATGCGTGTTAGGAGGATCTAATGACACGTATAAGCATATGTATAGAGATACCACACTTACACACCTATCAATATGATGGTAACGTTAATGGATGTAAGTAAATAGGAAGTGGACATATATACATATATAGTATATACACATATCCATAGGGATATGCGCATCGATACAAGCATATGTTGGCAAATAGATAAGCTCATACAGATGCATCGATATGGTATATTTACACATATGTGTACATAGAGGTATATACAAGTATATATATGTATATATGCACACATCTTGTATAATGTGGATATTAATATTATTATTATTGCCTCACGAATTTACATATATATATATTGGATGTATGTTGTGTGCCTCACGATATATATATTTAATCAATATATATATATGTGATTATATACTAAATATTATATATATATATTTAAACTATAGTTATATATATAATAAAATATATAATTCACATCATTCAACTTGAGCCGATTTTAATAAATGAATCGATTGCAACTCACGTAGTGGACTTGGGCTTATGAGAAGAATTAATTTAATAATTCCTCCAATTCGGGGACATGACAATCCTCCCTTCCCAAAGATTGCTTGCCCTCAAGCAATCCGCAATTGTCAATCCAGCTCAACTACCAAAGCATCTGATGCCCGAATGGAGAATCAACTGCGCCTATCTACCAACCACCTGGATCCCAAATGAACCTGCAACATGTGCAATCCCATAACCTTCGTAGGACACTGGAACCCAAGAGACGATCAAACTGTGTCAACCAATGAAACCAACCAACCAACGAAGGAATGCTTGGATCCCAACTCTATGAATCATCTCTATATGAATTGTGCACAAGGATCTCTAACAACTGTTGATCAGTGAACTCTGACATCCCAAAACTGTGATGATGAATCTGATGCATCCACATTGTTGGAAAGCCAAACCTATTGCTTTCCGTTGTGTCACTCTGATAACCCCAATCACCAAAATGCAACAAGTCTCCAAGTCTTGAATCAAATGATAATCATCATGAGAGAGCAAAGTAGAAGACTTGCCAAATTTGGAATCACCATCTGAGGTCGGAAGCAAGTCATACCAGAGCTGACTAGAACACCCCTTATTCAACCCACCTCTTTGTGCCATCAATGACGTAGTCAAATCCTGTACATGTGGGTTGAAAGATAATTGATGAGCACACCTCATTATGCAATCGAGGTGAAATTCCTTTGACTTTGCCAATGAACAACTAGAGTAGTTGTGTGTACTCCATCCATCATCAGAAGGAAACTCACTTCTCAATGCAGCAATATCATCAACATCACCATCATGAATGCCATCTACGCCCTGGAAAGAGACTGGATCAATACCATCATCCCATGTGCAAGTCCAAGAGGAATTCATCTTCTCCTCCATACTGGTTGCCATAGATGATTGAGTCATAGTTGAACATGATGCACATCTATTCAAGCTCAGCTCCAAGCAAAGCTCATCATCAACATTAAAGCAATGCACATTTTCAGATTCATCCTCTCTTTGAATAAAGAGTCTTCTAACGTTATCTATCCTTTTTTGCCTTGCTATGTTGATGAGATTGACCTTTTCTTTGACTTCTTGACGATGCTGTCTTGCATTGGTAGCCACTAATTTAACCTCTTTGGCTTTTTGCATCCACTCTTCATTCATTGTTTTGGATCTCTTTACCTCTTCCATGCCAAAATATACAAAATCAGTCCTCTTATGCTTTATATCTTCATGTCTATCAATTGGTGTAGGGCTGCCATCAATGGGTGATATCATATCATTGACTTTCCCATGATCAAAAAATCCTTTCTCATGAGAATGATGAGACATAGTGTTGCTGTCCTCAAACAAATCAGTAATGACATCATGCCATTGTATAGTGTCTCCTTCATCATGCGTAGCCAAAACACTAGTGGCTGCTCCGCTAAGTAAATGATCATCATTCCCATCCACCTTTATGTCTTCATGTAGCTGCTCTAATGTAACTTGTTTGTCTTCAACCATCACGTGCTGTTCTTCAATATTCAAGTCATCATGAAGTGTCATGTGCTCAACATCTTTCTCTATGCAAGTCGGATTTTTGCTCTGTGTTGGCGTAACAATTACCACCTCTGGAGTGCGAGTTGGTATGGACAACTATGCACAATGCGTAATGACTGCTCTTCAAATTAGGAGGGGAAGCTCCCTTTTTTGCTGATATGCGTGAAAAAGTAAATGATTCTAAATCCTATTTTTTTGACTCAGTTGGAAGAGGCACAAGGTTAAGGAAACCAAGAACGTTGCAGCTAAAGATTTTCTCTAGTTTTGCAGATCTTAACTACAACTAACTAAATTCTTTAATCTATCCTATTCCTTACAGAGCATGAGGAATTATGAGCAAGAATGTGATATACGATAAACTCTACAATAGGATTTCCAAGGAGGAGGAACCCCTATCCGAGGTGTAGGCTGCTATGAAGTTTATTAGGTATGACATCAAACGATAAGCTCAATTACTAAATTTCCAAGGAGGAGGAACCCCTATCCGAGGTGTAGATTGAAAGAATAACTATTAACACAACATAAGGTAGCAAACTAGGACAAAAAATTGCATTGGCGAGACACGCATACAATAAATGATCAAACTAGCAACCCCATTTAACTAAGTTTGAACAAACACCATGATCATAACATTCAGGCAAGGTGGCACAGCTATTTATTATCACAGTAAAAGCTCATGAACAGATACAAAACAACAATATTTCAGGCAAGGTGGCACAACATATATTAGTATCTTGTGCAAAAGTTAATTACAAATGAGCAAATAGCTCTTATTTAGACATCAAAGGTGTAGGGAACCCTAAAATCACCTTGAGTCAGCTATAGTCTCACAAGCATGTGAGAATTTATTCTCTAAGTCTAAATAAATGAAACTATATAGTTAGCTGGAAAGCTACCATCAGTTAACTGAAACAAACTAGACTAAATGTACATGTGCAACATGCATGTCCTTATTGAAATGAGAGCTAACTGATAACTAACATCAGTCAATTGAATCCTAATTGAAAGTCCATCCTTCTGCGAAGATATCTCCAAGAATGAGATAGGTGTGCATGAGATCAGCAATCAGAGCTCAAGATTGACGTCGAGTTAATTGCTGCTGTTGACTCTATCCTCGAAAATAACTGCAGGTTCTAACTGGCTGTCTTCTACAAGCCCTCTCTGTCTATCACCTCATCCAGGAACTTGTCAATGGTCTCGTCCTCCGGCACTCTGACGTTGTCCATGATGATGAACTGCCTGTTCAACTCATTTTCTCCATCTTTGATCACCCTTTGACACTCTCTCACATCTGCAGTCGCCTTGTTGAAACTAGTTGTCATCACTGAGAAGTTATCCAACTTGGACGCCTCGGGATCTCCACCTAGCTTATCACGAACCAACTTCTGGATCTTAGTTTGCGCAACATCAACTGGCAATTCGCTGATTGGTAACTTTGGTGGCTCCGCAATTGGAGTGATGGCCTCTATTTCTTTTGTAGCTTTATGCCTCTAATGCTTTTCTTGATTCTTCTCATGGAAAAGTGTTGCATGACGAAACCACAAAGTTTGACCGCGAACACTCTGGTTGTGAGAAATGCACACGAACTCACCGCACACGTAGAATTCCAACGGTATCAACCCTCTAAACTGGCCTGGGAAGGCTATTAGCTATACGAGGTATGAAACCATGTGGACCTTGAGTGACTACGCTTATCAAATTGTCTGAATCAACCCTCTGGATGCGCTAGCAAAATGGTGTCAGCTTTTTTTATGAAATCGTGAATTAAGACCAATTTGGTCTTGAATTCAGTTTGAGTGAACTGCATTCAAAAAAATTCACTTGTTGACTGTAAACATAGCTATGTTTTGACAACTTTTCCGAAAAGCTAAAAATAGCTTCAGATGAGGCTAAAAATACACTGTTGAGAGGCAATTTTCACGAAAAATTCCAAGACATGGGTTTTGTAGAGAAAATAATTCTAAGCAAACCCACAATGTTAGAAATTTGAAAAAACGCCTTTTGCCTTGGCATGCAAGTGTTATCCGGTTGAGAGCTTTACTAGCCATAGGGGGGTTCTCGGGAAAAAAATTCATGAGATAAACTGGCATATGGATATTGTAGGCGTTGGTGAGTTGAAAAGACCCAGATCCTTCGTTTTTCGAAAAATTGAGTTTTAGTCCTGCATGTAGAAGGTTTTCAGTTGAGAACATTGCAGTCGCTGTAGGGGCTTTGGGGACAATTTTTCTCGAGAAAAACTGAAACATGGGTTTTGTGGGCAATGGACTTCTAAGCCAACCCAGATGATTCGAATTTGGAAAAAATGACTTTTTGACCCACATGTAAAGAGATCTTCGGAAAAAAAACACAGTGCTTTAGAATGTGAAACATCGGGGCAATTTTCTTGAAAAAATCGAAGACATGGGTTTTGTTGTTGATGCTGAAATAGATGAGCCAGATGATTTGTTTCTGAAAATTTCGCCATTTACTTTGACATGTGAAGAATACCTAAGACGAGAATAGAAGAATTTAAGACAAAAGATAGAAGTTTTTGTGTTTCAGCTTCTGTAGAAATCGCCTATGCTTGAATTGGATTTAATGTAACCTACATGCAAACGGAAAATGAAGTCTGTAATATCCTTCCTTTGAACATTTTGGATCTGACGCTACGAAGAACATTGAATTTTGACACCTGTAGCGCCTTCAGATCATTATTTGCTCAAGAAAGGTGTGTTTTATCTCACTCACAATGAAGAATAATGGATGCCTATGCCTTAATAAATAATAAATTATCCTCAAAGGCGTCATAAATGCATGCAAATTCTTGGAAATGGTGCTAGTCTTTTGATTGGACCTCCATCAGTAACACTTAGCTTGCAACTGGTCTTCGAAACAGTTAATTGAATAAAAAATATGCCCTAATTAGGGTGCCACCTCTAACACTTCAGTCAACTGATGCATGCAAAAATAGGTCGCCTAGTTACAACCAAAACTAAGTCAAGAAGAAGTCGACTTGAAAAGAGTTAAACTAAAGATCTAATTTCAGTTAACTGTCTCCACCTTTAAAGGGCGCCACTTCTCTTGAGTTCAAAAAGTCAACCTTTGACTTTAGGCGTCTCTTTCCAAACTAAGCCAATTTCTTGAAAATTTGGATTTGAAAACCTCATCGGAGCCCACGTTCGATCACTAATTCTGATTGACTGACTTGTCAGATTGACTGGCTGACAATTTCATTGAAGAGAAGGATCAAATCTGACAAGAGTCTCCATGAGGTTGCAAACCCTAAGTCAACCATCTGTGGCCTCAAAATTCAGGGCGCACCTGGCCTTCAGGGGTGCTTTTGACCTCAGACAAGAATTTTCAATGCATTTTCATCATTTTCAAGGTGATTATGACCTAACTTCATCTAACATTTCTTGGCGTTTGGCAAAACTTTAGAACTAGTTGACAGGCTCACTACGGAGCTGGCTGGATTCTGAACAAGAGCTCTTGAAGAGCACTTCTCTTAAAAACATCATCCGACAGCTGAAAAACATGGGCGCCCTTGGCCTCCAGGGGCGCTTTTCTTCCTAGATAGCCATTTTCCAGACAGGCTAAAAACCACTTAAACTCCAGCTACAGGTTGCTGACAAGTCTTCTGACCGGGCTGAGGTATGCAACGGAAAGTTGGAACAGACACAGACCGGATGAGCATTTGAGAAGATCAAAAAGACCGAGTTTGAGGCTCCAAAACCTTGGGCGCCCTTGGCCTCCGGGGGCGCCCTTGCTTTTTCTTGACATTTTGACCATTACTAAAACCCTATGTTTGATTCCTGATTCCGACAGTTCAACAACTTTGATTCACTTGTTGACGGATGCGTTGCGAAGTGTTGGCGTAAGAACTAACACCTCTAGAGTGTGAGTTTGTACGGACAACTATGCACACTACGTAATGAGTGCTCTTCAAATTAGGAGGGGAAGCTCCCTCGTTGTGCTGGAATGCATGAAATAGAAAACTAAACTAATGTCCTATCTTTTTGTTCTCAGCTGGTAGAGGCACAAGGTTAAGAAAACCTAGAACGTTGCAGCTAAGTATTTTCTGGTTTCGCAGATCATGTAACTACAACTAAGCTAACTTCTTTAATATCCATCCAATTTCCTCAAGAAACAGAGCATGAGGAAATGGAGCAGGAATGTATTGTACGATAAACTTCAGGTGCGGGCTCACAACATGAAGGCAAGGTAGGCGCAACTATTTGCTAATCCGGGAAGAAGTTTATTAAAACAAACAAATGAACGGTAAACCTGGTACAGCTTCACAACATGAAGGCAAGGTAGGCGCAACTATCTGCTTGGCTGAATGAGTCTACTATAACACACATCATACGATAAGCTTTGAGTACAGTTTCGCAACATGAAGGCAAGGTAGGCGCAACTATTTGCTCTTCTGAATAGGCTTATAATCAACAAAAACAAAAGGTAAGCAACTGGGACAGTAGATTGTATAGATGCAACACGCATGCAATAACGATCAAACCAGCAACCCCATTTAACTAAGGTCGAATAAACACCATAACAATAACACGAAGGCAAGGTAGGTGCAACAATTTATTATAACAGCAATTACTCTTTGAACAAATACAATAATAGCAATACTACAGGCAAGGTAGGCGCAGCATGTATGCTATCAAGCAAAAGTTAAATTACAAATGAGCTTAAAACTCCTATTTATAGACTTCAAGGTGTAGGCAACCTTAAAATCACCTTGAGTCAACTAAAGTCTTGCAATGCATGCAAGATCTTATTCCTAAACCCTAATTGAATGAAACTATACAGTTAACTGGGAAACTATCATCAGTTAACTGAAACATCTAATCTAAATGGACAAGGTGCAACATGCACGTCCTTATTGAAAACAAGTCAACTGGAATGCTATCATCAGTCAACTGAAAAATCTAATCTAATCTCGAAGTATATGTAGATATTTCCAAGAAAGACATGGCATGCAATGTGTAACAACCAGTTAACTCAGAAAGAAGCCTCGAGTTTAACTCCTGTGTCTAATGTCTATCTTGGAAAAGGTGGGATGCCTTTAACTGAAGTCTACTGGCCCTGATCTTGAGAAATTAACCCATCTACGAGGTCGTTGACTGCATCTCCATCTGGAGAACTGAAGCTCTGGCGAAGAATCCTATGTCTGTGCAGCATGTCTTCTCCATTAGTCATCTGACATTGGAACTCACCCTTTCTCCTGATTGCCTCATCAAACAATGTTGACATGGCTGTAAGTTGATTCATCTTAGAGCCAATGGTCTCACCACTGAAAATACCGTGAATAAGTGCTTGGAGCTCTAACTGGATGTCAGCAAGCTCAACATAGTCACCACCCACACGCTGATATACACATGGTAATTGAGACACAAAGTCTCTTATATAGTGGAGTGCACTAGTAACATGCTCTCTGCTCTCAGCCACCTCAGATGCTATCTTTCCTTCTATCTCTGCCTTGAAGATCAACTGTGTTCTCCAAACGTAGACCTCTTCTTTATCTTCTGCCTCTGTGATTGAATCAAATGACATTCCCAGGTTGGCAATCAGAATCTCATCCCTGGGTCTACTAATGGCCAAATCACGTTCCTCATCTTGAAGTCGTAGACGAAGCTCACGTGCCTTATACCGCAATTGATACAATTTTGTAAGTACAAGGCGGCCTCTAGCAACAAACTCCTCTTCCCATTCCTCCAATCGCTTACCATATGCAACCAAGAGATCAATCTGACCCTGCTCTGCTGGTGGTTCTAACATATGTGGAAACGCGGTGACAACATCCCCTGTCCTGTGTACAAGGCTAGAAATGTACTGGCGAAGCTGCTATATTTCAGCCTTGAGAGCTGATTTATCTTCACCATCTTTCACCATCCTATCCTTGGCGCTATCTGTAGCAACCTGTAGGAGATCAATATCTGTCTGACGAGTACTCTTACCGAAATGAACTGTGATAACTTCGAAGTCTTGAGCTTCCATCTCGTCTAGACTCTTATCTTCTGGAGGTGCAGCAGTCTCAACAATGAATTCCTTATCTGCACTTCTCCCAATATGTATCTGTTTCTTGATCCTCTTTTCAGGCACATCTTGATGGTCATGATCGAAATCTGAATGATCAAGTATGTAAGATGGTTGTCTCCTTTTTCTTCCCAGTTGACTCTCAAGCCAAGATGAATCCCGACTAATCCCACTGGAATGATCTGTACTAGTCGCAGGAGGATCTGATGAATGTGAATGTGTAAAAGAATCGCTGCGAGGAGGTGAATCCATGTCCAAATCAATGTGAATTGGAATGGGAGGCTGCTCTAATGGTGTCAGTGACGGCATACGGGGCTGAACCTCAAGCTGTGGAGAAGTCTAAATAACTTCTCTGACTGGCTCTACATGTGGAATCGCAACAGATGCTTTTCCCTTCGAATTACTAGGCGTTGGATTCTTTTTAGAAGGATTACTCCTCTTCTTCTGCTTAGGTTTTGAAGAAGAAGGCAATACAAGTCCTTCTGGTGGCGGCTTTGCTCTAGGCATGGATGCCTTTCTCAACCTTCTGCTTTCTAAATAAAGCGTACTATTTTGGATGACCCTACTCGATCTTTCCTTTACTGATGTGAACTCTTTGGCATACTAGTTCACTAACGGCAGTGGTTGTCCATCAACCTGCTCTCTGTAAAATTGAGGAAGTGTATCTCCCTCATCTTCTGTCAATCCTTCCACATATTCCGCCAAGAAAACAAAAACTTGTGGAAGAGAGAACCTGCTATAGCTACGTCTGCGAACCTCGAAATCATCCTCACAATTTACCCAGTAATCTTTCATCGTAGGTTTGTGATAAGAGAGATTACCTAGGCGAGCTGCGTAATGACCCCAAGAATCATATGTGCGTGTATCCACCAGGTACTTGAGTTTGCAATTTTCTAACTCTTGACCTGCGGTCTTAGCATCAATTGCCGTCTTACACCAATACATCCCGAATTGCAAAGGAAACTCGACAGCTAGTTTACGCTTGATGCGCAAACGTTTGTGAACTTCGTACAGCTGCCTCAGGAACTCCATGAATATTGTTTTATCCGAAAGATAACGTGGTAACATAGCTGGTTTTCCTGTGTATCCATAGACACGGATATAGGTGTATGTAGGGAACTGAATCTACCAATCTGCCCAATTCTTCATTGCTGCTCTAACAACTGTCGAGATGCGAATATGCAACTCCCGGTCCAAGTTTCTCATTGTATAAGTCAAGAAAGCCTCTTGTACACATTTAAAATGACTTTCAGCTTTCGTGAATTCAAGCTGGTCATAGTAACGATAGACTTTCTGTACACTGAGTATGCCCACCGTATTCAAACCGTTAAACTGATTCTGATAAGCAATCAAGTACACCAGGTAAGAACACATATGAAATTGATGCGCAGCTAGGAAACCGGTGATTTGCTCGTGAATAGCATCGTTGATGAAGGATGCCTAGTCATAATGCTCTTGTCCAGAGATGATTCTACCAATGATATAATACATCCACGGGTTAAATTTGTTTGCATCTGCATGACCTGAGACACGATTAAGCAGTGTAATCAAAATATTGTATTCATCCTTACACTCGCCACGACCCAAGTTGTTTGGCAACTTGCTCTTCTTTTGTTTCAGCCACCTCTCTATCATTTTGTTCTGACACTTATCCAGTCCAGCATTGAATGCCTGCTCGCTCTGACTCATGGAAATGACCATCCCATCCGAATGTGGAGGAATATCCAGACTTTGCTCGATATCAAGGGGTTTGAGACTGCATATGACACGTCCATCGATTGACCGTATCTCTCGTGTAGCGGAATTGTAATGCTTGATGCAAGATATTACAAACTCCACGCAATGCACCGAAATAGGTATGGAAGCGGCCTCAAGTAACCCTGATTGCTGAATATTCTTGATAACTGAATCCCTGATTTTGAGTGGATCCAAAACTACCTCCGGCAACACCTTATGTGGATCTGTATCAACTGTTCCGATGAAGTCGTGGGTTAAGACGGATTTGGTCTTGAATTCGAGCTGAGTGAACTGCATTCTGAAAAACTTGCCTGTTGACTGTGCACACGGCTATATTTTGACAACTTTTTTGGAAAGCCAAAAATAGCCTGCTGAGGCTAAAAATAGCTTGTCGGATGAGAATTTTTACGAAAAAAATATGAGATATGGGTTTTGTCCAGAAAATGATTCTAAGACAACCCAGAATGTCAGAAATGCAAAAAACTACCCTTTACTCAGCCATGCAAAAGAATTTCTGTTGAGAAAATTAAAGCTTCAAGAACAGATGTTCTGGAAGAAATTTTCTTGAAAAATTCTGGCACATGGGTTTTGCTGAGAAAGCTCTTCTGAATCAACCCAGATATTTTGTTTTGCCAAAATCTGCCAACACTTCGAACATGCAAGAGAATTTAAGACGAGAAGATGGAAGAAATATAGAAGAGAAAAAGACTTTTTATTATTTTATTTTTTGTCTCCTTCTTTCAAAATCGCCACTTTGCCTTGAATTTGATGCTGAATCTGAGCTTGTACCTGTAAAAGAATATTTTATCACCTTCGAACTTGATCCTTTGATGAAAATTCGCAAATCTCTTTGAAGAAATTCGAACTTTCAAAGCTGTGTGAATGATGAAAGGCGCCATGCTTGTTTAAATAAACAATTCGTACCATCATGCATGCATAATGCAACCCTAATTTAGAAAAAAGAATTCGATTGGCTTCTCTCTAGTTGAACTGCCACTGTCTCTGAGTCTTTAGACTAAAAATAATATCTTAATTTTAAAACATGCAAAAAACTAAAAATGGCGCCAGTATCTATTTTTGAAGAAATTCGTCACTTTTCAATGCTCTGCATTTAAAATATTTTTTTTTCCATTTTTGCCAAAAATAGCATCTTGCTTTGTTCAACACACTTCCCTGATTCTAAAAAGTCAAATTTTGATCTTTTAGGCTTCCATTTGCAAGAGTTATGAGATTTTTGAGAATCTCCTATTTTGTAGCTGATTGCAAAGTTACAACTGACCCTGTTCAACTCTGATTTCCGGATGATTGAATGATCCTACGACCGTGCTGAGATATCCACCGCGAAGCTTGCATGACAAGGATGAAATGTTTGCTGGGAGCAACAACTGCTAAAATCATCATCTGATACCTTAGAAAATTAGGCGCCTCTAATTAAATTGATGTTTTGACTCCATACTCGGTCATTTCTTCATATTGCCTTCTGATGCTTCAAACTACCGTTGACGATGAATAATGAACCCTACTGACTGAATAATGGATTCATTGCATGACTAGAAGTATTCTGCATCCAATGACTGTATGTGAGGGATTTGAAAATTGTATTAAGAACCCCAAAAGAATGAGCGCCCCTATTTTCTGATAGCTCAAACACCATTTTGACAAAAGTGTGATTTTCATCTGAACACCATACTTTGACCCTTGATACCGGGAATTGGAATGTTCCGATACGCGTGTCGCCTGTCTTGTTGTACGGTTTGGTCAACTTGCAAGAGATGTTCTTGGAGATGACGAAGCCAGACAATTGCTTTTAAGGCCTCTAAAAGAAAATCGCCTTTTTCAAAGTAAATTATATTCTTACACTTAGTCATTTTTTGAACTGCCTTCAATCAACTCTTCTTTACAGCATTATCATCTTGACCTCACACGTACGAGCATTTGCCAAATCCCGGAGGTTGTCGGCTAGACTCGTTGGATAGCTTGAGTAATTGCACACAAGTCTTGTGAAGACTGTAATTGCAAATAACCCCGTCTGGTAGGCCTAAAGGAGAATCGCCCCTAGCCTACAGCTGTGCAGCTTTGTGTAGCTACACTTCACCATCCTCTGTTTTATGTGCTCGGTAGGACCTCTGTCACACTTACTCAGAACATCGGATCGTCTTGTGAATGGATACACTGCAAAACTGAACTGAGTTGAAAGAGATCTTAGGAAGACCTCAATTGCAAATTCATCCATCAAACAGGTCTTATTCAGGATCGCCCCTGGGCTACAAGGGAGCGGATTTGCATTCTGAAAAACTTCTTCTGACATGTATCATGCCTGCAATTTCCACTTCTAATGCTGATAACTGGATTTCTGTACTGGATACGCTTTCGCTTGATAGCTCGTTGAAAAGCTAAACTAATTCTGCAAAGACTGAAACCATCAAAACACACATGCATCTAGATCTGGGCCTTCAAAAAGAAATTCGCCCTTGGGCTAGAAGGGAGCGGATCTGCATTTCTAGACTGCCTCCTTGATGAAAACACTCTTTGTAACCTCTGCTTCTGTCTTCGTTTACCGGAGTTCTGCAACTCGGATGATCCTGCTTCATGGCTAATCGGAAAGCTGACTGAAAACTGAACATAATGAATGTATCCTTCATCCAAAACACTCAAATCTTGACCTTCAAATGTAAGGGCGCCCCTGGGCTATAGGGGGGCGGATTTGTTTTGAATTCATTGATTTTCACCATTTTATGCTTTGCAAATGCTGTATCCATCACTGCGGTTGACCATGTCGAAGCGTTGTGACTGTTGAGGTGTGTGGATGACTATACTTCATTATTTTCACATGTACGGACACTATAAAGTTGATTTGCACGTTGATTGCGCAAGTGTCTACTACGTTACATAGTGAAAAGTTCCCAGACTTAGAATATTTTAGCACTTTTTGCCAATCTGAAAATCCCCTCCATCAAAAAGCATTATTTCCAACATCTTTTATCGTAGAGCGTTCCTCTTTGAGTTTCAGGCTTAGATATTGATACCTGGTACTGGCCGACTGCCATTGATGACCCCGAAGATCCTAACTTTTCTCCTGAAAAAGTGAAAACTACCCACCAGCCTTAAACTGACTTTTAACTGAAACTGACTTCACCACTGTGATTGTGATGTGAAATAAGCCAATCAAAATTAATTTCAGCCAATTCGGACAAGTTCCAATTTTTTAGGGTTTCGAGCTAAAAATAGATTTCAGAAACCCTAATTTTCAAAATTTTCAAATTTTGCTAGTATCTTCCTGGCATCACACTGACTAAAAGCCCATACTTTATTTTCCCAAAAACTGAGTTTTGACCCCACTTTGACAAGGTTTAGACCATTTTAAGCAAAATGCCTTAATGAAGCAAAAATTTCGGTTTGGGTACAACACGAAGATAGATCAAGTCTAAGACAAACATCCTGGGTGTCATTTGATCAGAAACCTCCATCTGGTGCTTCAAAAAGATGGGCGCCCTTGGCTAAGAGGCGCGCTTTTCACTCTAGTGTTAGTGAAGTGGGACATCAAATTACATCAAAACTTGGATGAAGCAAAAAATCAAGTGGTTGAACAAGTGGGACATCAAATTACATGAGTGTCCTGGCACCAATAGTGAAATAAAAAACTATGTGGGAAAAATTCAGGATTGCCATGTGGTCAAATCAGATTGGGTGAAAAAAAGCATAGTACATCAAAGAGTTTAACCTAGCGAAGGATCTGTTGTGACCTTTTTTCACACATCACCCCATCAAGATGGGGACCCCCTAAATTTTGCTCCATTCTGGTCTTTTGGCTTTGGTTCGCTCTCTCTCTGGTCTCTGGTCCTTCCGGGGATATCCCGTTGTTTGACCCAGGTTGAAATATTGGTTAAGTCTGTGTAATTAGGGTTTTCATCCTTCAGGCTTATTAAAGGTCAAACTGAGTTATAAAATTGAAATCCAAGCTTAGCGCAGCAGTCAGAAGACTTCCAGCAGAGTCCCCCTAAATTTTCACTGTATTCCGGCAACTTACTATTTTTAGTAAGTATTCAACTTGGGACTATTTTATTGAGATTTTGGAATTCTGTCAGTTCCACTGCATCCGGGTAACATCAAGCTGCCTACACGTAAATTTTGAGCCAGATCAGACGACTTGCTATTTTTGGCAGTTCAGGCTGTAAGAGCCAAATTAGGGTTTCTACATGAGCTTTTCAGATGCATGTCTGGAGAATCCTTCCGGGTTTTCCAAAACCTTCGCAGTGATGTCACATGCAAACCGAGACAACCACTTTCAGAGTTCAGCCTTCGGAGGCTATTTTTAGGGTTCGCATGCAGTGTTTTTCAACGCATGCCGGGTTTTTCTTCATGGGTTTTTCGAGAGCTTCGCAACGGTGTGGCTTGCAAGCAGAGAAGATCGAGTTTTGAGGACTTACTATTTTTAGCCAGTGCATGCATGCAGACCAGTTTTCTGGGTTTTTCTGGGTTTTTTGAGATCCCGCGAGCAATATGACATGCAAAACCATCCGGCAGTGAATGAGTCACTTTTCAGACAGTTTCTATTTTTAGCAGGTACACTCCGGCAGCCGCCCAACACTCCAGTCCAGCAAGCAGAACGACATGCAGAAGGAACGAAGTCAAACAAGACCGTTCGGGATACATGCAAATCAAATTAGGGTTTCCACTTTTATAGGGGGTAAAACCCAAAAATAGCCTAAACAAAGTACCCCACCCATGTCAGCACACTTCAAGGTACCTGCTGGCAAAATTTGAGCAAAGTCGGAGAACTTACTATTTTTAGTAAGTCAGGGCACGGCTATAAATAGCAGGTCTGCACCCGAGGTTGGCATCAGAATGACCCTCAAGCTATCAAGATCAAGCGTTGCAACTTTCAAGCAAAACGGAGCTACTAAAGTCAGAAAGTCAAACTTACTATAAATAGCATGTGGCTATAAATAGCAGGTCAGGGCAGAGGACTGACAAAACAGGTTCACAAGGCAGAGAATATCATCTGATGAAATTTTCAGGCAAAACGGAGCCTTAGAGGTTGAAAATCAAGGGATTTGCTAAAAATAGCACAACTTGCAAAAAATAGAATGCAAGAGCAGGAACAGGTAGAGGCTTGAAAAACGCCTAAGGCATAAAACAGAAGCTCATACCTCAAAATGCGCCCAAAGAGGAAGGAGAGAGGTGAAAAGTTTCTAAGTCATGAAAACGAAAGTGGAACCAAGGAAATGCGCCCATGGTGAAAACAAAAGCTCACCTAGTAAAATGCGCCCACCTCAAGGAGAGATGCCTTGAAAAAGTTTCTAAGGCAAAAACAAAAGCTCACCTAGTAAAATGCGCCCACCTCAAGGCAGAGGCTTGAAAAACGCCTAAGGCAAAAATGAAAGCTCACATGTTGAAATGCGCCCACCTAGGAAAATGAAAGCATGGGGTCTCATTTGCGCCCAAGGAAGAAGGGATGCCTTGAAAAAAGTTTCTAAGGCAAAAACAAAAGCTCACATGTTGAAATGCGCCCACCTCAAGGAGAGAAGCCTTGAAAAGTTTCTAAGGCAAAAACAAAAGCTCACCTAGTAAAATGCGCCCACCTCAAGGATTGAAGCTTTGAAAAGTTTCTAAGGCATAAAACGAAAGTGTCAAGGGTGAAATGCGCCCTCTAAGACATGAAATGAAAGCTTGGCCTAGCATTTGCGCCCATGATGAAGAGGAGATGGCCGAAATTTTCCTAAGGCATGAAATGAAAGTAGAGAGGTCAAAATGCGCCCAAGGCAAGATAAAGTGGCTAGGTTGCTGGAGAAAATTTCCTAAGTCAAGAAAATGAAAGTTCAAGACCCCATATGCGCCCAAGGATATTCTAACTGTTTGAGAATTTTCTAAGTGAGAAATCAAGGCTTGCATGAGTAAAATACGCTAAGGTTGCTGGAGAAAATTTCCTAAGGCAACAAAATAAAAGTAGACACATGAAAGTGCGCCAGAGGTGTAAAGTGAAGGAATTTTTTTTTGAAATAAATATTTCATCAAAATGTATACGCCTATGGTAGAGAAAGTGTTAGAAATTTTTTTCTTAGTGATATAACACTTCACTAGGGAAAAATACGCCCTTGGCAAGGAAGGATGATTTGATGAGTTTTAAAATTCTCCGAAGGCAGTTGAAAGTTAACGAATCTTTTTTCAAGGGAAAAATTTGATATCGACGAATATTTTCCATGGGTCAAGTGAAAATCAAATGAACCCGTTTAAAATGCACCCATGAGTTAGCGGAGTTTGAAAATTAATTTCCTAAGGGAAATTTTAATATTTTCGGAAGAAATTCGTTTTGCCTAGATTATTTTCCTGACAGAAGTTAAATCTCAAAGGACGAATTATTTCGAGCACGCAAACAATTTTTAATCGCCCGGAGTTGAACGTTTTAATGAGAGAATTTAAAATGTCTAAGGCAAATTTTATGAAATCGAGGATTTAAATGACATACATTTTAAAAAGTTGGAAATAAATTTGCTACTCCCACGAATTTTTTTTTTTCGAGTTGAATTTATTTAAACACTGCGAGATTTTAAAATGGAATTTTAAATCAAGTCAAGTGATTGTTTTTCTCGCGAGTTGTTTAAATCGCCAAGAGGTAACTGGCAGACTAAGAGGAAAATTCGAATTTTTTTTAGGAAGGAATCATTATTAATGGCAACTGCCATAATAACCGGCTGACGACTAGCCCACTACTGCGCTTGAATTAGAAGATTCCGAACGAAGATAGTGGGAAATTGATGAAGGTGCTAAAATAGCCCCAGCACTACTTAGCAGGATTCTCCGAGAAGAGTTATTTAAACAATCTCTTCTCTCATTTCTCCTCACATTATTTCGAAGTTGAAGTTGCTGAAGAAGTTCTGGAGAGATTGAAATATTTTCCAAGTGGTTGAGGAGAGAAATTCTGGGAGAGTTTATTTTATTTCGGAGTGTTGAGTTGCTGAAAGTACGAAGTGCTGGAGAAAATTTCATTTGCCGAGACTCTTAATTCTCAAAAAGCTGAAAGTGTGTTGCTGCGACTTCGAAGTTGAAGGTTGAAGTTATTTTCCGAAGTTGCTGGAGAATTTAATTCTCAAAGAGCTGAAAGTGGAGTTGCTGCGAAGTTTAAACGTTGAGAAGTTGAGGAAGTTGAAATTTCATATTGCTGGCAACTCTTTATTCCTCTAACTGCTGAAGTTGACAAAGTGAAGTCAAGGTTCGAACAATTTGTGCTCGAGAAATTAGCTACATTGCTGAAAGTTATTAGCTTGCTGCGTTTTTTTTCTTCACCAGTCAGAAGTGCAGTTGCTGAAAGTTGTCTCTAAACTCAGAGATTTTTATACAGTACGAGGTTTGGAGTTAGAAATTTATGCTGAGAAATTTTATTTTCAAAGCTAACTCCGTATTCGCAGCCATCTCGCGAATTGTTTTATTTTAAAAATCTGCAGTCTAGCTTATTCTTCTATTTTATTTTGCAGATGGCTGGCGCAAAGGATGTTGCAGGAACAAGCAGAGCCGCAGGCAGAGCTGCAAACACTGAAGCAGGCAAGGCTGGCTCATCCCGACAGGCAATGATTAAGAGGCTCGC
>CM021105.1:367579622-367889667 GCA_007115665.2 Sequoiadendron giganteum | reverse complement strand
CGGCATCAAAACAAATATCAAAACTAAAAAAATAAGTCTATGGCTCAGAAGAGCTTGCATTACTCATCCCAATATCATGACAAGTCATGTGCTAGTGTCTAAGATAGGTCCTAGATGATGATGTAGCCATGATATTTGCTTGCGTCTCAATGATTGGTGTGTATATTCAAGTGAGGAATTTATTATTAAAATTTTATTGAAGCCTTCAAGATTGCATGTTTTGTTGTCTAATGTATGAATTTTGAAACAAGATAATCCTTGATTATGGCTTTGATTGTGAAAGATGCAGAGATTTGCAACAGGGGATATGTATTTTGTAGGTTTTATGATCATGATTCATCATTGGCCTATAACATGCTTAGACCTATAGTTTGATGAGGGTTTGGGGGAAATGCCCCAACGGGGTCAAGGGGCAGTGCCCCTCATGGGGGTCAGGGGGTAGCACCCCCAATGGGGTCAAGGAGCAGTGCCCCTCGCAAGGGTCTGGAGGCAGCGCCCCTCGCGGGGTCCCGGGGCAGCGCATTGGGCGCACTCCTTGTCGCGATATAGGGCAGGGTTGACGGGTGGAGCCCCCGACACCAAGCCCAAATGAAGACCTTCAAAACCACACAAACCTTCATAGCGCACAAAAAATTAAATAAAAATATTGTAAATAAAAGATTACAATTTTTTTAAAAAAATTTAAATTAAATGGCCGAGTTTGGGGCACGAGACTCGGCGAGTACTCGTTTTGTTGAGTCTCTGGGACTCGTTTAGGGTCACCTGCCTCGAGACTCGCGAGTACTCGTCGAGTTTGGGCGAGTCTTGTAACTATGGGCCATGGTAATGGGCACTAATTTATAACAAAATGTGATGTCCTTTGCTTATTTTGAGCTTATTTTCTTTGATTTTGTTGCTTGGTAATTTTATCAAACACTTCTCTTTCAACTGGTTTCATAATGTAATGCCGTTTCTTTCTCATGTATTGATATGAAATGCAAAGGAAAGGTTTCTAACATAAAAGCAAAGGACTAAAAATGCAAGTATATACTTTTTTGATATTTCAAGACTAAGAATGAACATGTAATTATGCAATTATGCATCTACAACTAGGTGACAATTTAACAAACACTTGTAATGCAACCTCAACTCCAGCTATAATGAATATGATGACTGTAGAAATATCATAGATTACAATGCCTGGTACTGTTGTGGCAGTCCTCAATACCACATGCCTCCAGCATGGGCAGATTTGCACAGATTTGAATGTTTAAGCAACTCAGAATGCTAATTGATATGCTACAGATTTGCTTATGATAATAACATCTTATTCATGAGACCCAGCTAGGTAGCAATGATGCAAATGCAGACCAAATTACATTGAATGGAAAATATCTTGCAATGAAAGAACCTGTAAGTGACGCCTTAGAAGGATGACTATGGCAGCGACTGATGTTTGGCCAACAACCACTAACAAATGTTTGCATCTTCTTTCTAACTGCCCCGAACTCTTCTCCAACAATATTTACGACTTGAATGATGAGTTCAATCTTGCAAGAGTGATACGCTAGGTTTGGTAATAAGACCTCCACAAATTGTATTTGATGCATGGCAAGATGTGGCGCCCAAGTCTGCCTAGTATTGTCTCCCAAATTCGAATGAATGCTACCACGATTTGTCTTCTATGCGTCTATAAAAGACTTGGTAGCTATGAATGGATATTCAGTTGATATTTGAAGATATATTCTGATGGCTCCAAAAGGCTCGATAGAATACTATTTCCAAATGTATGTAATCGATTCCTTCAGAATGAACCGATATTCCCTTTTGTCTCATGCGGCACCTCCAAAGTGCTTGTCTTATAGCGGATGGAATAAAATCTTCAACTCTTATTGTATGCAAGTAGGACCTGATAGAAGCTTGGCATCTGACTAGCGACACCTCAAATATTCAGCTTTTAAAATATGATTGTTGGCGGCAGAAGTAGACGACCTGGATTTGTTTGACTATGCTATGTGAGTCGATTCTTGTCTTTTCTGATTTGTCAATATCTGAAATCCTTTCTCCTTGAATAATCACGCCTTTACTCTCCTCTTTCAATGTCTTTCTTTGTCCTTTTGTTCTTATTAGACTGGCGGCTGCTATTAGCTTCTTATCTCTATTTGTCTTTATTCAAAAGACTTTCAATGACAAAACTTGCTAGGTCAGACTTCTTCTTGATAAAATACGATTTCCACATATATGCCAATAATTCCTTTCAAAATACTGAAATCGTCTCTTTTAATGTAATACGATTTTCTCAAATAAAAGCAATAGGCCCATGAACAGAAAATCGATGCAGCCACTAAAATATTATTTATTCAAAATGTCTGCAAATAATAAATTCTCCAGAAAACCCAAATTTGGTCAAAGGCCATTAAATTTGCCCCAATGAGAAGTCTGAAGTAACTCCTCCAAGATTCCAAACTAGGGTTGATATTTCACAACCGAAATTGGAAGTAACCAGCTAGGTTTGGTCTTTCACAAACGAAACGGGAAATCAACTTGCCAAGCATTCAAGCTCACCAATGTAGTAAAAGATGTATTCAACTCCAGGATGCCCAAATGCCTAGCCCAAGCTTCTTCTTATACTTTCCAAAGGAAAGCCCACACACTTTTCTTGTCAATGTGGAATAAAAGATATATTTTAACTTAAGTGACTTTATGATATATTTTATTTAGTCACTTTATTAAACTAATTAAATATAAAGTCATCCTTTAGATATTAATTTATTGGAATAAGTTTATAAATAATTAATTTAATATCTTCACTTTAATTTAATTAAAATAATCAATTAGTCATCCTTATGAAATATCAATATTTGGACAACTTAATTAATTAAATTAATTAAATCATGATACCTCCAATTCGGGGACATGACACAAAATAAAATAAAAATGAAGTCGAATCAAAGAAATACCTAAAGAACGTGATGGCTTCACTTTGGCTGCATAGCACTCTTCCTCTTCCTCTTCCTTTTTATCATTTTTTAGAAACCAGAATGAGTTTAGGGTTTGGGTAGGTTGCAATAAGGGATCCTTTTGAGATTTATGCTTTTAATTTTTTTTTTTCCCTCAAGTTTATGGGTTTTGAGTGTTTCTTGAACTGTGAGTTGTCGGTGACATTTGGGTTCCCTGAGACTATTGAGAGATGTCTTGATGTCTTTCTTTTGCAGTAAAAAGAAGGGGACATTCAACCTCTTGTGGACAACCACTTCTTTTAGCAGACAAAGCAGATGGGAAATGGCTGTTTCGATTCTATCCTTCCATCCCGAAATGTCCCAAGTATTAGGCCAGATTTGGGGATTCCTCCCTATGGTATGTTGAAAAGACACGAGTTATCAATTAGTTAGGTATTACATATCTCGGAAGTGAAATGAGGTATTAAATATTTTTGATCAATCAAATCAATGCTTCCTATAGGTTTTTTCACGTATTATATATTTTGTGTATTCCTATGAAGTCTATCCTAGTATCCTCCTACATTGAAGTTCAAGAATTAATGAGATGCAACTATAAGTTTAAAGAGGATTTTCTTTGATATCAAATATTCCCTGCTTTTAAGCTAGTACTAGCAATCTGAGTTTTTCTTTTATAGTGGCCATAATATTCATTTTGCTTGACTAGATAAAACTTATTATATACCAGATTAAAAGAGGACAGCATAGTGTATTTAAATAGCTTGATTTTTAAAAATTTGAATAAATGTAATGGTCTCAGGTATGTTTGTTTCTGGTGGCTATTTTATTGTGTTTCCATATGCCAAATCTTGATTACTGATTCTAGGTGTGAAATCAGGGCCATATAGCTCTTGATCAAGCAATATTTCCTTCAAACACTCCTGGGTTCGTGCTTGATGTATTGGCACGTTCTTCACTTTGGAAGATAGGATTGGACTACCGCCATGGTAAATTCTTATTCGACCCTTTATAGTTGAAATGTACTGCTTGATATTTAGAAGCACCTGATTAAGGCAGATTACTTTGGATTCATTCAAAATTGATTATGTTTTTAGCCAGAAAAAAGATTAGGTGGGCTTATTCAATGTCTTTACCATGTGCAGGAACAGGACATGGAGTAGGAGCTTCACTGAATGTACATGAAGGACCTCAGAGTATTAGTTATCGCTATGAAAACATGACTGGTTTGCAGGAAGGCATGATTGTGAGTAATGAGCCTGGATATTATGAGGACCGATCCTTTGGCATTCGCATTGAGGTATATTCATTTTCTTGTTTGGACTATTGAATAACTCTAATGATCTTATCATGATGATTGATGGGCATTCATTTACAGCCCTCTTGCTACACACACTGTTTACTTTCCAGATTAATTATTTTGATTATTAATTCACAAAGATCTCATTGGGAATGAATTTACATCAAAGGTGTCATGGTCAATATAATAAGAACTTATTATTAGGATCAATAATTATCAATAATGACCAAATAAACACGAGAAGCAACTCTCACTGTTGAGGCTCTCATGTGTTCTCCCTTTGTTGGGCTCAAACATGTGAAACTATATAAGGGTAACTTTCTATCTAGGTCATGTCACACCCCTTGTAACCATCACTAGAAGCAACTCTCACATATTGAGCTTATCATGTGTTCTCCCTTCGTTGCACTCAAACATGTGAAACTATGTAATGGTAACTTTCTATTTGGGTCATGTCACAACCCTAGTTGCTATCTTGTCAACCTATGTAATCTAGGGTTATAGAATAGCCAACATGTGGTGAAAATTATTTTTGATTATTTAATGGCATATTCAGTAATCACTAATTTCAATTTAGTCTGCTGTGTTAGGACTTTGGCGATGGCCCAACCTAACATTAACTATAAATAGAAGTTGGGCAGTACACTATTGGGCATTAGTCATGGAATCATCTCATTACTAATTTATATTTTTTCTTGCTAGATATTAGCCCCTTGAAGTGACACTACTTTCACACTTAACTTATTTGGCATTTTTGCCATTGCACCATTGCATATATATCTAATTTGTATTATTGCCAATGTTTTAGATAGGGTTAATACTGTTATTTTGGATGGATACTTAATCATGTTTGCCATTGTTGTTATTTTGGATGGATACTTAATCATGTTTGCCATTGTTGTTATTTTGGATGAATGTTCATTCTTGGATGACATTTCTGCTGTTGTTTTGAACTTTGTGTGGCACTTGATTGAATTTTTCCTGCTTTCTAGGGATTTGTTTTCCAATATAGTAGTTTCAATGTAAGTGGTAGTAGAGCACAATTAGTTTTTGCACTGCGAGGAAAGAAGTAGGGACAATTGCAAACACATCTTTGGTAAATTTTTGCCAATTGCTTTTCCCTTATATGTTGCATTTTGCTTTGAGTGGATATGTGTTTTAGGGATATTGGGAAAAAAATATTATCATCCAATTTAGGAAGAATTTAGGGTCTTATTTGTAGCAACAAGGTCTCTATAATGGCAAGTTTAAATAGATATTTTGAGGTTTAGTAAACATGGTAGTCATTAGTCTTTTTGAAGTTATAATCACAATGCTATAGGTCTTCAGAAAAATATTGTTTTCACCTTGCTTAGCCTCCTTATTGCATCTTGCCTATCTCAATTTGGAACCCTAGCATTGTGGATCCAACTTTGTGATTTGATTATGTCCATCTTGGTCTTTTGTGAGCCTTTTTTAACCTAAAATTCCAATCTTGAAAAGTTGCCAAGGCCCATGTGCCATTCTCGTATAATGAAATTGTCTCCTCATTCACAACTACCAAGATTCAAAATCACGCATATCCGTTGCCTCCTTAATGGTTCTAGGCTCACTAGTATTAGTAATTAAACATAAAATACATCTCTAATTAAGGGGAGTATACATGACTAGTTGCCTCTATCAAGTAGACCTTCTCAAGCGCTGAGGTAGAAGTTCTACATCCTCTTTGAAATATCTAAACTATTAGAAATTTTCTCCTTCTTCGGCCCTTTGTAAATGTTTGATCAAATCTATCAGATTATGTCTTCTAAACCAGAAATAAGGAGGTTGATGTCAAGATATTCTTTATGTCACTAAAATACTAAGTCTGAATTTTCTGTGCAAATGTTCGACTTTCAAAGAGCAGATTAAATTTTCGATTTCTATATTATTTGCTCTAGAGGATTCTATCGCCCATAAATATGGGTAAGGAGGGGCATGACCCAAGGTGAAGAGGTGCGGCTTTCAGGAGACGTATCTCATGAGAGACGCATTTTCATGAGACACGTCATATGATCGACATGTCCTATGAGCGGACGGGTCTCCACAGAGTGGAGACACGTCCGCTCATGGGGCGTGTCTTTCATGTTTAGTCCTTTCGTCAATAACAACCGACGATTAGCCATTTAGAAAACAAACATAATTTATATATGCAATATGATATAGTTCGATCTGAATTATAAATATAATTTATATCCTCAATTTGTAGATCGAAAAACTATACTTGAATAAAGTGATTGGATTTAAATGATGATAATGAATAAATGCAATCATCATTTGCATCTGACCGATGCTATCAGTTTTCAACACTCCCTCTTAGCTAGGGAAGATAACTCCAATCAAGTATATAGTGATATCACCTTACTCGTGATATCAGAAGATATGAAATGCTTCTGAATGTGTCAAGTCACATGACATTCTTCATAACACATCTTCATTATGGTATGTGCACTGACATCAAGTCACATGATGTCTACCATAAAATTCGTGGGACATCCATGGATACACTTATCCACCATGATTATCTCATAAGGATCATAATGATCTTCAACTGATATCAAGTCTCATGATATCTATCAAAAATGTCCAAGAGATACTATCATGACATATCCACCGATATCAAGTCACATGATATGTATCATGCTAGTTCAACTAATCATTGTAGAGTCGTCACTTTACAATGTCAAATACAAGTGTTCATTATTAGAAAGATCCTCACCTTTCAATAATGTACATAGGGGGAGAGAGGGCCCATAAAGTCATGGAGTCACACACGTGACAAAAGAGTTTACACATTAAACATCTTTAAATACATTAGTACAAAATAAACAATTTGAATCTCAATTTCAATAACAAATTACATTTCAACCATACCAAGTTTCTTCCTGAAGTGTTCAACCTTAACTTTGGAGAGAGGCTTGGTGAGAATGTCTGCTGTTTGATCATTTGTACTAATATACTCCAACTGGATCACATTCCTTCCTACCATGTCTCTTACATAGTGGTAAGGAATCTCAATATGCTTAGATCTATCATGGAATACAGGATTTACTAAAAGCTTAATGCAACTCTGATTATCACAATGGATAATAGTAAGATTCAAGGGCTCACCAAATAATCCCACAAGAAAATTTCCGGATCTACACAGCTTCTCTTGCCCCCATAGAGGCTGCAATATATTCAGCTTCTGTAGAGCTTTGTGCTAGTGAAGACTGTTTCCTATAGATCCAAGAGATCATAGCTGATCCTAAACTGAAACAACATCCTGATGTGCTTTTCCGATCGGTTACACTTCCAGCCCAATCTCAATCAGAGTATCCATGTAAGTCTAGTTGGACATTTCTGTATTTGAGACCATATCCGATAGTACCTTGAAGGTATCTCAATATGTGTTTCACAGCAACAAGGTGAATTTCCTTTGGTTCACACATGAACTGGCTTAGAGCATTCACTGCATAACAAATGTCAGGTCTGGTGTTAACCAAGTACATTAATGATCCAATTATCTGTCTATAGAGAGTAGGATCTGCAAATTTTGATTCTGCTGTTGCTTCTTTCAATTTGTGCAAGTTGGTTTCCATAGGTGTAGACATGGGTCTACAGTTCAACATCCCAAATCTCTTCAGAATATCAATAGTGTACTTTACTTGATTTAGGATGATGCTATTTGACTTCTGCCAGACTTCTAACCCCATAAAGTAATGTAAAATGCCTAAGTCTTTCATGTCAAATTTTGAAGTCAGGTCCTTTTTACCTTGAGCAATAAGGTGATCTTCTACTGTTATCAGCAGGTCATCAACATATAAAATTATTATTAGCATATCACCTTTAATTACCTTAAAATAGAGATTTGAATCTGTAGCATTCTTGGGGAATCCTACTCCCAAGAGATAGCTGTCAATTATTTCATACCAGGCCCTGGGAGCCTGTTTAAGTCCATTTAGTGCTTTCTTCAATCTGCATACATGTGAGTCAATTTTATGTATCACAAAACCTTCAGGTTTCTCTAAATAGACTTCTTCTTCAATGGTCCCATTCAGGAAGGCAGTTTTCACATCCATTTGATGGATCTTCTAGCCTTTAGCCGTTGCAATGGCTATTGCTGCTCTCACAGAGGTGTACCGAGCAACAGGTGCAAATGTCTCTTCATAATCAATACCTTCCTTTTGTGAGAAACCTCTGGCCACAAAATGTGCCTTGTGTTTTTCTATACTGTCATTAGCAGCATGTTTGATTTTGAAGAGCCATTTGGAAGAGACAACAAATTTCTCTTTTGGCCTTGGTACTATATCCCATACATCATTTTTCAAAATGTATTGATACTCTTCTATCATTGCATCTCGCCACACTTGATGTTTGAAGGCTTCCACAACACTAGTGGGTTCTGAATTAATGATCTCATTCATTAAGGCAGCATAGCTTGAAAATCTTTTGGGTCTCTTACTTTCTCTAAAAGTTCCTTTGGGTGTTGTATGATTCTCAACTTCTTTAATCATCTTTCTAGCCCAAAGAGGTCTCTTCTTGCTGTTGTCATTTGGATCCTCTTCTGGAGCAGTTTGGTTTTGACTAATGATTTCTTCAGGATACTCCTTCCGAATCTCAGGAGCAGGCTTCTCTTCTAAGTCTTTAGGAGGATCTTGAATTTCTATCTCACTTGAACTCTTTGCCCTGTTGAAGGCAATGTCTTCCTCAAATATGACATCTCTACTTAGTTCAATTTGTTTCTGCCCAGATATGTATATTCTGTAGACTTTTGAGGTTTCACTATATCCCACAAATACCCCTTTCTTTCCAGAAGGTTCTAGTTTGGATCTCTTTTCTTTAGGTACATGAATATAGACAGGGCAACCAAAGATCCTTAAGTGACTTATGTTAGGTTTTATACCAGTAAATGCTTCTTCAGGAGTTTTGTTATCTAGATGAAAGTGGGGACATCTATTTTGAATGTAGACAGTTGTCCTAGAGGCTTCTACCCAAAATGAGGTTTCAATGTTTTGGTCAAACAACATTGCTCTAGCAGCTTCTACAATTGTTTTATTTTTCCTCTCAACAACACCATTTTGTTGAGGGTTGTAGGCTTCAGTAAACTCCCTCTTAATCCCAGCATTTACACAAAATTCCTTAAAGATTTGTGAGGTGTATTCCTTCCCATTATCTGTTCTTAGGATTTTGATTTTCTTCCCGGAGAAGTTTTCTGTAAGTGCTTTGAACTCCTTAAACCTTTTAAGGATTTCTATTGACTCTTTACACTTAAGAAAATATATCCAGGTTTTCCTAGAGAAGTCATCTACAAATATTACATAATATAAGAATCCCGCATTGGAGGGTACAAACATGGGTCCACATAAGTCAGAGTGTACTAATTCTAATATAGTTTTTGTTTTACTCAAACTATTTTGGAAGGATCCCTTTGTATATTTTCTTAGGGCACACCCTTAGCATGTTCCTTCATGGATTTGTTTTAGTTTGGGCAATCCTGTAACTAATTTTTCTACAGAAGGTAGGGCGCGAAAGTGGAGATGTACTAATCTTCGATGCCAAATTTCATTTGGATCAGAGGTCTCATGAATAAGAGCTTGTTTAGGAACCGTGCACAATTTGTAGAGATATCCTTGTCTCACTCCTATAGTTTGTGCTTTCTTCATATTGGAGTTCTTTGGCCATGCCAGAACTTTTCCATCCATAAAGGTAACCCTATCCGTTGTCTTCAAGAGCACAAATGGATATTAGGTTCCTTTTTATTCTTGGTACAAACAGTACTCTGGTGAGTTGTAGAGAGAGACCAGTTTTCAAATTTATGGTGCAAGTTCCAACCCCTCTTACTGGATGTGCAGAATCATCCCCAATAGTCACTTCTTCGTCAGATTCTTCTTTTATAGTATCTAGGTGTTCTTTGAACCCTGTTATGTGCCTAGATGAACCACTATCAATTACCCAGTTGTTGTCTTGGTTTGATACTTGACTTGATAGTGCTGAGTAGAAGACGAATTTCTCAGAGTCGTCGTCTGTATTTGATTTTCCAACTTTTGCAAATGATGATTGTTGTTTTGTTCTATCAGGACACTTCATTGCATAGTGTTCGTACTGATCACATCTAAAACACTGTACTTGAGAGATGTCTTTCCTCTTCTTGAATGATCCTTTTCCATAAGAATTCCTCTTTCTTTTGAATGAGCCTTTCCCATAAGAATTCTTCTTACCCTTTTTATGAGAATTTATGTTTAGCACATGAATATCCTCATCTATGGGTTTCTGATTGTTTCCTTTAGTTGAGAGTCTTGTTTCTTCTTGTAAGCAGTCAGTTCTTAGCCTATCAAATTTAGGGAGTTTAGATCTCGCACTTATTCCTTGAACAAATGACTCCCATGAGTTTGGTAGGCCTCCTAGAGCTATTAGTGTTAACTCCATGTTATCAATTTGATATCCAATTGTTGACAGTTGATCTCTTAGTTCAGTGATTCTCATGAAGTATGCATTGATAGACTCTCCTTTGTTTTGAACATGATTAAGTTGCCTTTTTAAAGCAAGGGTCCTACTGGTGTTGTTTATTTCAAAGGTGCTCTCAAGGGATTTAAACATTAAGTATGCAGTCTCATGTTTTGACAGAATAGGTACTATATGGTTCCTAACTGCATCTACTAAAATTTTCATAGCTTTCTAATTGTTCTCAATCCATTGAGTTTTCTTTGGATCATCCTCAAGTTCTCTCTTGTTTTCTTTCACAAATGAGTCTAACTTATTTTCTTTCAGAATCATCATGATTCTGAACTTCTGTGAAGTAAAGTTGTTTGCGCCTTCAAGACGATCCTCAAATCGGATTACACTAGACATTATGAATGTGTATTTGATTTCTAGAAAAAATACAATTTTTCTAAATAATCTGATATTTAGATTTGATTCGGATTTTCTCAACGTGGTTCTGATACCATGTAAATGTTTGATCAAATCTATCAGATTATGTCTTCTAAATCTAAACCAGAAATAAGGAGGTTGATGTGAAGATATTCTTTTTGTCACTGAAATACTAAGTCTGAATTTTTTGTGCAGATGTTTGACTTTCAAAGAGCAGATTAAATTTTCAATTTCTATATTATTTGCTCTAGAGGATCCTATCGCCCATAAATATGGGTAAGGAGGGGCATGACCCAAGGTGAAGAGGCGCGGCTTTCAGGAGACGTATCTCATGAGAGACGCGTCTTCATGAGACACGTCATATGATTGACATGTCCTATGAGCGGACGGGTCTCCACAGAGTGGAGACACGTCCGCTCATAGGGCGTGTCTTTCATGTTTAGTCCCTTCGTCAATAACAACCGACGATTAGCCATTTAGAAAAAAAAACATAATTTATATATGCAATATGATATAGTTCGATCTGAATTATAAATATAATTTATATCCTCAATTTGTGGATCGACAAACTATACTTGAATAAAGCGATTGGATTTAAATGATGATAATGAATAAATACAATCATCATTTGCATCTGATCGATGCTATCAATTTTCAACACCCTTGATGAGATTCTAGTTCAACCTTCTCAATTTTATGGGCTAGTTGAACCACATTTTTCTTCCCACCCTCTTCTAGTGGCAACACTTTGGAAGAAGGCTTAATCTCACTAAATATAACGCCTACCATACATAACCTTTTCTAGCAAACAGTTGCAAAGCTTGAACCCTTTCACATTGACATTGTAGCTAATTAAGGTACATTTCAGTACCTTTTTCTCCAACTATGATCACTTCTACCTAGGCACAAACACATATACCTCACAACCAAAAACTTGAAGTTGTTGTAATGAAGGATTTTATCTTGTTCATGCATCCATGGGGGTATTGTCAACAAGAGCTAGTATAGGAGACATTAATCAAGTAAAATTCTATAGCAACCACCTTTCTCAGAACTTATGTTCCAAGTTGGCTCCTTCTAGCCCTCTCCATCAATATCATGTTCATTCTCTCTACAACTTTATTCTATTGATGGGTCTACGGAGTTGTCTTATGTCTCTCAACTCTATGATCTTTACACAATCAAAATCAATAGAAAAAACTCACCTCCATTGTCAGTCATCAAAACCATCATCTTCCCACCAATTAAATTTTCTACAAGAACCATAAACTCCTTAAACTAATATAAGACTTCAAATTTATGTCTAAGGAAATACACCCATGTCCTTCTAGAAAAATAATCTATAAAAGATAATTAGTATAGAGATAGAAATTGAAGGAGCATTAATAGGACTAAGCATATCTAAATGAATAAAGTCCAACACCCTAGATGATTTGTGAGAACTAGAATAAAATTGAATGCGGTTCTATTTTATGTATACAATGTTTACAAAAATCAAATTTAAGAGTACAATAATTCATCTCTTCACCACAATTTTTATTTGAGGATTTTTAGACTCTTCTCATCTAAATGGCCCATTCTTCAGCGCTATAACATTGTCTTCTCTATAGGTGTTTTGTTTTATGGAGTAACATCTCACTTAGGTACCCAAAACACATGGCCATTGGAAGTAGAAACAACAATCTTCTGTGCTACTAGTTCCAATGGTGAAGATGTAGATTCTATAGATCTCTTCACTAGATGAATAGAAGAATAATTGCATCAAGTAGTGTATGCATCCAATTAAAATAGAGCACCCACATGAACATTGTTAGCAGACACCATAAATCCTAAACTAAATAAAACAAATTGTACACCCATATCATTGAGTTTGCTGAACTAGGGATGTGCAACACACTGATCCTCTTCACTCTTCCATCTAGGAATCAATGATAGACACTACCATTGCCAACTATGCTCAAGTGGGAGTCCTCACTGATGTACACCTTCCCACCATCATATTCTACATTCTTTGAAAGCGATTCTTGATGGGAGGTCAAATGGAAGGAAGCTCCAATTTCTATCAACCATGCTCTTTCCAATGCATGATATTTGCATCATCTTAAGAATATTGTTTAGAATTATCATTTAAATCATTTTTCTTTTTCTTCGTCTCTTACTAGTCTTAAGGTAGTGCTCTTGATTGCTATCACCAAGTGATCCCATAAGTTTGGAAAATGGCACAAAAATGTTATCCAATGATCCTCTTCTATTTTCACTCCACTATAGTGCAATTGGGCGACAGTCATATTGAATACATTCAAATTGTTAGCCATAGAACCACCATCATTCATTCTCAAGTTGTACAATTTATGTCTTAAGATTTTTTTTACCACATATTTAGCCTAGTACAAGTCTCCCATCTTCCAAAGAGTTTGTTCAATTTCTTCTTCATGTACATTCAATAAAATAGAATCTAGCAAGTAGAGCCTAATGAGGCACTCCACCTTTCTATCCAATATATCCCAACTGACTCGCGACATTATATTGGGTTTGGATTCAGATATAGTAACCTATAAATCTCTATCTACAAGCATATCCTCCATCTTGAGCCCTTTTTAAATTAAATTTCTAGTTGTGGTTTACCTATGCACATTCTTTAACTTTTTTTCTTGATCCAAACATGTGAAGGAAGTCAACAATGACCACAATGAAAGTATTATTATTATAGTATAAAAATATTTTTAATGTATTTTATTTTCATATTTTCATTTGAAGATGGGTATGAGTAGTAGAAATGAAATGTTTAGTTGAATGCATGAGGGGTATAAAAACCATCATTTAAAAAATATGTACCTTAGATGTATGGTAAGAAAGGGAGATATTTTAACAAGTATTGTTTACTATGTGGGGTATAAAAAATCAAGATATAGAGGTAGAAATGAAAATTAGGGATACTATTTATGATTTATGATTGAAGGCGATATAGGACAAGTTTACTAGGTGAACCACTTGAGATTCATGAAAGTCGGGAATGATCTTTGTGACTGTTTTTATCTACATTATCATTTTTTTCAGCCATTGGTGTTAATTCTTCATTTAATTGGAGAATGATAAGATACATTGTTCTTTGTACTCTTCAATCGTTTCTTGTGGCATTTTGCATTTCTTAGTTTAATAGATTTTTCTTGTCCTCATTAGTTGTCTAATCAACACATGGCCTCCTTTTCCCAATGTATGCCATCATTCTAGTTTTAAAACTAGTTCAACTATGGATTTACCGATGGAACATTGTAACTTTCCCCTTGAGGTGGAGGAGATGCCCTTCTCTACATTCCTCACATTGGACATGCTGATGCATGGGAAATGCCTCATGGTGTGCTAGGGAAATGGCCTAGATACATCCTTGACTTCTATTTCTATGGTGCATGTTTGTACATCCCCGTGGTGGTTGTGGGAAAAAACCAAAGAAGGTTTTTATAGTTTGCTTAACTTCCATTAGAGGTACCCACTTGAAATCGATTCTTTGGAAACTCTCATTCCTGGGTGTTAGTTCTAAGAAATTCATCTGGAAGGAATCTGATTTTTGAAATTCATACTAATGAGAATTTGTATGAAAGAAAGGGGTCAAAAAATATTATTTGTATGAAAGATGTTCCATAGAGGAAGGTGTCCAAGAACTCTCTATTTTTCTGTCTTGAATGTTCAATTTTGAATCACAATGAATATAAAATTTTATGAAACATTTTTCTCCATTAGTTATTCATCCAAATGCATAATATTCTCCAGCATTTTAATCCATTTCACATCTATGTACTATAAATGAACTTTAAATACATATCGTGAAGGGCTGTGATATTCAAATGAGAAATGATAAAGTTAAGCTCCGATGTGAAATATTTATGTTTATTAATCTGTCATTATTATTTTTGGCATAGTTCTAAAATAGAACAATTCTCTGCAGAATCTTGTGATTGTTCAAGAAGTGGAGACACCAAATCGATTTGGAGGCACTACCTATCTTGGATTTGAAAAGCTTACATTTGTTCCTATCCAGGTCCGTTGACTTTTAATTTCATTTCCTTTGGGAGCATATTATGATTGAGATGTAGACATAGGGTAGTTGTTGCAATTCAATATATTTATCTCAAAGCATTTGTTGAAACTAGAAGATGAACTAAGTTGAATGATATTCTTTTCTTCCATTAATTTGAAAAATGAATATCCCATAGCATCTAGCTAAAGAAAAACTTGTCAAACTATTTGTCAAGTCCTAGGGATCACATATAAAGGGGTATAAACTTGTAATGGACTTTAAACTAGCCAATCGGTGATTAATATTTCACTCCAAAATACTAGTAGTTAATTTTGAGGGTTTGTATTTTCAATGTTTAATTTGAATAAATAACTACTTGTTTTATCAAAGGAGAGGGAAGGATAGCAAGTGGGTAATTACCATTACCGGATATTTCTACATTTCAGCGATTACAAGTGGATAATATTGGCACAGCCTTGCTGCCATATCTACTTGTACCACCTTTAAGGTTTCCATTTTCATCTTGAGGGTCCGTGAGAGCATTTTGTCCCCCTTTAGTTAGCCTTTGCTGATCTCTCTATTTCTTGTATTCTCACATATTGCTATATCTATTACACCCACTATATTACAGTTTTACTGCTACGCCCTTAATCCTATAGTGTGCATAGGGATATTAGTTGACTTGTGGCTCTCATTACTCTTAATTAAGTTTTATGATCATTAATTTAGTTTTATTTAGGTAATCAAGTCATCCTAGGTCTTATGTTTAGATGTCTAGGTCAGTTTGAATCATAGCCACAACATGATTAGGTATATATAGAAGCTAGTGATTAGTTTATTATATCATATTGTGATTTGTGTTCTTATTGGAGATATTTGGAGATTTACCCCCTCAAAGTGGTTTACTATTTTCAAGTATTTGTAGCATATTTTCTATTGTATTCTACTCTATGGCTGCGAGGTGTGGGGAAGTAGCATGCCAAATCACAGATGGAGACAACTTGAAAGAATCCAAAAGCATCTAATCACGTGCAACCTCAAAGTCAAAACTACAGTCCCTTATGATATTCTCTTGACTGAATCGAGAACCTTGCCTTTGGAGGCATCGGCTATAACCCGGCTGCTAAATTACCTAAAGAAGGTTGAAAACATGGATAATCACCGTTGGCCCAAAATAGTTGTGGAGGAGGTTTTAGACCGCTAGAAGAAAACGTGGATGAAGCAAAATAACAAATGGCTAAGCAAATGGAGCATCAGTTTGCACGAGTGCCCCAACACCAATGTGGAAATAAAAAAGTATGTCGCAGAAAAATTCAGGACTGCCATGTGGACAAAGCCAATTGGGCGAAAAAAAACTCACTATGTCAAAGAGTTCAACCCAACTTGGGAACACGATGAGAAAATTTATTTGGGAGCTGCTATTAAAGGTAAAGCAAGGATGTTAATAGCTCAGTTGAGGACTGGATCGCATCATCTTAGATGTGAAACCAGAAGGTGGACAATGCCTAAGGAAGTGTGGGAAGATAGAATTTGCATATTTTGTAGAAAAGGGGTGGTGGAGATTGAATGACACTTTATCATGGAATGCATGGCTTATGAGGATATCCGTACTCAGTATGAGGGCAACTTAAAGGCTAACAACTTGCATGAGTTATTTGAGGAAGAAAGGATCAACAAGACGGCTAGTTTTTTGGTCAAAATTCATAGCAGAAGATCCAACATTGAAAAGAATTTGGAAATCTCTTAGCTTTTTGGCCCTTGGTCCCTTAGACTGTTTGGTCTCGTGGAAGTCATTAAAATCTCATTCATTCATTCATTCTCTTGTGCATAGTTATTTCATTACAAGTGGTATTAGAGCATGATATTCACACTTGGAGAGCAAGAATCAAAGCGATCTTTTTTGACTCAAGAGGTCAATTTGTGAAGTGCATCTCTCTCAATTTGGCGAATTTTTTCTTGATTGTGGGACGGTTTTTCAAGGTCATATTGAAGCTGCTATGGTCCAAATTTGAGGTCATTTGGAGCAGATTTGATGGAGTTATTGCAAAGTTAGGGTTTCCACCAAATTTGACCCCAAGGATGTAAATCAACAAATTTTCTGTGATTTTGGAGGGTTGATAAAGGGCATTTTGAGGCTGCTATAGTCTAGATTTGAGGTCATTTGGAATAGATTTGACAAAGTTATTGCAAAATTAGGGTTTCCACCGAATTTGCTCTCAAAGTTGCAAATTAGGGAATTTCTTGGAGATTTTTTCTAACAAGTAAGATCTAGGCCTTGGTAAGTCATAGTAAAAGTTTCAGATTATTTTTATTTGTTTTGAGTAAGCTATTGTGAAAACTATTTTGTCAACATCATAATAGGGTCTTCAACAAGAGGAGAAAAGAATACATTCACTCTTGGAATGAATCCTGAAAAAGATGATCTAGTAGTTGATGAGATGGATATTGTAACCAATGAAGACATGAATTAGATGAAGGAGAAATTCAAGGGAGAAACCAACAAGATGAAGGAAGAAATTTTGTCAAAATGAAAGTTAAGATAGGAGATCTCAAGGAATTGGTTGAGCAATTATTCTCTACCAAGGTTTTGGGGATTCCCAACACAAGTGACACAACAAGACTTGGGAAGATAAGTCTCCAAAGGGCCATGTTGGTTTTGGTTTGAATCAGATCTAAAGATGGATTGTCACCCAAATGATTCTATGGCTAGACACTTCACACCTAAGATGGATATGTGCAAATTTGATAGCAAGGATCCAATTGAATGGCTTTTTCAAATGGAATAGTTATTAGATCTTCATTATGCCCCATGTCAATAGAGGGTTGCAGTGACATCCTCATACTTGAAATTAGACCAATTCATTTGGTATCGTTGGCTATTTGAAGAGAAGAAAATGAAGGGATGTGTTGTCACATGGTCGATTTTCCAAGAAGGATTCATTACCATTATGGTGACAATACTTTGGATAGCTATTTCACCTAGCTTTTTGTTGCACAAAGTTTTATGCTCCCGAATCCCTAAAGCCAAGCCATTCTTTGAGTGCTAGGGGTGCCAAACTCAAAGCAACCAACCTCTTAACTTATGTTTAGGTAGGACAATATTGGACCAAGTAAGACCTTTGACTTTAGGTTCAACTAGACCCACTGGACTTCCTCAGAGGTATCTTGAATAGGATTAAATATAATTGAAGATAGACAAATGGATAAACATGTGGAAGGACCATTGAGAGTTGGAGTTTCGACAAGTACATTAATGACAACATGGTCACCTTCTTCTCTCATCACTTGAGGTTGCATGTTCATTTGTGCCCATGTGATGAGCAATTGTTTCTTGGTGGGAAAATCCCTTGGGAGTAGCTGCAATATCAAACTTGGTCATTGACGGTGTCCTGTTTGTGTAGGGAGGTAGGTGGAAGTGAACAATGAAAAATGTAGAAGCGTTGGTGATTGGGGGTCGGGCATATCTCATAACCCATACCACTTCTTGGGGATTGTAGATCGGGAGCACATTATACCTTATATGCAAAGCAAGCAAATAAAGGCATCTCCATATCGCCAACTTCGAAAAGATACATGAAGCGAAATTTTGACAGTCAAGGATTGAGATACCAAGGAACTTATCCCACAAGGCATGCAAATAAGAATAGGTCTAAACTTGTGATCATAGTGTAAAAAAATCAGGGAATGGGAGTTGGGAAAACTTCATAACCCATGCCCAAAAGTAACACATTAGAGGTGTTCCCACATCTCTAACTCCAAAATATATTATAGGTAACATTGGAAGCTGGGGATCAAGGATACCAAAGAATCAATGCCATAAGGTACGCGGGTAAATAGATGACCAAAATCGTGACTCTGAAAAATAATATAGTAAAGAGAATCAGGATTTGGGGATTCAGGGATGCGTCATACCTCATGCCATAAGGGATGCAAATAAGAAGATGATCGGTACCACTACTTTGAAATGCGACATAGTGTAAAGTGTTGAAGTGTTGGGTTTTGGGGAAAATCATGTTGGTAAGATAAAGTTCAATACTCTAACAAGACAAGGGAGAGAGGTGGGGGTTGGGGAAAGGTATGCCTAGATGGCAAACTCCAAAACTTAGGCATTTAGCTCAATCTTTGGAATTTGAATAGAGAACCTCCACACTTGAATTTTTGGGGCCTTTTCAACTTCCAACACATGATAGACACATGGGGAATGATGGAGAACAACATTTATGCAAATTTTGATCAAGACCCATTAGGACTTATCTTAGATTGGTTATCTATAATGGGAAAAATAAGGTCAAATACATAAAGGGCCTAGGATTCAAGCACAATTGGACAATAGCCAAATTGGGCACCAATGCAACTTACCAAACTAAAGTAAGCAAGTATAGTCAAGAGCTATACTCATTGATTCCAAATTTTGTCTTAAGAGTGAAGGATGTTACAAAGAAAAATTTGAAGGAATTATTCCTAAGGGGTTTAAAGAACCACATCAAATATGAGGTGCATATGTTCCACCCAAAGTCTATGTCTCAAGCAATGATTATAGAAAGGTAGGTAGAGGAAAGGTTTTTGGCCTACATAAGGGGGGAATTCCTTGGCAGGGGAGATTGGAGAACCCTTGCAGCATCATTTCTTCAACCTATTAGATTGAAACCTCAACAAATTGTAGGAAAAAAGCCCAAAGGGTTATGTTTTAAATGTGAAAGAATATACAACAAAGGACATAAATGTGTTGAGAAGAAATTGTTCTACATTGAAGGCACCTAAAATGAAGAAAAGGATGAAGAGGTAGTAGTGGTGGTAGAAGACTCGGAAGATATCCAACCATCTATTGCCATGCTGTATCAGGTATTAGTACCTTGCAAACCCTTAAGGTATTGGGATCCCTTAAGAAACAAAAGTTAACAATATTGATTGACTCAAGAAGTACTCATAACTTCATCAATAGTAAGTTGACAAAAAGCAATTGAATTGTTTTGTCTACCCAACCCCAGAATTTCAAGTTATGATTGTAGATGGAGGTATAGTTAGTTGTTTAGGGAAATGTCACAATATTAAACCCACCATGGGAGGCTACATGCTTGATTGTCTTGTGTTTTCTATCCTCCTAGCTGGAGGAGACAGTTTTGGGAGACCAGTGGCTCACTACTCACTCCTTGAGGAATGATTGAAATGAACTTCCATTTGTTCATGCGGTTTCACTTATGAGGGTAAAACAGTTGAATTGAGGGGGTTGGATGCAAAGTATCCATAGATAGTAAGCTCACAACAAATGCAAAAGATTAACAAGAGGGTAGATAGAGGTGTGGCTCATTTATTGTTATTGGAATTCCAACAATCAAAGGTTCTTACATCGCCTAATCTGCAAACTATTTTGAAAGATGTGCCAAGAGGATTGCCCCCCTAAAGCAGGCCATTCAAGTAGTGCTGGGGTACTATCTACTATCCTTCACCTCTTTTTATTTGAAGATACACTAAAATGCTAGGGCAATGGAGGAACACATTCAACACCAACAAGAGGTACTCTCTACTTGCAAGGAGAACAAGGCAAAGTCACAAAACAAAATGAAGCAGCAAGCTGATTAGTGCAGAATTTTGACACAGACAATGCTACTTAAGCTAGATGTAGAGGGAACTCCCATCTTAGAGCCTGAATTAATTTTCCAACACATGATAGACACATGGGGGATGATGGAGAACAACATTTATGCAAATTTTGACCAAGGGACACCCATTAGGACTTATCTTAGATTGGTTATCTATAATGGGAAAAATAAGGTTTAATACATAAAGGGCCTAGGATTCAAGCACAATTGGACAATAGTCAAATTGGGCACCAACGCAACTTACCAAACTAAAGCAAGCAAGTATGGTCAAGAGCTATACTCATTGATTCCAAATTTTGTCTTAAGAGTGAAGCATGTTACAAGGAAAAATTTGAAGGAATTATTCCTAAGGGGTTTATAGAACCACATCAAATATGAGGTGCGTATGTTCTACCCAAAGTCTATGTCTGAAGCAATGATTATAGCAAGGTAGGTAGAGGAAATGTTTTTGGCTAATATAAGGAGGGAATTTCCTTTCAAGGGAGATTGGAGGACCCTTGCAGCATCATTTCTTCAACCTATGAGATTGATACCTCAACAAATTGTAGCAAAAAATCCCAAAGGGTTATGTTTTAATTGTGAAAGAATATACAACAAAGGACATAAATGTGTTGAGAAGAAATTGTTCTATACTGAAGGCACCTAAAATGAAGAAAAGGATGAAGAGGTAGTAGTGGTGGTAGAAGACTCATAAGATATCCAACCATCTATTGCCATGCTGTATTAGGTATTAGTACCTTGCAAACCCTTAAGGTATTAGGCTCTCTTAAGAAACAAAAGTTAACAACATTGATTGACTCAAGGAGTACTCATAACTTCATCAATATTAAGTTGACAAAAAACAATTGAATTGTTTTGTTTACCAACCCCAGAATTTCAAGTTATGATTGTAGATGGAGGTATAGTTAGTTGTTCGAGGAAATGTCGCAATATTAAACCCACCATGGGAGGCTACATGCTTGATTGTCTTGTGTTTTCTATCCCCCTAGCTGGAGGAGACAGTTTTGGGAGACTAGCAGTTTTGGGAGACTAGTGGCTCACTACTCACTACTCGAGGAATGAATGAAATGAACTTCCATTTGTTCATGCGGTTTCACTTAGAGGGTAAAAAAGTTGAATTGAAGGGGTTGCATGCAAAGTATCCGTAGATAGTAAGCTCACACCAAATGCAAAAGATTAACAAGAGGGTAGATAGAGGTGTGGCTCATTTATTGTCATTGGAATTCCAATAATCAAAGGTTCTTACATCGCTAAATCTGCAAACTATTTTGAATGATGTGCCAAGAGGATTGCCCCCCTAAAAGCAGGCCATTCAAGTAGTGCTGGGGTACTATCTACTATCCTTCACCTCTTTTTATTTGAAGATACACTAAAATGCTAGTGCAATGGAGGAACACATTCAACACCAACAAGAGGTACTCTCTACTCGCAAGGAGAACAAGGCAAAGCCACAAAACAAAATGAAGCAGCAAGCTGATTAGTGCAGAATTTTAACACAGACAATGCTACTTAAGCTAGATGTAGAGGGAACTCCCATCTTAGAGCCTGAGTTAATTTTCCAAACATGTACAAAGGAGCTGAGGGCTAGGATGCTCTCTGTCATGTCCTTGAAATTAGAGAACCCTCGAAACAAGTAAATAACAAAATACATTTAAAATTATCGATCTAATACTTCTATAATTACAATGATGGCAAGATAATATTGTAATTATAAATATCGTTAATACACAATGAAATTCATTTATATACTATCATATTTACCAAAAGTAATATTGTAATTATAATTATTATATTATAAATATTAAAATATATAAATATTAACCATCTCGATGATAATACATTAAATATTAAAATAAAACACAATATATAAATAATTATAATATAATCACCGAGTATAAGTTATAGATATTATGACCATTATAATATTAATACTTTACTATCAAATATTTAATAAATCAATATACAATAGAATAATAAAGGAAATATAAATAAAACTAAATAAAGGTCTAAATCGTAATAATTATCAGTACACCATACTTAATAAATATCACTATCGCACAAGAGGAAACGAGCACTTAGAATAGAATCAAAGAAGGCAACGCTTGAGGCCAAAGGAAGCGTTCAGTCTCTAAGCGATGTGACTCTCACAGCTGGGCCGGTAATAAATGGAAGGGATTTATCGAGCATGTATGTTGAGGGAGATCGACGAATTTCAGATGAGGACAAATTTTGGGAAATATTAAGACAAATCGGATAAAGACAAATCTCGGCATGTCCATTGCGCTTTGATTTCTCTAAGGTTACTCATATCTAAGTCGGGTGAAAGGGATGACCCATGATAAAGGGAAATCGAGCCTCGTTGACTCTAGCGCTGGCAAATGTTGGAGAACAATAATCAGGGGTTCGATAATATGAGACCCAGTCACTTCATCCTTTGAAGCCGACATCAACTGACAGATAGACTAGAGTCAAAGAGAGTTTTCAGTAATCGATGGGCATATTCATACCAAGTCGGACATATCTCAGGCATCATATGCTATTCGATGTGGTTATCGCAGTTCCTTGGAATAGAATGAAATAAAAGATCTTATCGCTAGGAGATGCTTGGTCTTACATGTGAATTAAGGCGAATGAGACAAATACTTGATTAATATATATATTTTTGGCATATACGGAAGTTAAATCAGACCATCACAATTGGTTTGACAAATAGCATTGTCAAACTAGCAAAGGTAATCAAGAAATATCGTCTACACGGAAAGGGGACATTACAAGTGGTATCAGAGCATGTTCCTACCATCCTGTGAAAATAGTGTTTGCAAAAGAGGAAGGTATATTCTATAACATATAGAAACACATTTTGATTTGTGCAGATGAGGTATATCCTACTTTGCTGTTAACATTCATCATAGTTATCAAGATATATGTAAATTGTGAGATTTTGAATAGGAACAGTGATATTATTTTGGCAAACAAATAGGGAATTTGAATACCAATTGGTGGTTAATAAACATATCTATATATGACTGATAAATATATATGATGACCAATAAATATATTATATGTGGTTAATGAATACATAATAGTATTTGTTTAATTGATATTATTTATTATCGTCATTTTGGGGATGCATATCACTATTACAGCATTGCTAATATATTATCTTGAATGGGACTACTAATGATGTTATGATGATATACTCTATCACAATTTTTGGGTGTGTATCCATATAAAACAACCATGGAAAGCTAGAGAAGAAAAGCTAAGTACATCTCTGCATCCCTGGCAATATTGGAAACAATTATGATCTATCATTCTATTGTAACATAGAATAAGAAGACGGCATCATTGGCCGGGAAAATAAGAGGCTCCTGCAAATCGAAGTGGTAAGTATGAGGTGAGTGCTTTCATAGCTCTAAAGCGGCAATCATAAATACCTTTATATAATTAGAAAATAATATTTGTTATGAATGTAAATATTAATGATTGATAAATTGGATTTGATACTGATAAAGATGTTAATGGATTTATTAATATTTGATAATTGATCAACATAAACCTTGAATAGCATAAGGGACCATTGCATATACATTCAAAATATTTACATTGAACTCTTAATATCTTGATAAATTCATGAATCCCCATAGGATGGTGTAATTACGGGTAAATTGTCAATATGATCATCATTAGATGCAATCGTTTGTATCATCAACAATCATGTAGTGGGTTGAGGGATGGAATTGATAGGTTGAGCAGATACTAGGGTCCCTTCGAGGTAGACCACCCTCATTGGATGACTGCGGTCTGCCATTGGGGGCCAAGGGGGTTGTTTAGCCACTCTTGGGCTGAGAAGGGAGTGCTCTAAGGGCCTCCTATGAAAATCCTGCCTCCAAACAATTGCATGGTTGGATCAACTTGGGAAACTCTCCATCATAATAGGGGATGGGGAAATAGGAGGTGCAGAAGTGATAGCAGGTGCTAGAGGCCCTTCCAAGTAGCCCACCCACATGGATGACTGTGTGTCTGCCATTGTTGGGCCAAGAGGGCCTGCGTACCTGCTCTTGGGCTTGGAAGGAACACCTCTCAAGGCATCCCCATGCAACCATCCTATTCGACCATACCTATGATTGAGGAGACCGATAACTTCAACAAGGTGTTGTTAAGTCAATATTACGTGTGCCTTACAGATATTCAAGTATATACTTTGAGATAATTTGTGTGTATTCAACGGTTTACCTTGTGACTTATATGTATGCTTTGTAACATATGTTCAGGTGGACACTTTATGTATTATGTGTTTTCAAGTGTATGCTTCCTACTCGTGTATACTTGATGACCTTGGGATAGTGGACGGGTCCACGGTGTAGTATGGGATGCACCGGTCCAACTTCCCAATTGTCTGACGGTATACTTCATTCGTGTAAAACTAAATTTGTATTTGAGTATATACTCGATGGCTTGTGGTTATATTTGTATTTGAGTGTATACTCTATGAATTATAATTGTATTTGTATACTCTATGAATTATGATACTTTGACTCTGCAATTGTATTCAAGTGTATATTCTATGATTATTTTGAGTTGTGATTGTATTTGAGTGTATAAGACCTTGTATTTATATTTGAGTGCATACTCTATGACTTGTATTTGAATTCGAGAGTATACCCTCTGACTTTGTATTTGTATACTCTGAATTCAAGTGAGTGCTTCATGATGATGTATTCGAGTGTATATGACATTGTATTTGTTGTGACTTGTATGCTAGTGTATGTTTTATGACTTACATGTATTCATACGTATGCCTTATGACTTTATGCACTCGTGCATATACTTCACGTATTACTCACACACATACTTCATGCTTCACTTATTTTATGGTGTTGCATAGTATCTTACTTACTAATGTACGCTAATATATGAATATTCCATTTTGTATACTTTGGGTTGTGTAATTCATGCCTTATATGTATTTGTTTGTATCTACGAGCATACTTATGCCCATGTTCTTTATGTATGATCATTTCATGTGTTATGCTACATGTTGTGTACTTATGCGTATGCTTGATTGTCCTTAATTGTCTTCTAACATTCATGCCCCATGATTCAACTTCGTGTATCTCATGTATATTTTTGTTGAAAGTATTTGCATAGAAGAAAAATTGAGTGTAGTAAATGCTATACATATTCATGTCGTAAGGACGAAATGCTTCTCGCTCCATGCATGTAATTCCTATATGTACGCTTCCTGTTTCAGTGCATTTATATTGCTTATGCATTGCATACCTTGTCTGGGTTTATGTGCTCTACGTACTCCAAGTGTGTTTCTTATGATTTGCATGCCTTGTGTGTAAATTATTGCTCGTTGTTTTCTCGTCTTACATTAGGGTGTCTTACTCCATGTATTCATAAGTGTAGTTGTAATTTTGTATACTTCATGTATAATCTGTGATTATGCTCTATACATGTATTCATGCTTTGTATCTTGTATGCATGTATGACTAATATATTCAACATGACTGCTCTGTGGACAACTTCTTGATGTGTCTTTCATGATTGGTGTGTTTCCAACATGTCTACTACATTCTTACGCGAACTTATGATTGACAAGCATGCCTCATGCTTTATATGTCCAAGTGTATACCTCATGAATACTACATGCCTTATGTATTCGAGTTTATGTTTTACTGCTTACGTGTATTCAAGGGTATGATTCTTATGAGTGTGCTTCATGTCTTCGATGCTTGCATGATTACTGCATACGTATATTTCTGTTATGTGTTTTCTATTTCTTGAGTGTATACTTTCATTTAACATGTATGTTTCCTCGAGTGTATTTGCATCCCTTGAGTTTGTTGATGCGCCTTTTAATCCCTAAGTGTACATATCATATCTTGCCAGAGATTATGTGTTGCTATATAGTTGATGTGCCTCCAACATGATTATTTCATGAAACTTTATGTGTGATTAATTCATGTTTGTCAAGATTCTTCATCCATGAGTGCCCTCTTAATACTTTGAATAAATTAAAAATCAGGATTAGTCTCACCTCAAAATTCGTTTAAAGTGATTGCTTGAGGACAAGCAATCTCGGGTGGGGAGGACTGTCATGTCCCTGAAATTAGAGAACCCTCGAAACAAGTAAATAACAAAATACATTTAAAATTATCGATCTAATACTTCTATAATTACAATGATGGCAAGATAATATTGTTATTATAAATATCGTCAATACACAATGAAATTCATTTATATACTATCATATTTACCAAAAGTAATATTGTAATTATAATTATCATATTATAAATATTAAAATATTAACCATCTCGATGATAATACATTAAATATTAAAATAAAACACAATATATAAATAATTATAATATAATTACCGAGTATAAGTTATAGATATTATGACCATTATAATATTAATACTTTACTATCAAATATTTAATAAATCAATATACAATAGAATAATAAAGGAAATATAAATAAAACTAAATAAAGGTCTAAATCGTAATAATTATCGGTACACCATACTTAATAAATATCACTATCGCACAAGAGGAAATGAGCACTTAGAATAGAATCAAAGAAGGCAACACTTGAGGCCAAAGGAAGCGTTCAGTCTCTAAGCGACGTGACTCTCACAGCCGGGCCAGTAATAAATGGAAGGGATTTACTGAGCATGTATGTTGAGGGAGATCGACGAATTTCAGATGAGGACAAATTTTGGGAAATATTAAGACAAATCGGATAAAGACAAATCTCGGCATGTCCATTGCGCTATGATTTCTCTAAGGTTACTCATATCTAAGTCGGGTGAAAGGGATGACCCATGATAAAGGGAAATCGAGCCTCGTTGACTCTAGCGCTGGCAAATGTTGGAGAACAATAATCAGGGGTTCGATAATATGAGACCCAGTCGCTTCATCCTTTGAAGCCGACATCAACTGACAGATAGACTAGAGTCAAAGAGAGTTTTCAGTAATCGATGGGCATATTCATACCAAGTCGGACATATCTCAGGCATCATATGCTATTCGATGTGGTTATCGCAGTTCCTTGGAATAGAATGAAATAAAAGATCTTATCGCTAGGAGATGCTTGGTCTTACATGTGAATTAAGGCAAATGAGACAAATACTTGATTAATATATATATTTTTGGCATATACGGAAGTTAAATCAGACCATCACAATTGGTTTGACAAATAGCATTGTCAAACTAGCAAAGGTAATCAAGAAATATCGTCTACACGGAAAGGGGACATTACAATCTCATAATGGAAGAATTTTCCGGTTGAAGCTGCCACATGGGATGGTGAAGATTTTGTGCAGAAGCATTCATAATTGATCACCACTGAGGACAACGCTTTGTGAGCTACACCCTTAATCCCATAGTGTGCATAGGGATATGTGTAGTCAGCTTGTAGCTAGCATTGCTCTTTTTTAAGTTATATGATCACTAATTTAGTCTTATTTAGGTAATCAAGTTGCCCTTAGTGTTATATTTAGGTAAGTAAGTTGGAGCTATGGCATAATTAAGTATATATAGGAGCTAGTGGTTAGTTTATTATCATCATATTGTGTAATGTCCCCTCCTTAGCTAGTTCAGAGCATTTGTGAATTAGCCTATCAATGGATCCTTGTAAGCTAATGTTGGTGCTTAAAGGGCCTTATTTGGGAGTTTCTTAGTTCTACAAATGTCCTTTCGAGGGCTAGTTTCCCATGTTCTCTTATCTTGTGTTTGGTGATATTCAGGGACAACCTTCCTAAGGTGTTACAGGCTCCGTTCACACTCACTATTTATAGTAAGTTACTTGGGCATTTGGGTCCAACCTTACTATTTATAGTAAGCCATTCAAATGAGCAGTAGAATCAGTGGGTAACCTCATGGTGTTGGTAGAATCAGTTTAATGTTGATATATTGGGTTTTTTTGGAGTTATAATTTATTAGTTATTATTAAAGTATTAACTTTAATAATAATTAAATTATAGGTGGATATTATTAATGTTGTTTAATGATCTTTATAATATATGGTTTTATTAATCACAAGGTCAATTTAAAAAGAAACTAAGGGGACGCCAACATGAGGATTGTTTAATATGAAACAACAAAAGCAAATTTTATTTATTATTAAATGAATTAAAAAGCCAAGGGAAATTGTGGCTTTTTGGAGGAGGTATAAAAGCTTTCAAAAAAGATCATTCATTCATTCATCTTTTACAAAACTTTAGCTTTTTGCTTTGGAGAAGACACAAGGGTTTTAGGCAGAAATTTGACCTTGGAGAATGAAAACTCTCTTAGATTCAGTAATCTATAGGTGTGAAATACCACCCAAGGATTGCTCTATAGGTGGCTTCATCCAAGAGTTGCATTTGTGCTTATTGGAGGTTAATATATCATAGATTTTCAAAAGATAAGAGTGCAGATGAGAAATTAATTGCCGAACTTATTTGCTAATCATCATCTTTTACTGGCATGTGAGAAATGAAGGAGGCCGTACCATCTCTATAGCAGGTTGTACAATCTTTGACAAGGGCGTGGGAATTCTTGGAAGCAATCGCCTAGGTTTTAGACTTGAAGCCTTTTTGTAAGAGACTTGGTGTCTCTCAACCCAACTATGCTGAATAATGCAAATTGTTTTTCTGTGTTTTGTTGATTTTGTATTTTTTTGTGGTTTTTGTGGAAATAGAGGAATATGCGATTTTGATAATAAATGCTTGAAAAATATAAATAAAATACCAGATGACAAGATATCAAGAAATACAACATCTAATTTGAAGATGGATGATTTATTAATCTTTCAGAAGGCTTACAATTGAGAAATCTAGACATGCATACAAGGCAATAGAAATTAATGAAAAACTTGGTTTTTATTGCAGCCGTCTGAAATATGACAAAATGGTACGGCCAACACAGATAACAGTGATCTCCCTTTGGAAAATTGACACAGGAACCTCAGAAGACCAAGGCGCCACCATTGGAGGAAGAATTTGACAAAAAGACAAGGCGTTTTTGCTTGTAGAGAAAGTATGGCCTTGCTATTGTAACAAGTACGGCCTGAACCAGCAAGTACAATGAAGCCGTACAACCTTGTAATGTCTGCCAGATGCTGGATAAATAACGGCCATTGAAAAGGATTCCCCTGTATTTCCTCACAAATTCATCTTTTAAATGCCCGCAAAAGTAAAACGGAGGCAACATCTACATCACCGTCTGAAGGCTTGCTACTCTCTGAATCCCTTCCTTCCCATTCTACTGCAACAACATCTTCCTTCATTGTCAACTCCATGCACCATGCGAACTGAGGCTTCTCTGAGGAATAGAGATGCCCTATGCGAGGAGAATTGTCTTTGTCTTTGAACTGAGCAAAGATGGAGAACTAAATACGCTGGCTATTTCTAATCTTAGTAAACATGCATACAAACAAATGAAACTTAGTCAAGGCACATGGCAATACAACCCAAATGTGCCTTAGTACCATCAATGCAGCTGTTCCGCTCTTGTTATTTTTAACTGTTCCCATGCAACTGTCCAGTTTACATGTCTTACCTACGCCACCACCACTTGTTTGTTTTTCTTTTTTAATAACTGTTTCTATTTACCTGTCGGATTATAGATAAGACCTACCAAATGCAAGCAATTCATTCATTTATATGATTTCCAATTACTCAATTTTGATAATAAAAGTCATTACAACTGAATAGCATAATACAATCTATTTGGATTGATCCAAAGCCCAATCTGAAACTTCACAATATGCTTTGTTATGACTTCTGAATGAAGCCACTTTGTTGACAAGCTTCAACTGATCTTTCACAGTCTCAGTATGCCTGATTCTGAAGAGTTGACGTTCTCCAAAATCTGATTGCAGAAACCATTGTTTCTCCAAACTCCAAAGTTCTCCGAGAAGTAAAGACAAATTAGAATAATCATCACCTAAGTTCGATTTGCCTCAAAGCCTCCTTTAAATACTTCTTTTTGAAAGTTCGACCCCCAATGAGTAATAAAATAACATTTAAATGTTATTTTAATTTTGACTTCATTAACTTAGGAATAAGATATTAATTTTTGGCATCCCTCTTTAATGAGTATTAATTACTCATGACCCTCAATTGACCCCACTTTATTATAAAGTTATTTAATAACTTTATAATTTAACTTTAATATTAAATCATCATTAATGACCATTAAAATATTAATATCTTTCCAAATATGCATTATCTTGGCAAGCCATCTGAACTGGAGGTCAAGAATTTCAAACGCCATGTGACCAGGTGCCCTGCTAAAAATAGAAGCTCTTGATAGCCTGACTTACTATAAATAGTAAGTGCCTGAATAACACTTTGTAAGCATCTGCAAAGGCCCAAACCTGAATCAACTGATGGAGTAATGTCCCAAAACTCAAGATAACTGCCAAAAGCAACCCTCTAAACACATCTATTAGCCTACGAGGGTCAAGTCGATAGGCTAACCCTTCGATCACCTAAACTGTCTAGGAAGGGGACATTACACTTTTCCATTCTAGGTGTTTTGGGCAGAACATATATTGAGCATCATTTTTTAGGTGAATTTTCAAGGGTTCGAGTGTGGCATCCATTTTCAGGTGGTTCTAGTTTGCTGGTTAAATCATTTTCAGACTTGCATTTCATGCTATTAGCTTCTAGGTATGATTGTTATGTATTTCCCAAGCATTAATAAAAATATGAGTTGATAGTTTAATTTATTTGTTTGAGTTTATCAATTCTGCAATTATCTTGTATTTTCCGCATTCTTGGCAAAACACAAAAAACAAAAAAATTATAAAACCAAAAACAAAAACCAAGAAAGGCAAAAATCAGAAAGTAAATATCCTATTAGGGGTGGGATATTTCAGTGGTATCAGAGTGGTTTTCTTGGCATCCTGCGTTGGAAATGTTTTTCATGAGTAAAAAGAACGTGCAACATAACAGAGGGGCAATTCAGTGGGAGCCACTACAGGTACCAAAAGGTGAAACTGTTTCAGGGGTTTTGGGTATTCACAGGAGTAATTCTAGTGACAGTGAGAGTATTACAGGTGCCATGGCAGAAAAGGAAAAGGGACATGCAAGTTTAGTAAATCCTGACTCCAGAGCAAAGAGGTAGTTTGACAACGTGATGGATATGATGTCGCAACTTTTGGGTCATATGAGGCAGTTTACCCCACCTCAACACACCGGTCATGCTGGTGAGACTAGTGGTACTCAGGGAGTTGGACAACATAATGTAGCAGTTGAACGGTCTACTACTTTTGTAGGTTCAATTCTTAGACCTATGCAACCGACCTTCGCTTCTAGGGAGGCACCACAGGCTCTACAAGTTTAGGTGCATGAACCATAGGTAATCACGACTGATGATATTAGACTCCATTATGCTGAATACATGACCCTACCACCTGGGATCAAGGAGATGTTGACTCTAGAGAAGTTCCTGAATGAAAAGAGGCATAGAGTTGGTGGTACAGTTACGACAGAGCATAGGGCACCATATGGTCCTCGAGATTTGTAGCAGGCTATGAGCAAGGTTACCTTGCCACATTTTGATGGCAGTGACAGATGCAGTACGAGGTCTTGGGTCCAAAAATTGGACAATTATCTTTATTTGAGCCCTATGCCAGAGTAGGATGCGATTAAATTTGCCACACTACACCTACATGGTGTAGCGCATGAGTGGTGGTATCACGGTATGGTGATACTTCATCACAATCTTATTACCACCTACGATGAGTTTACTAATAAACTCATTGAACGCTTTGATCGTAAGGATCCAGAGTTGTATTTCAGGGAGTTGGCTCAGCTCAAGTGTAATGTTCCTTTCTCGGAGTGGAAGATTTTTTTGCGATATTTTCTTCGTTTCATAGATGCAACATTTTATCAGACTAATATAATCATGTATGAATAATTCCAACACATAGAAGAGCACTGAACTGATAATGATTTCTGATCTCTAAATGAATGCATAGTTCCAGATTTCATAGGATACATTTCTGTAATGTCCCCTTATGGACCTATCTCTGATTTTTCTTTTAATCTCCTGAATCTAGTTATTCAAATAGATCTAGGACCAATAATGTAAAAGATAGACTTTAAGATCAACTTTCGAGGCTATCTTAATGTGCTTATTAGACTTATAAATACTAATAATAGGTAAGGGTATGTAGACATAGATGAACAATTATCTGATATGACTTTTGATATGTAACCTGCTACCACTCCAGTCATGGGAATCTTGGTTGAGAGATAATTTCCAAATTGGGAGTTGATGTTGACAATAATTGCTATCTCTGATTAGATATACTATCCTCATATGATTATAGAATCAGGGCCTCAAGGAGTGCTGTCTCGGATTTAGTTCTTTAATTTCAATACACTTGAATGGGACGAATGGATGCCTTAAAGTAGATCCCTATTTCAGAATTTTCTTAGTGAAATCTCTTATAACTGATGCTAACCAGTATCCAATAGATATTCCTTTGTTTATGCTTCTCTCCACTTTGCATTTGAAAGATACACCTTTTTATATCCATGACTTGGTAAAAGACACATCATCTGACTGCGTCTATTCCACAAGGGGCATGTCCTTTAATTAAGCGTTGTTCTCTTCTTAACTAGGCATTGCCTTTTGAGTAAAACGCTTTGTTAGAGGTTTAGTATTCATTTGGAGGTAATTACATTGTTCTCTATATTGTCGCATATGTATGAAATTTTGTTTTTGGCTCTATCGATAGCTTTCCAAGTAAGACACGAAACTTCAAGTGCATTCAATTGCCTGTTCAGATGTCCAAGACCATCGATATCTTTCATCATGAATTAAAATGCTTACAAAGTTGAACTTAATATATCCGACAATCAAAATTACTCGATAGTATTAAGAGCCCGATAATATCTAGACTGACACCTTATTCATTGATAGAGCAAGGTTGGATAGCGCCCCTTAATGAGCAAGACGCTCAGCTCAAATAATAAATATTATTCAATCCACCCGATAATAATCTTATGTATTTCCAATGATAATACGGTGAAATATACCGGGCCAATTTTTTTCTTTTTCACAACCAAGTTCACCCGTTAATGTTAATGAAATCTCAATCCAACTGAAAGGGAACCCTTTCCTCTGATCAACCCAGATCCCAATGCGGGCAAGGTTGAGAGCATACTCGAAAGGGGGTAATTAGCATAATTGAAACTGCTGGAAAGTAATATAAAGAAGTTGCAATCACTCTACCACTTATTCAACGGGAGGACTGAAATAGAAAGTACATTACTGAATTCAAAAGATGCAACTCGACCACTTATTCAGCAGGAGTATGTTGACAGCTCAGCCGATCAACAGTATGATGAATAATGCAATACAGTAAAGAAATAGGCAGCAAGCCGGCTTCTTCCACTTGTTCAGCGGGTGATGCAAGAAAAGGAAACCTGAAGCTATAGACTGAATTGAGGCCAGTCTCTTCCACAATCGTGGGGATTACAATGAGCTAAATATGAGAGAAGAATTGCTGACAGTACTATTGTTCAGCTTACAATGCGAAGGAGAGACTATCAAGAATACATGATTAGAAATCATACAATCTGCGATAGTGTGAATAAACCTCCCCAAACTCAACCTTGACTCCCTAGACTCAAGCCCACTCAAAAGATGACTTTTCATAATCTGATATGACTGTAACAGTGACTGAAATTGCTCAGATGAGCAACCTGCAACCTTACTAAATTGCTCATAGCTCGCTCAAAACCGAACCAAATGACATGAAATAAGATGCATAATGATCTAGCATGGAGGGCGACCAAGACAAGAAATCAAAACCCACCCAAATAGCCTCTATTTAATTTGCACGGAAAACAATGCACTCACAGAAAAGTACGACCCTCTGAGAAGGGCGATTTTGCCTTTTAAAAATTCACACTTGATAATAAATTTTGAAACTTAACATGTAGGGTCACCCCTAGCAAGGAAACCATTAGGCCAAACACCCAGAACCACACTATTTTTATTTTGCAAGTTGTGAATGAAAACTACAAATTAGCTGAGTGGATTCAGCAACACTGAAAAACTGGTAAAATGCAAAACACATCAACTACAATATGCTCAAGCTCAATTCAAAGAACATGGACAAACCTATCTTAACTAGTTGCTATCTTTCAAGCAAGAAGTCAAGTCTAGCTAGGGGGTATGCCTTCCTTGAAGCACTCAGTCACCATTCCGGTAGCATAACATTGCAATAAACTCAAGATGATGAATGAAGACCCAACACTTCCTTTTTATAATTTTAGCCAAGCATCTCTAGAACCTTCCAGAAGGTGCGCTCCACTCAAGGAGTCAACCTAATTTGATGTTGACTCATGACCCTTAAGTGGCATCCCATTTTCCCAAGGCATTTTTCACACTTTTTAAATATTTAAAAACCTCCTCATATTGGCGTCCCTTTTCTCTCCAAGTTGACATTAATAAAATGGTAAATATTTCACTTAACCTCTTGATGAGGCGTCCACCCATAAAAGTCCCCTTCTTAAAAACAACTTAAGTCATAAAGCTAGACCAAGGGGGTTATAATTAAAATAAAACATTATTTTAATTAAAATAACTTATCTCTCCAGAAACTGCATCCAGGAGCTGATTCCAATACTGCCAACTAAACCGTCTGATGAGGAAAGCCAAATGCATTGAAGCAAACAGGACCACTGCCAGAAATAGAATTTAATAAAAATAGTAAATCCAAGAAGTTACTCGGATCAACATGCATGCTATACCAACGCGAAGCTCTTAGAAAACTCAGAAATGAGCTGCCAACCAAACACCAAGATTCCAGAAGCAAGCTCCAGAAAAAGCTGAGACATCCTCCTAGAAGATAGGAAACCCTCATTTCCGCTTCCGAGTAGTCTACGGGTCACCAGAATAGACTAACGGCCAACTGTTAGATCACTGCTGAGAAGGGGACATTACAGTCCGCCCTTCCCGAATTTTCTTGTCCACAAGCAACTGTAAACCAGGATGCTGCAAAATCTCCTCATTCTCCCAAGTTGCATCTTCTAACAGTAAATTTTTCCACTTTACCAAGTATTCTCTGATTGTCCTTCTCCTCAAGGAACGCTCTCTAGAATCAACAATCTCTTCAGGAACTAGCACCAATTGCCCCTCCTCATCCAAAGGGGGTAAATTAGATGAAGCAACAACGTTATGTCCCAAAGCCTTCTTGAGGCGGAACAAATGAAAGACATTGTGGACCTTGCTGCTAGCCGGTAATTCCAACTCATAGGCCACTGCTCCAACCCTTATGATGACCTTGAATGGTCCATAGAAGCGGGGTTTAAGCTTCTTAGCTCCACTCTTTTTGAGAGTAGACTGTCTGTAAGGCTGAAGACGAAGATAAACCATGTCCCCCACCTCGAAAGAGCGCTCAACACTCCGCTGATCAGCCTACAACTTCTGCTGATTCTGTGCCATCTGAATGTTGTTCTTCAATGATTTCAAAATATCCTGACTTTGCTGCAACATATCTTTGGCCTGAGGTGCCTTACTATCCCCAAACACCAAATCTACAAAGATGGTAGCCTCATAACCATAGAGGGCTTTGAATGGAGACATCCTAATAGACATGTGATAGGATGAATTATAACAGTACTCCCCCAAATGAAGCCATCGGACCCAAGCCTTCCGTTGTTTTGAAACATAGTTTTGGAGATAACCCTCTAACCATTTGTTCACAATTTCCGTTTGACCATCGGTTTGGGGGTGATAACTGGTGCTCGGAGTAAGCACTGTACCACTCATCCGGAAAACTTCTTGCCAAAAGGTGCTTAGGAACTTGTTGTCCCTATCACTCACAATGTTTTTTGGCAAACCATTCAACCGAAACACCTAATGAAAAAACAAATCAGCTACCTGGGCGGCTGTAAATGAGCTAGTGATAGCAAAGAAATGGGCAAATTTTGTTAATCTATCCACTACCACGAAGATACAATCTTTCCCTTGCGTTTTGGGGAACCCCGTGATGAAGTCCATCGAGATGCTTTCCCATTTTTGATTGGGAATGGGTAGGGGCTGCAACAGTCCCACGGGGTATGTGGGCTCATTTTTGTTCATTTGGCAAGTATGGCATTCTTTGATGTAGCTCAAAACCTCATTCTTCAATCCCTTCCATGAAAATCTTTCACGGATCTGCCGGTAAGTCTTTAAATAACCCTGGTGACCAGCAAATGGAATGTCATGAAAAGTCTGCAAAATTTTCTTCTTGAGCTTAGAATCGGCCACCAAGAAGATCCTCTCTTTGTAATGTATCAAACCGTCAACCACCTTGTGATGAAAAGTACCTTCAATAATGCTGGTTGCAAACTGATTTTTATATTTGTTGTATTTATTTAATATTTATTACCATTTTACTGTATTTTATATTTACTTTTTTTATTTAATATTTATTTAGTATTTTGTATTTACTATTTTTATTTAGTATTTAATAATTTATTTAATATTTACTGTTTTTATTTAGTGTTTTATATTTTATTGTATTTATTTAGTATTTACTATATTTATTTTGTATTTATTTACTATATATATTTAGTATTTTACTATTTTATTAATATTTAGTATTTACTGTATTTATTGTATGATTTTGTTTAGTCTTTATGTGATCATAAACATGTATCTGGAAATTCCAAAATAGATCATAGCCACTCTTTGATATGCAATTTGGTATTTGTAAGTAACTTAGTAAACAATGCAATCACACAAGTTAGTCAAAATTGATAAATGTAAGTTGGAGCACGATTTTGATGGATGATATCAAAAACATGATTAACATAGAATTATGATAAACTAGAAATTTGACCCAACACGACTTAGGACAACACTACTTACTCCAACTATTTATAGTGAACAAAATTTTTGTTTGTAGAGTAGAAATTTGTTTGTATTGAAAGATTGTAGTGAACAAATTTTTTATAAGTGTATTAAAAAGCAACTTACTAACTAGACTAAGATAGAGTCAAATTAAGTGAAGAAGCCATATCATCAAATTATTTTTCCCACCAAGCAAACAATGAAGTGCTCATAGTGTTATTGTTTGTTACATACTAGAAGTTAACAATGTTGTAGAAGGTGTTGAAGTCAACTTGAATCAATGTTCACTGTGTATTATAGTAGACTAAATCAAAATTCTTATGCAGAATACTCTATAATGCCACGTGTAAAAGACTTTGCGTGGACACATTGCAAGGCGATTCCGGGTTCAATTAAGGTTAAATGCAATAGGTGTTTGTGTGACATCAACGGTGGCATTTATCACTTCAAATGACATTTGGCGAAGGAGCCAGGAAATAACACGATTCTTTGTACAAAATGCCCTGCAGAAGTCACCTATCAAGCAAAACAAGCTCTTGAAGGGATTTATGAGGTTAAGGCTAAAACGACAAGAACTGGGAATGAAATAGGCTCCAGTTCTACAAAAGTTAGGAGGAATTGCTTGGATGGGGAAGATGGTGCACATGTGTTTACCAGGGAATCTAGGTCGACACTTTCTTCCACAGCACGTGGTCCAAACACAGGTGGAGGAAACATAAATTCTTTCTTCCCACCTTGTACTACACCAAGATCACATACCACTTTGGAGAGTACAGGATAGAAGAAGATTGTCCATGAACAAGCAAAGAAGTGTAATGACCCCTTTTGGGAGATCACCCTAAACCTTATCTTTGCTGATAAATCACAAGAAATACTCTTTGCAGCCAACACAAATCTCCAGATTTTATACACAGATCTGAAAATTATCGCCAGTGAGTAGTATCAATCTCAGTTCAAATGTCAATATCACCAAATGGATTAAGCCTCACACAATCATGTCTCTTAAATGCCTCTAATAAGATAAATTTGGTCTTGGTTCAGACTGTATGTGACGTTCTCAGATAAATTTTGATAATTCTTTCTTTAATGCTGAGGATGTTATATTGTAAGAGCCAATCTTCATTCCTAGCACGCTTCTTATTGAATTCCCCTTCTACCGTTTTCTTGTTCTCTCCCTTATATGTCTTTCGGGTGGCTTGATATGGGGGGTTGTATCTCCTCACATACGTCTTTTTCCCTTCGACTAATCGCACCCCTTGGCTAAGCCTAATCACTGCCCTTTAACCATAATTGTGGCATATGGCATGGAAAGACTCTTGACTATTCAGGGATGGCACATTACCTCTGCCTACTAGTGTCCCTGCTGATCGAAGTCACAAAGGCATCACATCTGTGCTTTCAACACTCTCAAGATCTTTATATATGATCTCGGCGATAATAGGGAAGGTGACGATTTTATTCATAAAGCATAGGCCAAAAGATCACTAAGCGATGGTGAAGTTTTGCTTTAAATATATTTATGCATGATACGTCAAGTCCTTTTTCTTGTGCAGAAGCCAACGAATGTGGAGTATGCGATTCAAGTGCAGCTATGATATCACCCAACTTATTAGCATTGAAAGAGTAGAACGGCACAAGTGAAAAGGAATTGATATAATAAAGATGACCTGACAATGGTCTTACTCAGCGCATTCCACTCAAACAAATCACCCGATGATATCTAGAAAATACCTATCTCCGACAGTGGCCCGATAATTTTTAGTGGAACATATACAATATGAATCGCTATTCATATTAAAGTATTATAATAATCTAATATTGATAATTTGATAATTATGATATTACTTTTATTAAGTGTTAATATTTATATTATATATCTAATGTTATCGTTTCTATTTGTAATGATATTTTTAGGTTATCTTTATTATCTTGTTCTAGATATTTAGTTATGAATATTGTAATTTATGTATTTCCTATTATTACAATGGTGATCATATCCAATCTTATATTTTGGGGATTACGATATTTATAGTATTATAATTATAATATTGTCTTTTGACAATTATAATTATAATGGTATTGAAATTATCAGTGTTTTTAAATATGTCTTTGTTATCTTAGTGTCCAATTTTGGGGAACATTACAGTCCTCCCCGCCCAAGATTGCTTGTCCTCAAGCAATCACAATTCCAAACATCTTCTCACTTCAATAGTCACAACTCCTCAACTCAAGAAGCAGTTAGGCAAACAAAATTTTAATTAATCTTTAAGCATAGGACACCATGGAGAAATCTTGTTTGAAGATACATTTGGACTTGAAGCAAACACCTCAGACTACTTAATGAAACATACGTATATGGCGGAATATATGTGGGTTACAATAAATACACATAAGTTGCATAGTGAATGCACGCAAGTCGCAAGATATATACATGAATACAAGTAAGAGAGAAGGTATACACCTATACAAATCATAATGTAAGCCACAAAGTATTCACTTTAAGGTAGTCGAATACCCAGGAGGCATGAATCAAGCACAAGCACACAAGGGAAGAGTATTCATGAAGTAAATATGTTGAAAACATTTAAAACATGAGCAACATCTAAATGTACAGAAGAGGTGAAGCATATAATAAACTCATGAAACATATGCATGGAGTATTTTAAGACATTGGTTGTAAGCAATTAGTACACAATTTTACGGAGTCATGAAGTATACGTATAGGCATGAATCATTCACATGAGAATAGATGATTACTTATAAGTCATAGAAATACATGTAGGGAATACATGCAAGGAAATGTAATACATGTTGGCAAGACCATACACAAAGTATATATAGGTATTCAAACATGAGGACACATATCAATTACGAGTAGATGAAGCATGAAGTATGAAACAATTAGTCATTCAAGTACACACAATTTTACTTCTATGAACGGAATAAATGCATTCAAATAATACATGAGACACATGAAGTGTAATCATAGGTATGAATTTTAGAAGACAATTGAGTACACTCAAGCATACACAATTGCATAATACGAGGCATTCATTTGAATATACGTACAACATGAGATGATCATACATAAAGAACATAGGCATAAGAATGCTCGTAGACACACTCAACAACTACAAACAAAGGCGTGAATTTTGCAAACACACAGTATACATTTGAGAATGCAATAGTCATGTACTAGAGTACACCAGTAATGAAAGTGGGAAAGTAAGATGCTGAGCATGTCCGTATATACCTTGAAACAAAAACACCATAAGATAGGTAAAGCATGAAGTTATTATATACGAAGCACGTATCTAAATACACATGAAGCATATATGTGAATAATAGATGACATGAGTGCATGAAGTCACAAGCATACATATGAATACATGTAAGTCATAAAACATACACTTGAATACAAGTCACAACAAATACAATGTCATATACACTCAAATACACCTTCATGAAGCACACACTTGAAGTCAGAGTATACAAATACAAAGTTAGAGGGTATACACTCGAATACCAATACATCTCAAAGTCATAGAGTATGCACTCAAATATAAGTACAAGGTCATGTACACTCAAATACAATCACAAGTCAACTCAAATGCAAATACAATCATAGAATATACACTTGAATATAATTGCAGTCATAAAGTATACACTCAAAATGCAATCATAATTTATAGAGTATACAAATACAATCATAATTCATAGAGTATACACTCAAATACAAATACAGCCACAAGTCATAGAGTATATACTCAAATATAAGTTTACTCGAATGAAGTATACTGTCAGACAGTTGGAAAGGGGATTCGGTGCATCCCATACTACACCATGGACCCTTCCACCATCCCAAGGTCATCAAGTATATACATTAATGAGACACAATCATACTTCAAAAAATATTAACTTGAAAGATATTAATCCAAACACAATGACATCATGAAAACCATTCTTATCATATTAATCACTTGTAAATCAGATGTAATCATGCATTCAATCTGTAAAAAACTAAATAGATATTAAAACACCTCAAGTTATCATCCCTTGTTCATCAACATCATAGGCGAGGCAAGAGAGGTCCACACATAAGGATGCCCTTAGAGCACTCCCTTCTCAGCCCGTGGGCGGCCAACAAACACCTGTTGTAATGACCCCCTCGGCCCTCAATGGCAGGCCTACAGTCATCCAAGGAGGGTGGCCTACCTTGAAGGGTCCCTAGTATCTGCTCTCCTACATGTGCTTCCAACTCCCCCTCCCTGATGATTTGATTGAAAAAGAATGATAATTTGGTAATGGGCAGACACACAGCCCATGTGATAGTTTGGAGGAAGGATTTCCATAGGAGGCCCTTAGAGTACTCCCTTCTCAGCCCGAGGGCGGCCAACAATCACCCGTTGTAATGACCCCCTCAGCCCTCAATGACAGACCGTAGTCATCCAATGAGGGTGGTCTACCTTGAAGGGACTCTAGTATTTGCTCAACCTATCGATTCCATCCCTCAACCAACTAAATGATTGTTTGATGATACAAACAATTGCATCTAATGATTATCCTATTAACAAGTTACTCACAATTACAACATGCTATGAGGATTCATGAATTCATCAAGATATTAATAATCTATTTATCACATGAATGTATATGCACTAGTCCTTTATGATATAAATCTATCAATCATCAATCCTTTATCAATCATTTATAACTTGTTTAACAAATATTGTTTTCCAACTATATAAATGTATTGTTGATTTAGGGCTATGAAAGTACGCACCTAATACTTACCACTTCGATCTGCAGAAACCTCCAACCAATGATGTTGTCTTCTTATATTGATCTGCACAAATCAGAATGTGTTTCTATATGTTTATAGAATATACCTTCTTCTTTGGTCAGTTCGCATACACTATTTTCACAGGATGGCAGGAAAGTTGCTCTGATACCACTTGTAATGATCCCTTTTGGGAGATCACCCTAAACCTTATCTTTGTTGATAAATCACAAGAAATACTCTTTGCAGCCAACACAAATCTCCAGATTTTATACACACATCCAAAAATTATCGCCAGTGAGTAGTATCAATCTCAGTTCAACTATAAATATCACCAAATGGATTAAGCCTCGCACAATCATGTCTCTTAAATGCCTCTAATAAGATAAATTTGGTCTTGGTTCAGACTGTATGTGACGTTCTCAGATAAATTTTGATAATTCTTTCTTTAATGCTAAGGATGTTATATTGTAAGAGCCAATCTTCATTCCTAGCACGCTTCTTATTGAATTCCCCTTCTACCGTTATCTTGTTCTCTCCCTTATATGTCTTTCGGGTGGCTTGATATGCGGGGTTGTATCTCCTCACATACGTCTTTTTCCCTTCAACTAATCGCACCCCTTGGCTAAGCCTAATCGCTGCCCTTTAACCATAATTGTGGCATATGGCATGGAAAGACTCCTAACTATTCAGGGATGGCACATTACCTCTGCCTACTGGTATCCCTGCTGATCGAAGTCACAAAGGCATCACATCTATGCTTTCAACACTCTCAAGATCTTTATATATGATCTCGGCGATAATAGGGAAGGTGACGATTTTATTCATAAAGCATAGGCCAAAAGATCACTAAGCGATGGTGAAGTTTTGCTTTAAATATATTTATTCATGATACGTCAAGTCCTTTTTCTTGTGCAGAAGCCAACGAATGTGGAGTATGCGATTCAAGTGCAGCTATGATATCACCCAACTTATTAGCGTTGAAAGATTAGAACGACACAAGTGAAAAGGAATCGATATAATAAAGGTGGCCTGACAATGGTCTTACTCAGCGCATTCCACTCAGACAAATCACCCGATGATATCTAGAAAATACCTATATCCGGCAATTGCCTGATAATTTTTAGTGGAACATATACAATATGAATCGCTATTCATATTAAAGTATTATAATAATCTAATATTGTGTAATGTCCCCCTTTTGGGATTGCCCTAAATTTGACTTAGATCCTTTAACTCCCAAGTAATGAATGAACTAGAAAAGACTTTTCAGTTGCTTGAAACCTTGATTGATGTCAATGTTGTAGTTATAACCTAAATAATGCAACTAGAATCTGTCGATCAATCTCCTTTCCCTTTAACTCAAAATCCATCGGTTCCTTATGCAAGTTTGATACTTCCTGGATATGTATCTCATGTATTGCACTAGCTATACAACCCTTGTAGAAGATCGAATGATCTCTAAGAATGCCCAGGTTTGCAAATAGAAGTGAAGTTTAGTCAAGTCTTTGTCCATGTGTCTTCTATTTCCAAGCCCTTATAGAGCACTCTTGTCTGATCTTTATCTTTTTAAAACTCATGTGAGGAAGATGTGATCTGCTGATGCTTCTACTGAATGTTGTTTTGAGTATAATCTGGTATGAATGAAATGTAAATAAGGTGCTATATCTGATGTTGCTAATTGTTCATGCAGCTGGTAACTAGATTTTTGTTGATAAAGATATCTATAAAACATAATTCGTCCCCCCTCCCCATCTAATCCTTATTCTACTTATATCTTTATGCTCTGCATAGAATAGGTGTGTCTCTTTGATGAATATTGTCCTTTCGAAGGGACATGACTATTAGTTTAAGGTTAATCATTGCCCTGAGGATGTAAACTAATCGCTACCTTAAAAGTATTCTTACATTCTTTTAATAATCGTTGTTTCTTTATTAATCAACGCTTCCTCCTCTATCATTATGATTTGTTGCTTACTTATTGTCTTCCATCTTTATAGTCGTTTCCTTAATAACGTGGTGATTATTACATGTCTATCTTGGTAAACTTTAATCACTGTTTGATCGCTGCCTTCTGTAATACAATAGTCATGCTCTTGATTTAATATATGTATCTCCTATAATCTTTATTAAACAGAGAGACTGATATCACTCGTGCAGAAGCTTTAGGTATGACAACCCTTCTTCTGAATTGTATCATAAGTTCGAGTATGACGTATTCCACATAGTACATTCCTCCTTCGATTAATGTCAGAGTGCCTTCACCGTGAATGATAACATCAACAGGGTAACTACTCCTGGAAGGCTCGATAATGATTTGTTTGTTGTGGGGAAATAGCCGCACATCATATACTGAAATGCATCCTATGAGGATGGTGAATTGGAATAGATCGACAAGAGTATCCTGAAGACTCTTAACTTACTCGCTATTCTCATCTGTGTGTGTTATTCTAACCTTCCCTGCGCAATCCCGATATTGGGTATGTTCCCTTGTGCTACCCACGGACATTTTGCAATCACGGCACCATCTATGCCGTCCGACATATAGAAGCGGTCGGTGGAGAGACGTCCTCTCTATAAATCGCAGATTGAGATCACATATGCTATCTGTTTGGTTGATTGAAGAGTCGTTCGGCATTTCGAAGGTTATCGGGCCTAAATATTAATATCTCCCAGACATGGTCTCTGAGATGGTATCGATTTGGTTTGTCTAAGACACTTGATCTCATCACTAGAAGAATTTTTGAGAACATCCGTCACTGCAATGTCAACGTGTTCTCTTATTGCCATCGATCATCTCACTCGTGAATAGAAGCGGTGAATTCATCCAAAAGTATTGCTTAATTCTGAGTTGGCCTTCTAATCTATACCAATTGTGATTCTTTATTAATTACTCATATAATCGTATAATGTGCATATATTAATGTTTCCCTATTATGATGTATTTATTTCTTATTTTATATTCATAGCTTTTTATATTATTATAAGTATAATATATTATTTATATTTATAATTATAATATTATTCCTTGATAATTATAACTATAATAATGGTTAATATTTTTCAGTATGTATTTCATTTATCTCGATTTTATATTTTAATGCCACAATTTCGGAGGACATGACATATTGATAATTTGATAATTATGATATTATTTTTATTAAGTGTTAATATTTATATTATATATCTAATGTTATCGTTTCTATTTGTAATGATATTTTTAGGTTATCTTTATTATCTTGTTCTAGATATTGAGTTATGAATATTGTAATTTATGTATTTCCTATTATTACAATGGTGATCATATCCAATCTTATATTTTGGGGATTACGATATTTATAGTATTATAATTATAATATTGTCTTTTGATAATTATAATTATAATGGTATTGAAATTATCAGTGTTTTTAAGTATGTCTTTGTTATGTTAGTGTCCAATTTTGGGGAACATTACAAGAAGGCAATAGCGAATTTTTGGTACTACTCTAGCTTGCCATTCCATGTTGCCAGGTCTCCATATTGGAAAGGTATGGTGGATGCTATTGCATCTGCAGGTCTTGGGTTCAAAGCCCCATCTTCTAAGTCATTGAGGCTTCCTTTGCTTAATGATGCAGTACAAGATGTTAATGATGTTGTTGCTGAACATCAACTGATTTGGGCAAAGACTGGTTGCAGCATAATGTCAGATGGGTGGACAGATAGGAGGAATCGAACACTCATCAACTTCCTCATGTCTTGTGAAATTGGCACATTTTTTTTGAAATGTGTGGATGCATCGCACACAACCAAATCTGCGGGTGCATTGTTCGAGATGTATGACTCAGTGGTCAAAGAAATAGGGCCACAAAATGTGGTTCAATTAATTACAGATAATGCTGCTGCTTGTATTGCTGCTGGGAGACTTCTGATAGACAAATACCCCTCCATCTTTTTTACTCCATGTGCAGCACATTGCATTGATCTAACCCTAGAGGACATTGGTAAACTTGAGTGGGTTAAGGAGGTATTGCACAAGGCTCGCTCAATTACCAAATTTATCTATAATCACACAAGGGTTTTGTGTATGATGCACACTTTCACAAAGGGCAAGGAGTTAGTTCGACCACGGGTGACAAGATTTGCAACACACTTCCTTGCACTACAAACTCTATGCGAACAAAAAATGAATTTGAAACGAATGTTTGTTTCAAGTGAGTGGATGGCATCTGGCTTCTCAAATCAAGCAGATGGCAAAGCAATATCAAATTATATTTATTCTGCTAGTTTTTGGGATGCAATGGAAGAAGTTCTACAATTTTCAGAGCCTCTAGTGAAGGTCTTGAGACTAGTGGATGGGGATAAATCCTCCATGGGATATTTGTATGAGGCCATGGATAGGGCCAAGGAGGTGATGAGGAGTAGGATAGAAAATGATAGGGACAGGTATATGCCACTGTGGGACATAATTGATAGAAGATGGGATCGACAGATGCATTCTCCTCTCCATACTGTAGGATACAACCTTAATCCAAGTATGTACCATGACTCTTCATTTAAAGATGATGATGGTGAGGTTGCACAGGGCTTTTTCATATGCATGGAATTTTTTTTTGCAACCACAGAACAGTTAACGATAGCTATGGGAGAGTTAGCCATGTACAAGCAAGCAACGGGTTTTTTCTCATGTAAGGCTGCCATGGAAGGCAGGAAGACCATGCAACCAGGTAGAGTCTATTAAATTTTGATAATCTATCTATTTTGTGGACAAAATCATAAAATGTGTAAAAATTTAAGATATTCTTACATGACATCATCTCCATATAATGTGTTTTTCAGCATGCTATGGTGGGATGTTTTTGGTCACGAAACCAAAAATCTTAGGTGGTTAGCGAAACACATTCTAAGCCAGCCATGTAGTTCATCCGCTTGTGAGCGTACTTGGAGTGTTTTTGAACACATACATTCGAAGAAACGCAATCGCCTAACACAACAATGGATGAATGACTTGGTGTTTGTTCACCACAACCTCCGCTTGAAGCTAAAGAAAGCTCAAGGTTAGACTTTTAGTATACTTGCAATCGTAGTTGTAAATTTGTAATTGTATTCATAATGTTTTTGCACTTGTAATCCAAAGACTAACTTGGCCATGGGCAAAACTAGGTACCATTGAGGATGCTGAGCCCATTGACCTTGATGAGATTGATCCAAAAAATGAGTGGATTGCTAATGATGATGAAGCTCTTGAGGATGAGGATTGTGAGATCCTAAAGGAGGTCAACTATGATCCTCATGCGATTGATGAACTTAGGAGGCTAGGCAAAGCCCCAAGAGCTTCATCATCAGGGCCTGCAAGCCTCTAGCATAGCTCTATTTCTAGTAGCAACTAGCAAGAGTAATAGGCTACTTTTGATTTTTGAAATTTTGTACTACAAACTATATTGTAATTGAAAATTTGTCATCTATCAGTTATGCATTGTGAACTAATGCTTTGAAAGATGTGGAATGCAATGTAATCAGCGATATGAATATAAACAACAAAACCTATTTTCTATGATTCATCAGTTAAACACTCTATTTTATTTGCTCTCTATATCTCTATTGCTATGGAAATGCCTTTCAATTAAAAAAATCAGTTTTTGTCTCTTATTCTACATATTTTTACGTTTTATTTTTTCTCGATTTTTTCAAAAAATCTTGAACTTTTGGTTTGCTGATTTATTCCCGAAAAGATTTTTGTTATTTGATCATTATAATAATGTTATCGATGGTAATGTATATTTATTTTATTATTATTTTTATTAATTGTTCTATATATATTATTATAATTATAATAATATTATATTATATTTTAGGTTTAGGTAATAATAAATTAATATTATTTAATCCTATTAAATATTTCTTCTTTTATATTTATAATTTGATAATTATGATAGTATTATATAAATTGATTTTATTGTGTATTGACAATATATATATATAATTACAATATTATCTTACGATAATTGTAATTATAAAAGTATTAAACGATTATATTTTCTTTTATAATTTTAATATGTATTTTATTTTTCAGTTTCACTTATTTGTACTTCAAGGTGTTCAAATTTCGGGGACATGACAATTTCATTTTGATTTGCAATTTCAGACCTATCATTGGACACCATTACGATCAGAATTTCTGGTAGATAACAACATGAAGTCTACTTCTTTCATACACAACTCAGAAACATTGCATTATCAGACTACAACAACACCTTCTGATAATAATATAGACTGACTAATTCATCAATATGACTGCTCAGAGTTCATTGTCAGATTGTTACAAACTCAGAAAACTCCAATCAGATTACCTACAATGGTTTTATGTAGTTACAAGAGTATGGCAATGATAGAATGACTTCGCAACAATGAACAACAGATCTCTTAAGTCCTGATTTCAGTTACCAATGTTAAAGATGATAGCTTCGGTCAGATATGAATGACGATTGCTGTAAGCATCATCGTCATTCATAAGTGATCAAAGATCATCACTTATATTCAAATAATTCTAAGGAACAATCAGATCGAATTTATGAGCATATATATAAAATTCGATCATACACGTGATAATATATTCTGCATTTATTTGAAATCGGAATCCTCTTAAAACATCCGCCATCTTGTAGAAGGGTGTATATGTGTTAATGTATACGTAACAATGATAAACAAAACCTGTTACAAGTTGCACCCCAAGGGACACGTCCTCTCATGAGGCGTGCCTCTTAGGGGCGGGCTCCTCCCTTATTTATGGTGGTTCCTCATTCGATATGCAAACATAGAAATCGGATAATGTTCTGCAATCAGCACATTTAATAAGAAGTTCAAATCTGGAAATCGAAGATCTGGAAATCGAAAATCTGAACATAGAAATTAAATATTATTTGACTTATAAATTTTCTTATACAGATTTTTCAGACCTTAGTTTAAATTAGTGTTTCTTAGGATCCCATTTGTAAAAGATTTGATTACATTTACATGGTATCAGAGCCACGTTGTGTGAATCCAAATCAAATCTAAAATCAGATTGCTCAGAAATTCGTATTTTTCAAAAAATCGAATTCACATCACATTCTTCATAATGTCAACTATGATCAGATTCGAAGATCGTCTTGCAGGAGCAGATAACTTTACATCATGGAAATTTAGAATCATGATGATCCTAAAAGAGAATAAACTAGACTCACTTGTGACAGAAAATAAAAGGGAACCTGAGGCTGAACCTGAGAAAAGTCAATGGATTGAAAACAATGAAAGAGCCATGAAAATCCTTGTAGATGCAGTGAGGGATCATATAGTGCCTATCTTAGCAAAACATGAAACTACATACCATATGTACAAATCTCTTGAGAGTACTTATGAGATCAACAACACCTGTAGGACTCTAGCATTAAAACGGCAAATCAACAATGCTCAAATAAACAAAAGAGAGTCCATTAATGCATACTTCATGAGGATTATTGAACTTAGGGATCAATTATCCACAATTGGATATTAGATTGACAACAAAGAGTTAACCCTAATTGCACTAGGAGGCCTACCAAACTCATGGGAGTCATTTGTTCAAGGAGTAAGTGCGAGATGTAAACTCCCTAAATTTGATAGGCTAAGAACTGACTGCCTTCAAAAAGAAACAAGACTCTCCACTAAGGAAAATAAACAGAAGAACATAGATGAAGACATTCATGTACTCAACACAACGTCTAGTAAAAGGAACAAGAAAAACTCCTACAAGAGAGGATTTTTTAAAAGAAAGAGAAATTCCAATGGAAAGGAATTTTTTAAAAAGAAAGACATCTCTCAAGTGCAATGCTTTAGATGTGATCAATATGGTCACTATGCAATGAAGTGCCCTGACAGATCTAAACAACAAGCATCTTTTGCCAAAGTAGGAAAGACAAATTCAGATCATGAATCCGAAGACCTTGTGTTCTAAAAGGGACAAATGGATATAGAGTTACCCTTATGGATGGGAAATTCTAGCATGGCCTAAAAACTCAACTATTAAGAAAACTCAAACTATTGGTGTAAGACAAGGGTACCTTTACAAACTATGCACCTAAGTCTAAAACCATCCCATGAAGGAACTTGTAAAGGTTGTGTCTTAGGAAAGAAAATAAAACCTTAAAGACGGATAATAGAAACCTACACCTCTAAAATTTAAAATTTTGGATGAGTGCTGGAATAAAGAGGGAGTTCACAAGTTGCTTGACCTTAACATTGAAACCATTCAAAAGGGCAAGAAGTTCTAGTGAGATAGAAACCTACTCCCCTGGAGTACCTGAAATGGAACCTGCTCCAGAGATTCAGAGGGAGCATCCTGAGGAAATGCCACATGAACTTCCTACCACTTCAAATGAGGACACAAATGACATTGGCAGAAAGAGACCACTTTGGGCAAGGAAGATGATCAAAGAAGCAGAGGATCATGCAGCACCTAAAGGAACGTTTAGGGAAAGTAAAAGACCCATACGGTTTTCTAGCTATGTTGCTTTAATGAACAACATCATAAACTCTGAACCTGCTAGTGTTACAGAAGCCTTTAGACATCAAGCTTGGAAGGATGCAATGATGGAGGAATATCAGTCCATCCTAAAGAATGATGTATGGGATAAAGTGCCTAAACCAAAAGAGAAATCTGTTGTCTCATCTAAATGGCTCCTCAAAATCAAACATGCTGTTGATGGCAGTATAGAAAAACATAAAGCAAGTTTTGTGGCTAGAGTTTTTTTTTCTCAAAAGGAAGGCATTGATTATGAAGAAACATTTGCACTTGTTGCCTGTTACACATCAGTGAGAGCAGTATTAGCCATTGCAGCAGCTAAAGGTTGGAAGATCCATCAAATGGATGTGAAAACTGCCTTCTTGAATGGAGCCATTGAAGAGGAAGTCTACTTGGAACAGCCTGAAGGCTTTGTGATACATAAATCTAACTCTCATGTGTGCAGGCTGAAGAAAGCCCTCTATGTACTTAAACAGGCTCCCAAGGTCTGGTATGAAAGAATTGACAGCTATCTCTTGGGATTAGGATTTTCCAAAAATGATGCTGACTCCAATCTCTACTTCAAGGTAATCAAAGGTGATATGCCTATAATTATTTTATATGTTGATGACCTGCTGATAACAGGAGAAGATCACCTCATTGCTCAAGGGAAACAAGATCTAATTTCTGAATTTGACATGAAAGACTTGGGTATTCTACACTACTTCCTCGGTTTTGAAGTATGGCAGAAATCAGAAGGCATTATACTAAATCAAGGGAAGTATACTATTGACATTCTCAAAAGATTTGGAATGTTGGACTGTAGACCGATGTCTACACCTATGGAAACCAACCTTCACAAATTGAAAGAAGCAGTAGCAAAATCCAAATGTGTAGATCCAACCCTTTACAGACAGATGATTGGATCCTTGATGTATCTGGTTAACACCAGACCTGATATTTGCTATGCTGTAAATGTTCTCAGCCAATTCATGTGTGAACCAAAGGAAATTCACTTGATGGCTGTAAAACATATTTTGAGATATCTTCAAGGCACTATTGGATATGGTCTTCTTTACAAGAATGATCAACTAGATCTACATGGGTACTCTGATTCAGATTGGGCTGGAAGTGTAACTGATCGGAAAAGCACATCAGGATGTTGCTTCAGTTTGGGATCGGCTATGATCTCCTAGATTCGCAGGAAACAATCTTCAGTTGCATAGAGCTCAACGGAAGTTGAATACATTGCAGCCTCAATGGGAGAAAGAGAAGAAGTGTGGCTTCGTAAATTGCTTGTGCGACTCTTTGGTGAGCCTTTGAATCGTACAATTATTCATTGTGATAATCAGAGTTGCATAAAACTCTCTGTGAATCCTATCTTTCATGACAGATCTAAGCACATTGAGATCCCCTATCATTATGTAAGAGATATGGTGGAAAAGAAAGTGATTCAGATGGAGTATATTAGTACAAATGATCAAACTACAAACATTCTCACCAAGCCTCTCTCCCGGATCAAGGTAGAGCACTTCAGGAAGAAACTTGCTATGGTTGAAATGTAATTTGTTATTTATGTTTGAAATACAAATTGTTTATAAATTGTACTAATATATAAAGATGTTTAATGTGTAAACTCTTTTGTCATGTGTGTGACTCCATGACTTTATGGGCCTACTCCCCCTGTGTACATTATCGAAAGGTGACGATCTTTCAATAATGAACACTTGTATTTGACATTGTAAAGTGACGACTCTACAATGATGAACTATCATGATAGGTATCATGTGACTTGATATCTGTGGACATGTCATGATAGTATCTCTTGGACACCTTGATGGATATCATGAGACTTGATATCCGAAGGTCATTGTGATCCTTAACAGATAATCATGGTGGATATTTATATCCATGGATATGCCATGAATTATGGTAGACATCATGTGACTTGATGTCAGTGCACATACCATAATGAAGATGTGTTATGGAGAATGTCATGTGACTTGACACTTTCAGAAGCATATCATATCTTCTGATATCACAAGATAGGTGATATCACTTTGGAAGTTATCCTTCCCAGTTAAAGAGGGAGTGTTGAATAATGAAGATGTGTTATGAAGAATGTCATGTGACTTGACAACATTGAGAAAGCATATCATATTTTCGATATCACGTGTGAAGGTGATATCTTGACTTATTTGATTTGAAATATCTTCCCTAGCTAAGAGGGAGTGTTAAAGATGATAGCTTCGGTCAGATATGAATGACGATTACTGTAAGCATCATTGTCATTCATAAGTGATCAAAGATCATCACTTATATTCAAATAATTCTAAGGAACATTCAAATCGAATTTATGAGCATACATATAAAATTCGATCATACACGTGATATTATATTCTGCATTTATTTGAAATCGGAATCCTCTTAAAACATCCGCCATCTTGTAGAAGGGTGTTTATGTGTTAATGTATACGTAACAATTGTTAGTTTTTCTTAGATCAGATTAAACAATGAAAGCACTTAGAAATATTGCAACACATAAGACAATGAACACAACAAGATACCCTGGGAAAACCCTCCTCTTGAGGGAGAAAAACCCAGCAAATGAATCTCTTATATAATGTAGCACAAGAGCAGAAATCTGCTTACAACTCAGGCCCAGAAATGGCCAATAATGAATACAATGAAGTCGCACCTCTCCTAGATGCACAAGATACAAATGAGTATGTTCTTCCTTGAAATCGGATTTGCTGCTATGAAGATGCAAATTCTGCTCTGCTCTTTTATAGCGAACTTGCTTGAATAGAATGGATGATACAATGACAAATAAGACCTTGTATTTATACAAGTGAGGCGCCTCTTCAAGATAGGTCGGCCCGCATAAAAGAAACATAATAAATGATAAACATAATAAGGTCGGCCCTCTTTATTTATTAAATATTGTTTGTCATAAATTAAATAGCCGAATGGCTACACATTTAAGTTATGCTATCTTCTTGGAATTCATGCACAGGAAGTACAGCCTGTAGCTGCTATAACATCAACACTCCCTCTCAGCTAGGGATGAACTTCCACCTACACAAGACACATCATATCAGAATGAAAACAAAATAGAATATCACCTCAATGTGATATCAACCATCATGGCTACCTCCATAGATGGTATAAACAAGTGCTCATTACTTAATGTGATGTTGTCACCTCAATGTGACTTTCACCATGGCTCTCCCAGAGGGTGATACACAAGGACAAATAAATCATCACGGGTTCCCTCACGTGATGCTGTCATGGAGTCACACACATGACGTCCACCATGGCTCTCCCAGAGGGTGGAAACAAGGGCTTTCACCTCAAATCTCAAAGAGAAATGCATAAAAAAAATCATCACGGATTCCCTCACGTGATGTCATGGAGTCACACACATGACATCCACCATGGCTCTCCCAGAGGGTGGAAACAAGGGCTTTCACCTCAAATCTCTCTCAATAGAGAAATGCATTATCAAGGGCTTACACCTCAAATCTCTCTCAATAGAGAAGTGCATTATCAAGGGCTTACACCTCAAATCTCTCTCAATAGAGAAATGCGTTATCGATCGAGGATCACTGATGTTGAGACTCTTTCTCAGTCAAGGCTGCATTCTCCACCATACCAAGCTTTTCTCGAAAGTACACAAACTTAATCCTGGAGAGAGGCTTGGTGAGAATGTCTGCCGATTGCTCTTCAGTGCTGATATACCTCAACTGTATAGCTTTCCTTTGTACCATATCTCTAATATATTGGTACGTGATCTCAACATGCTTTGTTCTATCATGAAACACGGGATTGACAGAAAGCTTTACACAGCTCTAATTATCACAGTGTATAATGGTAGGCTCCATTGATTGTCCAAACAATCCTGCAAGGAGCTTACGAAGCCACACTACCTCACGAGCTGCTATATATTTTGCCTCAGTTGTACTCAAAGCCACTGAAGACTGTTTCCTGCTACACTAGGAAATCATAGCAGTACCTAGACTGAAACAACAACCAGAGGTACTCTTCCGATCTAAGACACATCCTGCCCAATCAGAATTAGTAAAACCATGCAGCTCTAAATCCACACCTGAAGAATAGCTCAACCCACATCCAATTGTTGCACATAAATATCTCGGGATATGTTTAGCTGCTACAAGATGTATTTGCCTTGGTTCACACATAAATTGGCTAAGTGCACTCACTGCATAGCAGATGTCAGGTCTAGTGTTAACTAGATACATCAATGAACCAATCAACTGTCTATACATCATAGAATCCACTGGTTCTGAACTAGCTGCAGCCTCTTTCAGCTTATCTAGATTAGTCTCCATGGGTGTAGACATAGGTTTGTAGTCAATCATACCAAACCTTTTGAGACTGTCGACAGTATACTTGCCTTGACTTAGAATCATTTCATCTGACTTTTGCCAAACTTCTAAGCCAAGAAAGTAATGCATGAGACCCAAATTCTTCATCTCAAACTCTAAAGCTAACTCCTTCTTGCATTTTAGAATTAGATGTTCCTCACCAGTGTGTTGGCGTAAGAACTAACACCTCTGGAGTGTGAGTTTGTACGGACAGCTATGCACACTACGTAATGAGTGCTCTTCAAATTAGGAGGGGAAGCTCCCTCGTTGTGCTGGAATGCATGAAATAGAAAACTAAACTAATGTCCTATCTTTTTGTTCTCAGTTGGTAGAGGCACAAGGTTAAGAAAACCTAGAACGTTGCAGCTAAGTATTTTCTGGTTTCGCAGATCATCTAACTACAACTAAGCTAACTTCTTTAAATCTATCCAGTTTCCTCAAGAAACAGAGCATGAGGAAATGGAGCAGGAATGTATTGTACGATAAACTCCAGGTGCGGGCTCACAACATGAAGGCAAGGGAGGCGCAACTATTTGCTAATCCGGGAAGAAGTTTATTAAAACAAACAAATGGACGGTAAACCTGGTATAGCTTCACAACATGAAGGCAAGGTAGGCGCAACTATTTGCTTGGCTGAATGAGTCTACTATAACACACATCATACGATAAGCTTTGAGTACAGTTTCGCAACATGAAGGCAAGGTAGGCGCAACTATTTGCTCTTCTGAATAGGCTTATAATCAACAAAACAAAAGGTAAGCAACTGGGACAGTAGATTGTATAGACGCAACACGCATGCAATAACGATCAAACCAGCAACCACATTTAACTAAGGTCGAATAAACACCATAACAATAACATGAAGGTAAGGTAGGCGCAACAATTTATTATAACAACAATTACTCTTTGAACAGATACAATAATAGCAATACTACAGGCAAGGTAGGCGCAGCATGTATGCTATCAAGCAAAAGTTCTAATTTACAAGGGTGAACCAATCTTGAGAATAGGCATGTTGCCGACAGCGCAGCAATTCTCTATCACCAGGAAAAGCTAATTACAAATGAGCTAAAAGCTCTTATTTATAGACTTCAAGGTGTAGGCAACCCTAAAATCACCTTGAGTCAACTACAGTCTTGCAAGACATGCAAGATCTTATTCTTAAACCCTAATTGAATGAAACTATACAGTTAACTAGGAAACTATCATCAGTTAATTGACCATCTAATCTAAATGGACAATGTGCAAGCATGCATGTCCTTATTGAAAGCAAGTTAACTGGAATGCTATCATCAGTTAACTGAAATATCTAATCTAAGATCCAAGTGTTTGTAGATGTTTCCAAGAAAGACATGGCATGCAATGTATAACAGCAAGTTAACTCGGAAAGAAGCCTCGAGTTTAACTCCTGTGTCTAATGTCTATCTTGGAAAAGGTGGGATGCCTTGAATTGAAGTTCACTAACCCTGATCTCGAGCAAGTAACCCCTCCACGAGGTTAGTAACTGCATCACCATCTAGAGGTCATCACATGTCTCAACTGTCAATCAACTGCTAGTTAGTAACTCAAGCAAAACCGAAAACCTCTGCATACTTAAACTGGCCCTTCATTGGTTGGTAACTCTGGCGGCTCTGTAAACTGAAGTGATGGCCACTATTTCTTCTGCAGCTTGACGTTTCTCACGTTTTTCATGCTTATCAACCCTCTAAACTGGCCTTGGAAGACAATCAGCTATACGAGGCATAAAACCATGTGGACTTGAGTGACTACGCTTGTCAACCTTTCTGATGCGCTTGATACAAATCAATGTCAGCTTTTTTGATGAAATGATGAATTAAGACTGACATCGTCTTGAATTTGATTTGTGTGAATTGCATCCGGAAAAACTCGCCTGTTGACTGTGAACATAGCTACGTTTTGACAACTTCTCTGGAAAACCAAAAATCACTCTAGATAAGGCTAAAAATAGCCTGTCGAAGGGCAATTTTCACAGAAAATTCTGAGACGTGGGTTTTATGTAGAATCAAATTCTAAGATGACCCTCAACGTCAGAATTGTGAAAAAATGTGATTTAGGCCCGCATGCAAAAGGTTTTCAGTTGAGATCTGAGGGGCTGTGAAGACATTTTTTCCCGAGAAAATCTGAGATATGGGTTTTCTCCAGAAGATATTTCTAAGAGAACCCACAACGTTAGATTCGAAAAATATCGACTTCTACTCCACCATGCAAAGGAATTTCACTTCAGAAAATCAAAGCCTCAAGAATTGATGCTCTGGAACAAATTTTTCTTGAAAATTCTAGCACATGGGTTTTGCTGAGAAAGCAATTCTGAATCAACCCAGATGATTTGTTTTGCCAAAAACGCCAATTCTTCAAACATGTGAGAAAATTTTAAGATGAGAAGATGGAAGAAATCTAGAGAAGAAGAAAGATGTTTTTTACTTTTTATTTATTTATTATCTTCTTCTGTCAAAATCGCCACTCTGCCTTGAATTCTGCTGATGAATCTTGACTTGTACCTGCAAAAGAATATTTTTTATGCCTTCACAACTGACCGCTGAAGAAATTCGCCCAACTCTGGAAAGAATTCACCTCTGCTCAAGCTGGATGAATGAAATGATGAATGCCATGCTTGCATAACTAGAGCAAAATCGTACTACAAAAGCAAGACTGCAAGCTCAAACCCTAACTGTGAAGAAGGAATCCGATTGGCCCTTTACCAGTTGAACTGCTGCTGTCTCTGAGTCTTTAGACTAAAAATAATATTTTAATTTCAAAGCATGCAAAGAACTAAAAGTGGCACCAATATTTATCTTTGAAGAAATTCGTCACTTTTTAATGCCTTGCATGCAAAAATATTATTTTTATCATTTTGCCAAAAATAGCATCTTGTTGTGCTCAACACACTTCCCTGATTCTAAAAAGTCAAATTTTGGTCTTTTAGGCTTCCATTTGCAAGAGTTATGAGATTTTTGAGAATCTCCTATTTTGTAGCTGACTGCAAAGTTACAACTGACCCTGTTCAACTCTGATCTCCGGATGATTGAATGATCCAGCGACCGTGCTGAGATATCCACCGCGAAGCTTGCATGACAAGGATGAAATGTCTGCTGGGAACAACAACTGCTAAAATCATCATCTGATACCTTAGAAAATTAGGCGCCTCTGATTAAATTGATGTTTTGACTCCAGACTTAGCCATTTCTTCATATTGCCTTTTGATGCTTCAAACTGCCGCTGACAGTGAATAATGAACTCCACTGATTGAATAAGGGATTCATTGCGTGACTAGAAGTTCTCTGCATCCAAAGACTGTATGTGAGGGATCTGAAAATTATATTAAGAACCCCAAAAGAATGAGCGCCCCTATTCTGTGATAGTTCAAACACCATTTTGACAAAAGTGTGATTTTCATCTGAACACCATACTTTGACCCTTGATACCGGGAACTGGAATGTTCTGATACGCGTGCCGTCTGCCTTGCTGTACAGTTTGGTCAACTTGCAAGAGATGTTCTTGGAGACGACGAAGCCAGAAAATTGCTTTTAAGGCCTCTAAAAGAAAATCGCCTTTTTCAAAGAAAATAATATTCTTACACTTAGTCATTTTTTGAACTGCCTTCAATCAACTCTTCTTTACAGCATTATCATCTTGACCTCGCACGTACGAGCATTCGCCAAATCCCGGAGGCTGTCGGCTAGACTCGTTGGATAGCTTGAGTAATTGCACACAAGTCTTGTGAAGACTGTAATTGCAAATAACCCCGTCTGGCAGGCCTAAAGGAGAATCGCCCCTAGCCTACAGCTGTGCAGCTTTGTGTAGCTACGCTTCACCATCCTCTGTTTTACGTGCTCGGTAGGACCTCTGTCACAGTTACTCAGAATATCGGATCGTCTTGTGAACGGATACACTGCAAAACTGAACTGAGCTGGAAGAGATCTCAGGAAGACCTCAATTGCAAATTCATCCATCAAACAGGTCTTATTCAGGATCGCCCCTGGGCTACAGGGGAGCGGATTTGCATTCTGAAAAACTTCTTCTGACATGTATCCTGCCTGCAATTTCCACTTCTAACGCTGATAACCGGATTTCTGTACTGGATACGCTTTCGCTTGATAGCTCGTTGAAAAGCTAAACTAATTCTGCAAAGACTGAAACCATCAAAACACACATGCATCTAGATCTAGGCCTTCAAAAAGAAAATCGCCCTTGGGCTAGAAGGGAGCGGATTTGCATCTCTAGACTGCCTCCTTGATGAAAACACTCTTCGTAACCTCTGCTTCTGTCTTCGTTTGCCGGAGTTCTGTAACTCGGATAATCTTGCTTCATGGCTAATCGGAAAGCTGACTGAAAACTGAACATAATGAATGTATCCTTTATCCAAAACACTCAAATCTTGACCTTCAAATGGAAGGGCGCCCCTAGGCTACAGGGGAGCAGATTTGTTTTGAATTCATTGATTTTCACCATTTTATGCTTTGCAAATGCTGTATCCATCACTGCGGTTGACCATGTCGAAGCGTTGTGACTGCTGAGGTGTGTGGATGACTATACTTCATCATTTTCACATGTACGGACACTATAAAGTTGATTTGCACGTTGATTGCGCAAGTGTCTACTACGTTACATAGTGAAAAGTTCCCAGACTTAGAATATTTTAGCACTTTTTGCCAATCTGAAAATCCCCTCCATCAAAAAGCATTATTTCCAACATCTTTTATCGTAGAGCGTTCCTCTTTGAGTTTCAGGCTTAGATATTGATACCTGGTACTGGCCAACTGCCATTGATGACCCCGAAGATCCTAACTTTTCTCCTAAAAAAGTGAAAACTACCCACCAGCCTTAAACTGACTTTTAACTGAAACTGACTTCACCACTGTGATTGTGATGTGAAATAAGCCAATCAAAATTAATTTCATCCAATTCTGACAAGTTCCTATTTTTTAGGGTTTCGGGCTAAAAATAGATTTCAGAAACCCTAATTTTCAAAATTTTCAAATTTTGCCAGTATCTTCCTGGCATCACACTGACTAAAAGCCCATACTTTATTCGCCCAAAAACTGAGTTTTGACCCCACTTTTACAAGGTTTAGACCATTTTAAGCAAAATGCCTTAATGAAGCAAAAATTTTGGTTTGGGTACAACACAGTGATAATCAAATCATCAACATATAAAACCAAAATCAATGCTTTACCATTTACTACCTTGAAGTAGAGGTTAGAATCTGCATCATTCTTTGAGAAACCCAGGCTTGAAAGATACTGATCAATCCTTTCGTACCAAGCACGAGGAGCTTGCTTAAGACCATACAAGGCCTTCTTCAGCTTGCAAACATGAGACTCCTTCCCATATACCTCAAATCCTTCGGGTTGCTCAATGTAAACCTCTTCTTCTATTACACCATTTAGAAAAGCTGTCTTTACATCCATTTGGTGAATCTTCCATCCTCTAGATGCGGCAATAGCAATGATGGTTCTGACAGATGTATATTGAGCCACAGGAGCAAAGGTTTCTTCATAGTCAACCTCCCTCTTTTTGTGAGAACCCTCTAGGCATGAATCTTGTCTTGTGCTTCTCAATGCTCCCATCAGCTGCATGCTTGATCTTGAAGAGCCATGTAGAAGACACCACAGATTTGCCTTTGGGTCTAGGAACTATATCCCAAACATCGTTCTTAAGTATGGACTGATATTCCTTAGACATGGCATCTTTCCATACTTGTTGACTAGAAGCTTCTTTGACACTTGAAGGCTCTGACTCATCAAGGCGACATAACTAGAGAACTTGTGAGGTCTCTTGCTTTCTCTGAAAGCTCCTCTTGGAGCTGCAAAACTTTCTACCTCCTGCATTGTGCTACGAGCCCAAAGAGGTCTTTTCTTTCCAATCACAATATCTAGAGGCCCATCAGTAGGATCCAAGGGTTCAACTGGATCAACATCTTCTTTAGGTTCTGGAGCCTCCTTCAGGTTCTCTGGAATATGGTAAACTTCCATATCTTGAGGAGGTTCTTCTTCATCAATCTCCATAGGAGTGCCCTTGGACCTTCTGAAAGCAACATCTTCCTCAAATGTGACATCTCTACTAATCTCAATAGACTTCTGTCCTGGTATGTATATCCTGTAAGCTTTTGATGTCTCACTGTAACCTACAAGAATTCCTTTCTTCCCAGAAGGTTCTAGCTTTGTTCTCTTTTCCTTTGGAATATGAATATAGACTGGACAGCCAAAGATTCTCAAATGACTAACTTCAGGTTTCACCCCTGAGAATGCTTCTTCAGGAGTTTTATTCTCCAAGATCCTGTGGGGACTCCTGTTCTGAACATAGACGGCTGTCCTTGATGCCTCAGCCCAAAGAGAGATTTGCAGATCTTGATCATGGATCATAGCTTTTACAGCTTCCACAATAGACCTATTCTTCCTTTCAGCAATACCATTTTGTTGTGGATTATAGGGAACACTGAACTCCCTCTTAATCCCTGCTTCAATGCAAAAATCTCAAAATGTGCCAGAGGTGTATTCTCCACCATTATCGGATCTCAAAACTTTGATCCTTTTCCCAGATAGGTTTTCAACCTGCGCCTTGAATTCTCTCAATCTTTCTAATACTTCTTCAGATTCTTTAGATCTCAAGAAATAAATCCAAGTCTTTCTAGAGTAATCATCAATAAAAATAATATAATACAAGAAACCAGTAGAAGATGCAGTAGACATTGGACCACACAAATCAGAATTAATGAGATCAAGAATACATTTAGATCTACTTTCACTAGAATGAAACGTACCTTTTGTGTTCTTGCCTAGAGCGCATCCCTTGCATGTTCCTTCATGTTCTTGATTGAATTTTGGAAGACCGGTGACCATCTTCTCCATGATAGGTAGAGCACGAAAGTGAATGTGAGCCAATCTTTGATGCCAAAGATCGCACATGCTAGAGTTGTCATGCACAAGTGCTTGAAGAGGATGAGTGCATAGCCTGTAAAGACATTCATGTCTAACTCCAATCACTTGTGCAGTTTTGAAGCTGGAGTTCTTTGCCCATATAAGAACTTTGCCTTTAGAGAAGGCAACTTGATAACCCTTGTCTTCCAATGCTGAAATTGAGACAAGATTCCTCTTTATCCCTAGAACGAACAATACATCATTCAACTCCAATGAAATCCCGGAATCCAAGTGAAGAGAGGAGTTTCCAATTCCTTTCACAGAATATCTAGCATCATCTCCAATGATGACTTGATCACTAGAGTTGCTCTCCACTAAGTTTGAAAAGTGACCCCTGAAACCGGTGATGTGCCTAGGGGCACCACTATCAATCAGCCAAGTGTTGACATCGGTAGATACATTAATTGACAAGGCTGAATAGAACATATAATCACTAGAGTCTTTCTGTGGAGCAACTTCTTCAACATTTGTAGTGGCAACTTGTTGCTTAGGTCTTTGAGGACAATCCTTCGCAAAGTGACCATATTTATCACAACGAAAACATTGAATCTTGGACATGTCTCGTTTCCTTTTGAAGGCAGAAGCACCATCATTTCCGTTTTCTCGATTCCTCTTGAAGAACCCTTTCTTGAAACCTTTTCCTTTCTTTGACGAATGAGAGGCAAGAACTTGTAATTCTTCATTCTTTGAACTATGACCAATGCCCCTAGCCATTAGTCTCAACTCCTCTTGGATACAGTCAATTCTTAATCGATCAAACTTGGGAAGTTTAGATCTTGCACTGATTCCTTGAATGAACGCCTCCCATGAAAGTGGAAGACCATTGAGAGCAAGCATAGTTAGGTCTTTGTCGTCAATCATGTGACCAATTGTGGAGAGTTGATCTCTTATCTCTGAAATCCTCATGAAGTATGTAATAACAGATTCTCCTTTCGCTATTTTCACATGATGAAGTTGTTGCTTCAGTGCAAGAGCTCGACTAGTGTTGTTGATTTCATACATTTCTTCCAAGGTTGTAAACATCTCTCTTTCCGTATCCAACTTGAAGACGATCGGTACAACATGATCCTTGACGGAGTCAACCAACACTTTCTTTGCCCTAGTGTCTTTCTTCCTCCACTGCAATTTCTCTTCTTCCTCCTTAGGTTCAGGAACTTTTGTTTTCACAAACTCAGCCAAATCATTTTCTTCCAAAGTGAGCATGATCCTGAACCTCCATGATGTGTAGTTCGAGATCCCTTCGAGTCTATCCTCTATTTTCAGACCGTTCACCATCTTGAGAAATTTAGAAGATAGATTGAAAAGGAATAATGAGAGTTGCAAACTAAAAAATCTGATCATGATTTTTTTCACACCCACTCTGATACCATGTTAGTTTTTCTTAGATCAGATTAAACAATGAAAGCACTTAGAAATATTGCAACACATAAGACAATGAACACAACAAGATACCTTGGGAAAACCCTCCTCTTGAGGGAGAAAAACCCAGCAAATGAATCTCTTATATAATGTAGCACAAGAGCAGAAATCTGCTTACAACTCAGGCCCAACAATGGCCAATAATGAATACAATGAAGTTGCACCTCTCCTAGATGCACAAGATACAAATGAGTATGTTCTTCCTTGAAATCGGATCTGCTGCTATGAAGATGCGAATTCTGCTCTGCTCTTTTATAGCGAACTTGCTTGAATAGAATGGATGATACAATGACAAATAAGACCTTGTATTTATACAAGTGAGGCGCCTCTTCAAGATAGGTTGGCCCACATAAAAGAAACATAATAAATGATAAACATAATAAGGTCGGCCCTCTTTATTTATTAAATATTGTTTGTCATAAATTAAATAGCCGAATGGCTACACATTTAATTTATGCTATCTTTTTGGAATTAGTGCACAAGAAGTACAGCCTGTTGCTGCTATAACATCAACATGATAAACAAAACCTGTTACAAGTCGCACCCCAAGGGACACGCCCCATGAGTGGACGTGTCTCCACTTGTGGAGACACGTCCTCTCATGAGGCGTGCCTCTTAGGGGCGGGCTCCTCCCTTATTTATGGTGGTTCCTCATTCGATATGCAAACATAGAAATCGGATAATGTTCTGCAATCAGCACATTTAATAAGAAGTTCAAATCTGGAAATCGAAGATCTGGAAATCGAAAATCTGAACATAGAAATTAAATATTATTTGACTTAGAAATTTTCTTATACAGATTTTTCAGACCTTAGTTTAAATTAGTGTTTCTTAGGATCCCATTTGTAAAAGATTTGATTACATTTACAACCAAGACTTAGAAATGACATTACTATGGAAAGGATGGATGCAAATACTAATAACAGCAATTAAACTCTGCTTTTTGAGTGTGATTAGAATCATTTAATCAATGTATTACATGCCCAGACCTAGTTGTAGGTGCTACTACCACCTCATAGTGAATGCAATAACAGAAACATAGAATTCCAACCTGGAAATACATGAAAGAGAGGTCAAGCTACTGAAGGATGGTCCAGAAATAGTTGCAGACCCTTGAATGATGCGTTCCAGTTCACCAGCGCAACTAAAATCACTCAGTCAACCCTCAAGGACTGAACAAAAACTATAAACAAGTGTTTATCGTGCCTCAGATTGCAACTTAACACCTCCCAGATTTAGATGCCTTGTCGCAGACCCAAAATGCCTTGGTAAAGGGAAAAACCTTGATTCAATGCTCAATATTGAAGCGCTGAAATGTTATCAGACCTATGAACTCACTTAATCCTTGATACCAGCGAATCCTTCATCAAAACCCCATGTTCTTTCTTGAGTAAACCCAATAACCAGCGCCAAGGGTTTGGAGAATATTACGCCTCGATTGCAGATAGAAATAACCTCTAAATGTGTAAATCGATGCAACAATAAGAACACACACAATAATGACCAGAAATGCTGAAAGTGGAGATATTTGCCCAAAACCAACCTCTCAACAAAAACACCTCTGAAATGATCGTTGACCTCCAATTCTTATCACTGTTCAAGTTACTGTAGTGGCACCGTAGCGACGCTATTCATGTCACTGTAGCGGTAGAATAATAACTTCTGATTTTGCAGTAACAATCAGGCATAAATATGAGAAATTTTGAAAAACCCCAAAACTGAACCTTCAAAATCTTTGCTTCTCAAACAAGCAAAATTCAATTTTTAATCTTCAAATTTATCTTCGAAGGAGATTCATAAATTTTCTTTATCGTGCATGTGCGAACCCTGGATGAATTCGCCAACACCAGTTGGGGAGGAATCTTTCACCACCGAAACTGGAACCCGTAGGAAAACCACCTAGGGTTTCAAACTCCAAAGAGCTCCTCCAAACTTCAAACCCCAAATAAAATAATAAACTAGAATATGAGAAAAGGAGCTCTCAAATCCTATTTATAAAGCCTTTTCACCTTTTTAGGGTTTTCCCACCTAAATCACTTAAAACACTTTTATAAAGTGACTCTATTAATTTATCATTTAAATATGTCTCGAGGTCACTTTATAACCTTTTAATATAATTATTTAATATTACCCTTTTAACTTTGCACTTTTTGCTTGGTAACATTAAATAATTTAAATAATTATTATTCCTTAGGTGGCCTGGAAAACAGGGACATTATATTCCTCCTTTCCCAAAGATTGCTTGCCCTTAAGCAATCCTGAACTGCAAACCAGCCCAACTGCCACAACACCTGAAGCCAGAGCAGAAAACCAATTGCACTTGTTCACCAACCACCCATATCCCACATGATCCTATAGAATACTCCAACTAGTGTCCTCTGAATTCAGATGAAGCCCCTGACACTGTCTAGCTCTGTCAATCGGTGAGGCCCACCAACTAGCATTAAAATTCTTGGATCCCAAATCTGAAAATCATCCCTATATAAATTGTGCACAAGGATCTGTTCCACCTGCTGTTTCATGAGTTCAACCATCCAAGAATTCAAAATATTTTTGAGTGCAACAATAGGTGGACTCTCATTTGGGTACTTGGTCAAAAAGCTCATAGCCTCATCATGCCAACTCCAAGTACTTTGGTGATAAACCTCATGTATCATAATTGTCCATAGGTGGACTCCACTGGATACCATGGACAAATTAGAAGACCAATGCCTATTGACTTCCGTGGTGCCACTTTGATAACCTCCAAGACCCAATTGAACCAAGTCTCAAAGTCCTGATTCGGAAGGCAACTGGCTGAAGGAAACAAAGTAGGAGACTTGCAAAATTTGGATCCTTCGCCTATGGTTGAAAACTTATTGTACCAGAGTGAACTAGAAAACTCCTTATTCAACCCACTTCTATGTGACATCAAGGACAAGGTGTCGTGTCCTTGAAAACGTAACATAATGAGCATTGGAATAAGTAAATAAGATAAAAATAAAATACATATTAAAATTCTAAATATTAGTAATTTAATCATAATTCTCACAAGATAATACTATAATTAAATTATCAAATGCAATATTATAAATACTAAAATATAAAACAATTTAAATAATGTAATCATAATAGATAATAAAATTAATATAATATACACAAATATAATGTATGAAATAAATAAATATAAATATAAAATATAAAATAAAAAAATAAAAAAATAAAAAAATAACAAAATATATATATATATATATATATATATATATATTAACAATATAAAATAAAATGAATATTAAATATAAAAAGAAGAGATATAAAATAATAATAAATATATTTTAAAGAAATATAGAATATAAAATATCATATTTAAGTTAATATAAATAATGTTGGTGATCTTTGTGAAGGGTTGCACTCTTTTGAAAACACATACGTTTGGTATAAAGGAGATAACTTGAGGGGGAATAAAAGAATAAGATGGGAGGAGTTTGAGGAGACTTGGAGGAGATGTAATTAAAGGAAAATATATGTGTATCAAACATGAGCAGATTTATGAGAAAAGATATAAGTTGCAGCATCTAAAATCAGTGAATAAAGGAATAAATAGCAGATCGGTGGCTGGAGGAAGTAAGTATTTTCTGCGATTCCAATAATTAACTGATTAAAGAAACAGTTAAGTATTTTTGTTACTTGTATGTAAATAATCAGCTTAGTAAATGAATTAAGAATTTAAATATAATAAATTAATATGTCATGTCCCCTTCTAGTTGACATCTCTCAGAGCACAGGATTAGCCTATTATGCGACCCTCGTAGGCTGATAGTTTGGATAGAGGGTCTTGATGGAGCTTGGCTCAGCTTCAGTTGTCAGTATTTGATCAGTTGGCTTTCGTTCGGGCTCATTCGGACACTTCTAGCCTGAGTTGCTATTTTTAGCAGTATCTGGCACTCAGCATGGGACCCCTGCTATTTTTAGTAGTATGAATTGATTACGTGCAGAATCACTTCCCTAGTCGACAGCTTCAGACGGCTCGTGCATCAGGTGAATATTTAGAGAGATATTAATATTTAATTGAAATAATTAAATATTAATTAATTAGAGCATATAATATAAAGTTGTGATATTTTAATATTATGACTTAAGTGATTTAAGCTGAGGGGTCGCCCATCATGGAAGGGGGCCATTTGTGATATTAAATTATAACGAAAAATTTGGTCAGAGACTATTGAAAGAATTAAATAAGAAAAGTCGAATTTTTTAATGATTCCCTATTATTAAGGAATTCGAGCTTTTCAAAGGAGATATAAGCTTTGCTTGGAAATTCGAGCCATTATGTCATTGTTTATTGGAAAATTGATCAAGTCTTGAGCAGAGCACGAAAGCCAAGGGTTTCAGTCTCAAAGCATTGTGGAACGAGCCATCTCCAGTGAAAGCAGCTCAGAGGGTGTGAGATATCATCCGATTTATTGCCAGACAGAGGGATTTCTTCATCCAAACGAAATTACAGAGCATTCAGAGATCATTTATCTTCAGAGTTTTTATTCTATTTCTATTCCAGAAGGGTTCTTACATTGAGGCGTCATTTTTATTGATGTTCTGGAAGGAGTTAAGAGAGCCGTACTTAGCATTTATTGCTGCTGCTACAGCCGTACTTCCTTGCAGCAAATCCGTACTTTGAAGAAGCCGTACTTTCCAGACAAGGCAAACCGCCTTTTTTCTTCATCATCTGGTTCCATCTATTGGGGCGCAAATACCAAGGGATCCTCTCTCGAGCATCTGACAAAAGAGAAAGGGAGCATTCATTGCAGCCGTACCATTGCAAGATCATCATTTATTGCTGAAGAAAAACCAGGTTTTTACCAAATAAAGTGTTGCCTTTTTGATTGCATGTAACTGGATCTTTATTGTAATCATCTCAAAAGAATAATAAATAGTCTGGCATCCCTATTCTCAATAGATTCTATAGTTTACAGAGTTGAATGATTTTTATTGAACTTATTCTTAATTCTTTGCAAAATCGCATTATTACTTTTATGCTTAAAAATCACAAAAAAACCAAAAACTTCAAAAACAAACAAAAAACCAGTCAGATTCAGAAACAGGAGAAACAAGGGTTTCTACATAATATTATAAGTATATATATATATATATATATATATATTTTAATATTAAAAGTATATATATATATATATAGATGAAATTATTATAAATTGATAATGAGAAACAATGATGGATATACATATATTTATATAAAACATATATAGATATTATTTGGGATTGTCTAATAATGATGCTTGCAACAATTATTAAGTCTTATAAATAATTTTAAATAAGTATGGATAATAGATTCTTATCCGCTTGATCAACACTAACGATATCTTCTAAGTGTGAAGACCAGATCGATTGGGAATGAAAGACTTCAATCAAGATTTCAATTAGGTGAAAAGTACTCGCTAACTCATTGGTCATTTGGAAATTAAGGATTTCAAGAAAATATAGGGCATCCCCAAAGGGGGACATTACACAAAGTCAAATCTTGCATTTGTGGGTTGAAAATTCCCCATCTGCGCCAATGGAATACCAGAGTAGTCATATGTATTCCACCCTACATTGCCATCATCAGAAGATGATTCACAACTCAAAACATGATGGGTTGGTCTTGCAGCAACATCATCATCACCCTTTGCAACCTTGACAACAAGATCTCTGTCTGAAAGCAATTGCCATTCCCCGATTTGATGTCTTCAAGGCTGCACGTAATTGTCTGCAAACTTGAGGCCTTAACTTCTTTCCAAGGATCTTCTTGTCCTTCTTCAAAATTAATTTTCTAAAGGAGATATTCAATGAACTTATTTGTCTTATCGAAGAGAAACAAGGTTTTCTCAACTCTGTCCCCAGTGACCTTCAACTATTCCTTCCAATCATGCCTCCTGTTAGGCCAAAGATCACTATCAGCTGCAAAAAAAGAGTTCTCTGATTTGCTTTCAAGAGTAAGAAGAGTACCATTATGAATCCCATAGTCCTCACAAGATGAGATCGTACAAATCTCCTTAAAAGAAGCTAGGACAACACTAAGGTCCAATAAGACTCAAAAGAACCCATCTTCTCCTGATAAGGCTGTCCAATAACAATCTCTACATTACCAATGTAGAGCCTTGTGCCTGATTCTCTGATGATGCCTGGACTTGTAGTCAAGTCTGATGTGTGCGCATCATCAACAATGCATTCCACAGTGAGTGGTCTCCTGTAGATGTGAAAGATGCCTAACATAGGCACATAGAAGCACATGCCAACCCTTGACAAGCAGCTGGTATAAATCAGAACAGCACCATGCAACCAGTGAATCATTTCCATGATGGAGCAAAGGGTATCACTACTGTCGAAGGATGATAATAACTCAGTAACAAGCCATCCTCCAACACCCTGGTGGCAAACCCAACCTCTCCTATCCATCCAAACCATTGCTGTCCTCAAAGTGTGTCCTGAAAGAACTCTAATCAGCAAAGTAGGACAGCCATCAATTAACAAAGTAGGAGGTAGAACCCATGGGTTTAGGGTTGGGATACAATTGCCCTCATGCATGTCACCAAACCATAGACTGTAATTAATTGGAAACTCGAGCATATATCTCTTAAGATCAAGAATAATGCATTCACCAAATGACTCCCCTTGCCTAACCAACACAAGAGGCACTGCACCTGCATCCTGAGAGTGAACGATACGAGACCTCGCATTGCTTTTGTCATCATGTGCCATGTTTTCCATAGACGACTGAGTCTCTACTGTACATGATGAACATTGAGCCAAACTTAACTCTAAGAAAAGCTCATCAGGCATGGATCTTAGATTCTTGAAGGGCCATTTGAGTACTCTTCAAGGAATCCTTGGAAACCTTAAGCTCGTGAGTGAGCTTATCAACTTCTTCCTCTTTCCTTCTCAAAGCATTTGAATATATTTCAACAAGGTTGAGAAGGTGGTCACGATCTGCAAGAAGGTGTAAGTAATTTGATTTCATTGCCCCCGTACCTTCTTTGAATACCTGCATACTATCATGAGTAGACTTTGCTTCAATTCCTTTTTGTCTTCTCTCCAGTTGAACCATCCAAAGATGATTTTCAATCAGCTTGTGCATTTTATCCTGATGAGATAATGTTGCCACAATCTCATCCTCACTTACCTTCAGCTGGTTTTCCAAATTGTGCAGACTATTGGATTTATGAACAATTTTTACTTCACATGAAGAAGCATCAAATTGTTCCTGAAGTACTTGAGTCACACAACTATTTTCTTTTGTGATCTCATCCATGCATATATTCTGATTTGGAATTAGGATAGTGCTAATTCCACCTGTAGGAACATCATCAATGCACTTATTAGGTTTCATAACACAAGAGGGCTCGGTTTGTTCTTTGATCTCATCATCCAACTCAGCTGATTCATTGGATGATGGCTTGCATTTTTCATGTAGAGAAGGTGGAACCTGTAAATCAAATGAGATTAACTCTTTTGCAGTCAACTGTTCCTCGAACTTCTCAAATCTTCTGCTCAACCAATCTTTTCATGAAGTCATGTGCTGCAATTGAGACATGTTGCTCTTTTCTCCAAACGACTAACAAATCAAATTGCAACTCTTTGCATACATCATCATCTTCATATAGGACTAGGGATAAGATACTGAGCATACTTGTTTTCACATTGTCTAAATGATGTTTCCTAAAATGAAGTAGTCAAACATCTGGAGAATCAAATAATTGCACTTGAGATCAATCATGAAGAAACATAGCCTAACCTTTGCCATAATTACCAAGATTTTAACTCTCTGACCAAGGTAGGGCTTTTGACATCATGCAACCCTTGGAAACTTTCCACCATCAGCTGAAGTATCTCTCTCATAGTATCATCATCATAGGGTGCCTTAGGAGCTACAATCCTCACAACTTCACTAATGCAAGTGATAGTTGCAAGTCTTATCTCCTCATCCTGATGTCTCATCAAATCTGGCTTGACTAAGGAGCGCACCAATGGAGTCAAAGCTTTACACATTGCCTAACAAGGTTGCTGACTGTAATGTCCCCTTTTCCTAGGCAGTGGTTAGTCGTGGTGGTTAGCCTATCATTTGGGTTCCTCGTAGGCTAACACCGTGGATAGGGAGCTCTTTCGAGGGTCTTGAGACCTTTTGTGAAATCTGCGTGGCGTTTCAAGAGTTTGGAGCTAGTCTCCTATTTTTTAGGAATGGACTAGTAGTTCACCTATGAACACCCAAAGCTTGTGGAGCTTGGTAGGAGGCCTTATGAGTCATTTCAAATGATTAGAGACAATTTCCTACTTTTTAGGGAAATCCCTACATTTTAGGAGGAGACTGGCAATTTGCTTGCTTTGTCCAGACATCACCCTGGGATCAGTCGCAGCATCAGTTTCTTGTTGGAGTGATCGGGTGATGGTCTCAGCATGAAAGGTGAACTATTAAAGTGTTAACTTTAATATTTTAATTTAATAAAGTAAAGTGATTAATTCTTAAGTCACTTTATAATATTTTAATAAAGTGATTATTTAGAGGGGACTTTATTATTAAAAGGGATATAAGGGTTAAATGGAAATTAATAAAGTGATCTATTTAATGATGCTTTATTAATTTATTATATTAAAAGGGTGACATAAGGACGTTATTAAAAAGGGTTTTAAATGATTTTAAAAGTATACTTTATAATATGAGTTAAAGTGCCATTTTAAATGTGTTATACCCAAAATGAAATTTTTGGCATTCTGCTTAATTTGAGCTAAACAATGTAAAAATGCCATCGAAAGTATGTTTTAGGTCAAAACAAACATGAAGTCTTTGTGGGTTTCTGTCAAGGAACCTATGGTTAAAATTTTGAAAAAATGAAAATTAGGGTTTTATGCCCCTATTTTTAAGGAAACCCTAAAAAATAGGACTTTCCCGAAAATGATTGAAAATAATTCTGATAGGGTTAATTACCTTCACAATCACACTGATCGAGTCAAAATTATCAAAACACATGTTTTACTCTGGTGGGTCTATTTCTATTTTTCATGAACAAAGTTAGGAGCTCCGCAGCCATTAATGGCAGATTGGCTAGTACCAGGTGCTGAAAGCTAAACCTCAAAAGCTTCAACAAAGAAGCCATGGCGGAAAAGGTAAAAAAGATGCTGTTTCAACGAAGGAGATCCTCAAAACGGAAAAGGCCAAAATTTGGCTAACTCTGGAAGATGGACGTTTTGTCTACCAAGGCAAAACACAGTCTACAGTGGCTAAAAGCGCCCCTCTTGGAGAAAGGCGCCCTTGGATCTCAGAGGGCAAATGTAATCAATTTGGCATCCTCAACTCAGTCATCCTCTTCACTTTCATGTTGACTCGACAACGAAACAATCAACAAAATCATCTGATTCAGGGATCATTGACCAATCGTCAACAAAGTATGGAGGATCCATCAACGACAAAGATGCCAAATCAGAGAGCTTCAAGGTAAAAGCGTCCCTGTTGGCCAGGGGCGCCCCTCAGTTGCAGGCACCAAATGAATCCATAAGTAGCAACTCTATACATGATATCTTTCTAGCTTCCTCCCAGCTACGTGATCAATCTAACAGCAAGTCCATAAGACACACCAGATGATCACGAGATGAGATCAAGCAGAAAAAGCCAAAATTGAAGAATTGGAAAGATAAGCTAGACAATGGCTAAGGCATGGCTAAAAGCGCCCCTCTTGAAGAAAGGCGCCCTTTCTTGAAGGCATCCAGATTCAACCAGAATCTTCACGGCCTCCCAAGATGACCTTCTCAGCTATGACCTGTGTCGTCAGTGAGATTATCAACAATAACTTCTGACAAATCAATCATCTGATGGAGGAGGTCAAAGTCAGGCGGTTCACAGCACGAAGAAATTCAATCAAAAGCTAAAAGCGCCCCTGCTGACTAGGGGTGCCCTTTAGTTTGAAGGACCTAAACTTGCCAGCTTCAACTGAGAAGTCAGTCATCTTGAGCAAGACCGAACCGGCTACCCGATGCATCGTCAAGTAGAGTCATTTGATTCATCTAACATCGGGAACGTCATATCAAAGCAAAGAGGGTTTGAAAAGGTCAAAACGAAGAACGGTCAATGAAAATTGACTAAGGCATTGTCAAAAGCGCCCCTCTCAAGGAAAGGCGCCCTTCTTTTTGGAGACCTAAACTCAGTTTTTTGAGTTAACCTCTCCTAGGCATATCTCATCATGTTGATCCCACCTCAACAACAGAACTGCCAGCCATTGCCAGAGATCAATTGAGTAGCCTGAATCAAAGATCAAACAGGAGCACTTCAGCTTGCAAAATAGACAAAATGATCAACTTCAAAGATGGACGCCTAAAAGAAGTCAAAGCAAAAGTGTTGACTTGAGTTAGCAAATTTGGAGCCAAAAAGAGGCCAAACACTCCACAATCTTGCCCCCATAGAGGTTGCAATGTATTCAACTTCTGTCGAGCTTTGTGCTACTGAAGACTGTTTTCTGCAGATCCAAGAGATCATAACCGATCCTAAACTGAAGCAACATCCTGATGTGCTTTTCTGATCGGTTACACTTCCAACCCAATCTGAATCAAAGTATCCATGTAGATCTAGTTGGTCATTTCTGTAAAGAAGACCATATCCAATAGTGCCTTGAAGATATCTCAATATATGTTTCACAACCATAAGGTGAATCTCCTTTGGCTCACACATGAATTGGCTTAGAGCATTCACTGCATAGCAAATATCAGGTCTGGTGTTAACCAGGTACATCAAAGATCCAATCATTTGTCTATATAGAGTGGAATCTGCACACTTAGATTCTGCTATTGCTTCTTTTAGTTTGTGAAGGTTGGTTTCCATAGGTGTAGACATGGGTCTACAATCCAACATTCCTTTATTTAGTATGATGCCATCTGAATTTTGCCAAACTTCTAAACCCAGGAAGTACTGTAAAATGCCCAAGTCTTTCATGTCAAAGTTTGAAGTTAGATCCTTCGTTCCTTGAGCAATGAGGTGATCTTCTCCTGTTATCAGCAGGTCATCAACATATAAAATAATTATTAACATATCACCTTTAATTACCTTAAAGTAAAGATTTGGGTCTGCATCATTCTTGGAAAATCCTAGTCCCAAGAGTTAGCTGTCAATTCTTTCATACCAGGCCCTGGGAGCCTGTTTAAGTCCATACAGAGCTTTCTTTAGTCTGCATACATGTGAGTCGGGTTTATGTATCACAAAATCTTCAGTCTGTTCTAGATAGACTTCCTCTTCAATGGTCCCATTTAGGAAGGTAGTTTTCACATCCATTTGATGGATCTTCCAGCCTTTAGTTGCTGCAATGGCTATCACTGCTCTCACAGATGTTTTTCTATACTGCCATCAACAACATGTTTGATTTTGAAGAGCCATTTAGAAGAGACAACAAATTTCTCTTTTGGTCTAGGCACTATATCACATACATCATTTTTTAGAATGGATTGATACTCTTCCGTCGTAGCGTCCTTCCATACTTGATGTCTGAAGGCTTCTGTAACACTGGCGGGTTCTGAATTTATGATGTCATTCATTAGAGGCACATAGCTTGAGAACCGTTAGGGTCTTTTACTTTCCCTAAAGGTTTCTTTGGGTGTTGCATGATTCTCAGCTTCTTTGATCATCTTTCTAGCCCAAAGTGGCCTCTTCTTGCCGTTCTCATTTGTATTCTCATTTGAAGTAGATTGAAGTTCATTTGGTATTTCTTCAGGATACTCCCTCTGAATCTTAGGAGTAGGTTCCACTTCTAAGACTCTAGGGGAATAAGTTTCTATCTCACTTGAACTTCTTGCCCTTTTGAATGCAATGTCTTCTTCAAAGATGACATCTCTGCTCAATTGAATTTGTTTATGCCCGGGTATGAATATCCTGTAGGCTTTGGAGGTTTCACTATATCCCACAAATACCCTTTTTTTTCGGAAGGTTCTAGATTGAATCTCTTCTCTTTGGGCACATGAATATAGACAGGGCAACCAAAAATCCTAACTGCATCTACTAAGATTTTCATGGCCTTTTCATTGTTCTCAATCCATTGAGTTTTCTCTGGATCATCCTCTGGTTCCCTCTTGTTTTCTCTCACAAATGAGTCTAACTTATTTTCTTTAAGAATCATCATGATTCTGAATTTCCATGATGTGAAGTTGTTTGCTCCTTCAAGACGATCTTCAAATTTGATCACACTTGACATTATGAAGAATGTGATGTGAATTTCGATTTCTTAAAAAATAATTTTTTTCTAAGTAATCTGATATCTAGATTTGATTTTGATTCACTCAACTTGGCTCTAACACCATGTAAATGTTAATCAGATCTTATCAAATTGTATCCTAAAAGGACTTATGGAAATTGTAAATGTAATCAAATCTTTCACAAATAAAATCCGAGTAATCTAAGAATAAACTAAGATCTGAAATTTTGTATGAGAATTCTAAGTCAAAAACGCATTTCCAGGTTTTACTTTGTATGTTGAATGTGCTGATTGCAAAACATTAATAAATTTCGATGTTTTGCTTTCAATGCTGGAACTCCTATTTGTATGTAGAGAGTCCCGCCTCCAAGGGATGCGTCCCTTGAGAGGACGTGTCTCCACATGTGGAGATACGTCCGCTCAAAGGATGTGTCCCTTTGGGCGCGTGGGCTTCCTCTACAGCCGATTACCATTCAGTTTAATTAAATTAATAGATATACCCCCTCACACATGGCGGATATATATTATAAGAATTCCGATTTAAATTCAATATGAATTTTGAACATTATTTATTTAAAATTCGATTTTATACATGCATTATAAAGTTCGATTTTATACATGCATTATAAAATTCGATTTTACTTATTTTAGAAATATTAAATATGAAGAGCAATTGATCATATATAAAAGATGAAGGTGTTTATAGCAATCATAGTTTTATATCTGACCTGAGCTACCATTCATCAACACTCCCTCTTAGCTAGGGAAGATATTTCAAATCAAATAAGTCAATATATCACCTTCACACGTGATATCGAAGATATGATATGTTTTCTCAATGTTGTCAAGTCACATGACATTCTTCATAACACATCTTCATTATGGTATGTGCACTGACATCAAGTCACATGATGTTTACCATAATTCATGGCATATCCACGGATATAAATATCCACCATGATTATCTCTTAAGGATCACAATGATCTTCAGATGATATCAAGTCCCATGATAACCATCAAAGTGTTCGAGAGATACTATCATGACATTCCACAGATATCAAGTCACATGATATCTATCATGATAGTTTATCATTGTAGAGTCATCACTTTACAATGTCAAATACAAGTGTTCATTATCAGAAAGATCGTCACCTTTCGATAATGTACGCAAGGGGAGTAGGCCCATAAAGTCATGGAGTCACACACATGACAAAAGAGTTTACACATTAAACATCTTTATATATTAGTACAATTTATAAACAATTTGTATTTCAAACATAAATAACAAATTACATTTCAACCATAGCAAGTTTCTTCCTGAAGTGCTCTACCTTGATCCGGGAGAGAGGCTTGGTGAGAATGTCTGTAGTTTGATCATTTGTACTAATATACTCAAACTGGATCACTTTCCTTTCCACCATATCTCTTACATAATGATAGGGGATCTCAATGTGCCTAGATCTGTCATGAAAGACAGGATTCACAGAGAGTTTTATGCAACTCTGATTATCACAATGAATAATTGTAGGATTTAAGGGCTCACCAAAGAGTCCCACAAGCAATTTACGGAGCCACACTGCTTCTCTTGCTCCCATTGAGGCTGCAATGTATTTAGCTTCCGTTTAGCTCTGTGCAACTGAAGATTGTTTTCTGCAAATCTAGGAGATCATAGCCGATCCTAAACTGAAGCAACATCCTGATGTGCTTTTCCGATCGGTTACACTTCCAGCCCAATCTGAATCAGAGTACCCATGTAGATCTAGTTGATCATTCTTGTAAAGAAGACAATATCCAATAGTGCCTTGAAGATAGCTCAAAATATGTTTCACAGCCATTAAGTGAATTTCCTTTGGTTCACACATGAATTGGCTGAGAACATTTACTGCATAGCAAATATCAAGTCTAGTGTTAACCAGATACATCAAGGATCCAATCATCCGTCTGTAAAGGGTTGGATCTGCACATTTGGATTCTGCTGCTGCTTCTTTCAATTTGTGAAGGTTGGTTTCCATAGGTGTAGACATCGGTCTACAGTCCAACATTCCAAATCTTTTCAGAATGTCAATAGTATACTTCCCTTGGTTTAGTATAATGCCTTCTGATTTCTGCCATACTTCCAAACCGAGGAAGTAGTGTAGAATACCCAAGTCTTTCATGTCAAATTCAGAAATTAGATCTTGTTTCCCTTGAGCAATGAGGTGATCTTCTCCTGTTATCAGCAGGTCATCAACATATAAAATAATTATAAGCATATCACCTTTGATTACCTTGAAGTAGAGATTGGAGTCAGTATCATTTTTGGAAAATCCTAATCCCAAGAGATAGCTGTCAATTCTTTCATACCATACCCTGGGAGCCTGTTTAAGTCCATAGAGAACTTTCTTCAGCTTGCACACATGTGAGTTAGATTTATGTATCACAAAACCTTCAGGCTTTTCCAGATAGACTTCCTCTTCAATGGTTCCATTCAGGAAGGAAATTTTCACATCCATTTGATGGATCTTCCAGCCTTTAGCTACTGCAATGGGTAATATTGCTCTCAGTGATGTGTAACAGGCAATAGGTGCAAATGTTTCCTCATAATCAATGCCTTTCTCTTGAGAAAAGCCTCTAGCCACAAAACGTGCTTTATGTTTTTCTATACTTCCATCAACAACATGCTTGATTTTGAAGAGCCATTTAGAAGAGACAACAGATTTCTCTTTTGGTCTAGGCACTATATCCCATACATCATTCTTTAGGATGGACTGATATTCCTCCGTCATTACATCCTTCCAAGCTTGATGTTTGAAGGCTTCTGTAACACTGACAGGTTCAGAGTTTATGATGTTGTTCATTAAAGCAACATAGCTAGAGAACCATTTGGGTCTTTTACTCTCTCTGAACGTTCCTTTAGGTGCTGCATGATCCTCTGCTTCTTTGATCATCTTCCTGGCCCAAAGTGGTCTTTTTCTGCCGATGTCTTTTGTATCCTCATTTGAAGTGGCAGGAAGTTCATGTGGCATTTCCTCAAGATGCTCCCTCTGAATCTCAGGAGCAGGTTCGATTTCAGGTACTCTAAGGGAATAGGTTTCTTTCTCACTAGAACTTCTTGCCCTCTTGAATGCAATGTCTTCTTCAAAGATGACATCTCTGCTCAATTCAATTTGTTTCTACCCGGGTATGAATATTTTGTATGCTTTTGAGGTTTCACTATAACCCACAAATACTCCCTTCTTTCCAGAAGGTTCTAGTTTGAATCTCTTCTCTTTGGGTACATGAATATAGACAAGACAACCAAAAATCCTAAAATGACTAATGTTAGGTTTTATGCCGGTAAAAGCTTCTTCAGGAGTTTTGTTATCAAGATGAGAATGAGGACATCTATAATGGATATAGACAACAGTCCTAGAGGCTTCTGCCCAAAAAGAAGTTTCAATGTTTTGGTCCAGCAACATTGCCTTAGTAGCTTCTACAATGGTTCTATTTTTTCTCTTAGCAACCCCATTCTATTGAGGGTTGTAGGCAATTGTGAACTCCCTCTTAATTCCAACACTCATGCATAATTCTTTAAAAATCTCGGAGGTATATTCGTTCCCATTGTCTGTCGTTAAGGTTTTTATTTTCTTTCCGGAGAAGTTTTCAGTGAGGGATTTAAACTCTTTGAACCTTTTGAGGATTTCTATTGACTCTTTACACTTAAGGAAATAGATCTAGGTTTTCCTAGAGAAGTCATCTACAAATATGACATAGTATAGAAATCTTGATTTAGAAGGTACAGACATGGGTCCACATAGATCAGAGTGGACCAGTTCTAACACATTAAGGGTTTTACTCTGGCTATTCTAAAAGGATCCCTTAGTATTCTTTCCTAGGGCACAACCTTTACAAGTTCCCTCATGAGATGGTTTTAGCTTGGGTAAGCCTGTAACAAGTTTTTCCATAGAAGGTAGGGCACGGAAATGGAGGTGTCCTAATCTTCTATGCCAGATTTCATTTGTATCAACAGTGTCAAGGGTAAGGGCTTGTTTAACCTCAGTGCATAGTTTGTAAAGGTACCCTTGTCTTATGCCTATGGTATGGGCTTTCTTGATAGTTGAGTTCTTAGGCCATACTAGAACTTTGCCATCCATAAATGTAACTCTGTAACCATTGTCTTCAAGGGCAGAAATGGATATAGGATTTCTCTTTATTCCAGGTACAAATAAGACTCCAGTGAGTTGCAGAGAAATCCCAAATTTCAACTTGATGGAACATGTTCCAACCCCTTTTACAGGGTATGCAGAATCATCCCCGATGGTTACTTCTTCATCAGACTTTTCAGTCATGGATTTTAAGTGTTCTCTGAACCTTGTGATGTGTCTGGATGAACCACTATCAATTACCCAAATTTGAGTGTTGTCAGATACTTGACTAGAAAGGGCTGTATAGAACACAAAGTTCTTAGATTCATGATCTGGTTTTGACTTTCCTTCTTTGGCAAAGGATGCTTGTTGTTTAGTTCTATCAGGGCACTTCATTGCATAGTGACCGTACTGATCACATCTAAAGCATTGTACTTGAGAGATATCTTTCTTCTTATAAGATTCCTTTCCATTGGAATTTCTTTTTCTTTTAAAGATTCCTCTCTTGTAGGAGTTTTTCTTACTCCTCTTATTAGATGTTGTGTGGAGAACATGAATGTCTTCATCTATGTGTTTCTGTTTATTCTCTTTTGTGGAAAGTCTTGTTTCTTCGTGAAGGTAGTCAGTTCTTAGCCTGTCAAACTTAGGGAGTTTAGATCTCGCACTTACTCCTTGAACAAATGACTCCCATGTGTTTGGTAGGCCTCCTAGTGCAATTAGAGTTAATTCTTTGTTGTCAATCTGATATCCAATTGTGGATAATTGATCCCTTAGTTCAATAATCCTCATGAAGTATGCATTAATGGACTCTCCTTATTTTATTTGAGCATTGTTGATTTGCCTTTTTAATGCTAGAGTCCTTCAGGTGTTGTTGATTTCATAAGTACTCTCAAGAGATTTGTACATATGGTATGTAGTTTCATGTTTTGCTAGGATAGGCACTATATGATCCCTAACTACATCTACTAGGATTTTCATGGCTCTTTCATTATTTTCGATCCATTGAGTTTTCTCAGGTTCAGCCTCTGGTCACACTTCAAATCTTCAAATTTGATCACACTTGACATTATGAAGAATGTGATGTGAATTCGATTTTGAAAAATACGAATTTTTCTAGAGCAAAATGATTTTAGATTTGATTAGGATTCACAGAACGTGGCTCTGATACCATGTAAATGTAATCAAATGTTTCACAAATAGAATCCTAGTAATCTAAGAATAAACTAAGGTCTGAAATTCTGTATGAGAATTCTAAGTCAAAAACGCATTTCCAGATTTTACTTTGTATGTTGAATGTGCTGATTGCAGAACATTAATAAATTTCAATGTTTTGCTTTCAATGCTGGAACTCCTATTTGTATGTAGAGAGGCCCGCCTCCAAGGGATGCGTCCCTTGAGAGGACGTGTCCCTTTGGGCGCGCGGGCTTCCTCTACAGCCGATTACCATTCATTTTAATTAACTTAACAGATATACCCCCTCACACATGGCGGATATATATTATAAGAATTCCGATTTAAATTCAATATGAATTTTGAACATTATTTATTTAAAATTCGATTTTATACATGCATTATAAAATTCGATTTTACTTATTTTAGAAATATTAAATATTAAGAGCAATTGATCATATATAAAAGATGAAGGTGTTTATAGCAATCATAGTTTTATATCTGACCTGAGCTACCATTCATCAACATAAATTCTAAGTCTGAAATTCTGTGCAAGTATTCTAAGTCAGATTTCTATTCTTGTATTTCAAATCTTCTGATTGCAGAACATTTATATTTTTGATGTTTGCAAATAAAGGAATGAATTACCATTTATATGAGGGAGACACGAGTCTCATGAGAGGACGTGTCTCCACAAAGTGGAGACACGTCTGCTCATGGGACGTGTCCCTTGGGTGCGCGGCTCCCTTAACAAACCAAAAGCATTGTGGAGACACGTCTGCTCATGGGACGTGTCCCTTGGGTGTGCGGCTCCCTTAACAAACCAAAAGCATTCGGTATTTCACACATAAACTAATATGCATGCATTAGACAAGCAGCGATTATATACTATGAATTCCAATTTTATTCATTTGCAAATTTCGATCATCATCATTTGAAAGGTGAATAACTTATTTCAAGGTATTATATTTTAAGAACAGTTCGATTAAATATAAATGATGATGATGCATGAATGCAATCATCATTTATATTTGATCGAAGCTATTTGAAATCAACACAAATCAATATATATATCTGTTGTTATTCTCTTTCCTGATCATTGTCTTTAGCAAGCACGTGGGGTTTTATTTAAGTAGGCTGTAACATACTCAACTCGACGTACCATTCCTTGCCAGCTGTACATCCTCATAAGAGCCATGTGGGTTTTTACGATGTGAAACTTCTAAGCTCTTCAACTGCAAACTTCATCATTCTTGGCGTCCAAAATTATGAGAGCATTTGCATTTAATTCTAGAGGTGTCATTCTGAGTGTTTGGAGGAAGGCGTCCATGTTTGTAAGCTTCCAGTTTGCTAGTTTCTATTACAGCACCTTGACAAAGTGGCAAACTTTTTTTGGATAAGAAAAATCAGAAAGGTAAATATCCTATTAGGGGTGGGATATTTCACTACCCAACCTTACAAAGACAACCTTCTGCTTCCTCGAAGATGCTAAGAAGAGCTACTTTAGCATGAGGTAAGTGTTTTAGCTTCTTACCAACAAACTTCAGCTTCTCTTGAAAAACTTTGATGGCTTCCCGTTCTTTGCACCATATTTCAAATCGTTTTTCAATGGTGTTGTACCCAAAATAATATTTTTGCTTCAAGAAGGCATTTTGATTAAAATGGTCTAAATCTTGTAAAATTGTCGTCAAAAGTCAATTTTAGGTCAAACCAAGCATGGGATTTTGGTGGGTTTATTGTCTAGAGGATAATTTTAAATTTTGGAAATTTTGAAAATTAGGGTTTCAAACCCTTGTTTTTAGGAAAACTCTAAAAAAAAGGACCTTTTCCAAAAATGACTCAAAATGATTTTGATAGGTCAATTTCACTTCATGATCACAATGGTCGAGTCAGAATCAAGAAAAAGTCAAGTTTTCTCTGGTGGGTCTATTTCACTTTTTCAGGAGAAAAGATAGGACCTCTAAGATTATCAATGGTAGATGGCCAGTACCAGGTATCAAGATCTAAGCTTGAAATGCTTCATAGAAGATTCTATGGCGAAAGATGCTTTACAACGGAGGGGATTTTCAAAAGTTGAAAAATGGTAAAAAAATTCTAAGTCTGGAAGATGCATGCCTTGGTGCAAGAAAGATACTACACAATGAACGCCTTGATCAACATTTTCAATTGTTCGTACACACAAGATGGTGAATGCAATCACAATAGTGAAAGCGGTCGTGTCGTGAACAACGACAATCAAAGTAGTCAAGCAAGACGATGAACACGAAGGGCGGAGAGGTGAAAACCTTCGCAGAGTTGCTACCAACTGGAGCCAAAGCGCTCCTGCTGGCTAGGGTTGCCCATGAGCTGAAGAGGCCAACTGCAGTTGTTATCAATTGCAAAACTAGTTGTCTTCTTCAGAATTTTGCTAGCTTTCCGACACATCAACAAGCGAGTTCACTAGATCCATCAATCACTGGCAAAAAGAGGTGAAGGCAGAAGATGCTGAAAGGTAAGAATGTCAGAAATGGTAGTCAAACAAGGGAAATTGCACCCCTGTAGCCCAGGGGTGCCCAAGAATAAGACCATTGAGATGTCTGTCTTTGGATTGGCATCTTCAGATGATCTTCTCGGTGTTAGCCCAACTTTGTAATGAATTTGTTCGCTAGTTTGTGAGACATATCAAAACGACAATGGTTGTTGATCAAACAAGCACGTAAAACAAAGGATGAAATAAAAGTCAAAAGAGCAAATGTACCCTTGCAGGCTAGGGGCGCTCAGCCTTTTGGTTAGCTAGATGAGGTTTTCAGCAGCTGCCTTCTTCAAGAGATCTGCTTAGAATCCTTCTAGCTTCGTGGTGAATCCAATTGCCAGTTCGCGGGACTTGTCAAATGTTCGTAGACAAAGATCAAGCGTGAAAAGATGAAAGTGAAGGCAAGTTGAAGAACATGAAAATTTGACTAAGTGGTTAAGAAAATGTACCCTTCTAGAAAAAGGCACCCTTCTTTTTGGGCCACGAGATGCTGCATTGTAATGTCCCTTACCCGGTTTTCCCTAAAATTCGCTTGTAGATTAGGTTTAAGGTTTCTTCTTTTCCAAATGAATGTTCTCCTAATGCAATAACCCTAGATTGGAATCCTGTATTCATCATATTAACAACATATGTGTTAGCATTAATATCTAGATATCCAAAATATAAGCATAATCACAAAAGTAATAATGAAGACAGGTGAGGAGTGGTATGGGTAGATCCGCCCCAAGCTATCCATCTAAGCCCAAGGGCACAAGCATCCGATCAGGACAACCCACCCCTTAGCCCCGAGCTGAACGTCCAAACCAAGACCATTCCATACTCGGAGTGGCGTGCTTAGTGGAAACACTAGTATCTGCTTTCTCTACCCATGTCAGCACCTCAGAAGACACTTGACTTATTGGGGATAGTCGGGGGAGCAGATAAGTGGCGTGGGCCTTCCACCCCTCCATGGCCGTAGCAGACTATGAGTGGAATCCCCACCCCTCCATGGCCCACCCAGGCCTTGGGATTGGGCGGACTATGAGTGTAATTTCCACCCCTCCAGGGCCCATCCCTACCTTGGGTTCTAGGGGCGGACTTAAGTGGGGTTTTTAGGCACCACTTCCCTCACACCCTTCCTCCCAATAAGCTTGCAAATGCAAGGAAGACAATCTTTTAGCAATCAAATACATTTGCTTTTATTATTGATTCTTGAAATCAATATCAACATCATTATCATCATGATAATATTAAAGAAATCATTACGTCAATAATCAAACTAGCAATATTTGTTTCTTATATTCAAAATATGCTAAATATTATTGCTAAGTGAGTACATCACTTGAGTTGCTATATCTCTCCATGTTTCCTTACTTGCCTCCTTCAACCTTACACTAAATTGATCATAGGATGAGGACAATTCATAAATATACATAATCTACTCATGTTTATATTAAAGAGTCATCATTACTTATAATTATCATTATTGCATAATCGTTTATGTATATATATATATACTTCATATACATATATATATATAATTATTCTTTCTTTATTCATATATATTCTTTATTCATTGCATATTCATTATAAAATTTATCTATATATATGCATATATACTTGTATGCCTATTAAATAATATATATATTAAATGGCTCTATATTCCAATGCATAACAATCATTGTTGCTACTGTTCTAAATTGCAGATCGTATTTCTTAATGTTTTTTCCCTCTTCCTTATTTTCTTTCTATTTATACCATTCAAGGTAGGTGACTCATGGGGGCAATGTATTGTTTGGTGAAAGAGGTGACTTTTCATAAAATATATCCCTTTGTTAGATTTAAGTGTTGTCTTTAGAGGCTTATTATCACAATAATATCTATTTTTGAAAATAATATATTATTACTAATAATTATGATATTTCAGATTATATACTTATTTTATTATTTTATTTTGATGTTTTATTGAACATATTTTAACATTAAAGTTAATAATAAAACCAATTTGCTAATATCCTATTATTGTTTTATTCTAATGTATTACAATCTTTGATGTGTAATGATTATAATATTTATTTATTATTATTATTTTTGATATTAAGTTATTTAATACTAGAATGTGATTACAATAATCTGCCTATATATTATTATTATATTTGTTATTTCATATTTTTAGATTTTTATATGGATATGATACGCATTTATTTTATATTTAATATTAATATTGTTATTTATTTTATTTATTAATTTATTTGTATTTTAATACTTGGTCTTTATGGTATTGCTATTTAGGGGACATGACAGTTCTCCCCGCCCAAGATTGCTTGCCCTCAAGCAATCATGATCTAAGATGTGTGATTTTAAGATGTTTCTTGTGGTGATGCTATTATCTTTGATAGGAGTTGGAAGTTCTAACCCAAGTGATGGTTACTTTGGTTATGAGGACAATGTATTGATTAATATTCTTAAGTTCTACTATTTCTCCAAAACTCCCAAAAGCAACGAGTTAGAGTTTGTGACTCAGTACAACTTAAAACCACACGAATCAAAAATTAAAGCAAAACACCTAAGTAGCTCAACCAAGTAGACAAGTAGCTCAACTATGCAAACAAGTAGCTCGAGTAGGCAAACAAGTAGCTCAAGCAAGCAACCAACCAACTCAAGCATACAGGTAAGTAGCTCAAGCACATAGGCAGGTAGCTCAAGCACACGAGTAGGTAGCCCAAGCAGGTAGTTCAAGTACACAGGCACGTAGCTCAAGCACATAGTAAAGTAGCTCAAGCAAACAAGAAATCAGCTCAAGCAAGTAGGCAACTAACTCAAGTAGACAAGCAAGGAGCTCAAGCATGCAAGCAATTAGCTCAAGTAGACAAGCAGGTAGCTCAAGCATGCAAGCAATTAGCTCAAGCAAGTAGGCAACTAGTGCAAGTAAACTAGCATGTAGCTCAAACATGCAAACAAGTAACTCCAACAAGTAAGCAACTAGCTCAAGTAGACAAGTAGGTAGCTCAAACACGCAAGCAAGTAGCTCAAGCAAGTACGCAGGTGGCTTAAATAGACAAGCAAGTAGCTCAAGCATGCACAAGATGGCAGGAAAGATGCTCTGATACCACTATAATGTCCCTTACCTGGTTTGCCCTAAAATTCACTTGTAGATTAGGTTTAAGGTTTTTTCTTTTTCCAAATGAATGTTCTCCTAATGCAATAACCCTAGATTGGAATCTTGTATTCATCATATTAACAACATATGTGTTAGCATTAATATCTAGATATGCAAAATATAAGCATAATCACAAAAGTAATAATGAAGACAGGTGAGGAGTGGTATGGGTAGATCCGCTCGAAGCTATCCATCTAAGCCCAAGGGCACAAGCATCCGATCAGGACAACCCACCCCTTGGCCCTGAGTTGAACATCCAAACCAAGACCATTCCATACTCGGAGTGGCATGCTTAGTGGAAACACTGGTACCTGCTTTCTCTACCCATGTCAGCACCTCAGAAGACACCTGACTTATTGGGGATAGTCGGGGGAGCGGATAAGTGGCCCGAGCCTACCACCCCTCCATGGCTGCAACAGACTATGAGTGGAACCCCCACCCCTCCATGGACCACCCAGGCCTTGGGATTGGGCGGACTATGAGTGGAATTTCCACCCATCTAGGGGCCATCCCTACCTTGGGTTCGAGGGGCAGACTTAAGTGGAGTTTTTAGGCACCACTTCCCTCACACCCTTCCTCCCAATAAGCTTGCAAATGCAAGAAAGACAATCTTTTAGCAATCAAATACATTTGCTTTTATTACTGATTCTTGAAGTCAATATCAACATCATTATCATCATGATAATATTAAATAAAGCATCATGCCAATAACCAAACTAGCAATATTTGTTTCTTATATTCAAAATATGCTAAATATTATTGCTAAGTGATTACATCACCTGAGTTGCTATATCTCTCCATGTTTCCTTACTCGCCTCCTTCAACCTTATACTAAATTGATCATAGGATGAGGACAATTCATTAATATACATAATCTACTTATGTTTATATTAAAGAGTCATCATTACTTATAAGTATCATTATTACATAATCGTGTATGTATATATATATTTCATATACATATATATACAATTATTCTTTTACTTATATTCATTAGTATTCATATATATATGTTTATACAATTATTTTTTCCTTATTCATATATATTCTTTATTCATTGCATATTATTCATTATAAAATTTATCTATATCTATGCATATATACTTGTATGCCTATTATATATATATATATATATATATTAAATAACTCTATATTCCAATGCATAAAAATCATTGTTGTTGCTGTTCTGAATTGCAGATCATATTTCTCAATGTTTTTTCCCTCTTCTTTATTTTCCTTCTATTTATACCATTCAAGGTATGTGACTCATGGGGGGAATGTATTGTTTGGTGAAAGAGGTGACTTTTCATAAAATATATCCCTTTGTTAGATTTAATTGCTGTCTTTAGAGGTTTATTATCACAATAATATCTATTCTTGAAAATAATATATTATTACTAATAATTATGATATTTTAGATTATATACTTATTTTATTATTTTATTTTGATGTTTTATTGAACATATTTTAACATTAAAGTTAATAATAAAACCAATTTGCTAATGTCCTATTATTATTTTATTCTAATGTATTACAATCTTTGATGTGTAATGATTATAATATTTATTTATTATTATTATTTTTGATATTAAGTTATTTAATGCTAGAATGTAATAACAATAATCTGCCTATATATTATTATTATATTTGTTATTTCATATTTATATATTTATATATTGATATGATACACATTTATTTTATATTTAATATTAATATTGCTATTTATTTTATTTATTAATTTATTTGTATTTTAACACTTGGTCTTTATGGTATTGCTATTTCGGGGACATGACATGCTTTTAGGCTGTTGGCATTTCAATTCGCACCTGTGGTATGTGAATTAGAAACAGACAGCTATGCACAAATTAGCTACTCTTCGAATTAGGAGGGGAAACTCCCTCTTTGTTGATTGTACTTGAAGAAAGTAAACTAAACTAATTTTCCAATCTTTTTGTTCAGCTAAGAGCACAAGGTTATAAAACTCTAGCGCCGTAGCTGAGATTTTCTCTTTTTAAATTTCAACTACGACTAAGCTTGCTCTAATGACGCTTTTAACAACTCAAGTAAACTCAAAGCTCGAGAGTTAAAAGTAAACAAGGAATTGATTCTTTAACACAAATACTTAAACAAATTTTCTTCCAACACACATCTACTATAATTTCAATGCAAGCTGAAATAAAGATCATGTAAGTGTAACACATAAAATGGAAATTTGAGACGGTAGATCAAAGCAACAAAGCAGGTATAAGATTTTCTTTTCTCAAATTTCAAGTAACAAAGATTACATTTCTGGGACAGTAGGATTGTAGCAATAATAGGCTTACAGTTTAGCTATCACTAGAATACATTGACACAAAACACATGAACTGAACAACTTGTTGCAGCTAATAGGAAGGTATGCAAGCTTGCTTTTACATAAAGTGAACTGACACTGAACAACTTGTTGCAAGCAAAATAGGCTTAACAATTTGCTATCACAATAACCGTTAAAAAAAAATGGGCAAGGCTGCCCTTATTTATACACAAGCAGAGGAGTAGGGAACCCTAAAATTTCCTTGCTTTTACAACCAAGACTTGCCAAAATGCAAGCTTTATTTCTAAAACTAAACAAGATAAGCATCTAACAACCTATGAAAGCAAAAAAATAGGGAAACTGCCAACTGTTACAACTTGATTTTTTTCTCTCTCACGAAGAATAGATAAGCATTAGACAAGAATAACAAGGAAACTCAGAAAAAACATCGAGTTAACTGTTGCTTTAAATCTACCTTTGGAGATCTTTACTATCTTGATCAGATAACTCATCCATTGGTATTCTAGGAAAGTATATCTGCCAATAGCTGGTAACTGCCTCATTGTTTGGACTTTGGAGCATTGATACTATCTAAGGCAATACCCCGCTTTTCTAGGATTTCCTTGCCTTCTGCAATTGAACTTAGGAAATCTATGACATCTTTAGCTTCTTTATCAAATCTTGTTGATCTCGGCAGCTCTACAATTGGAGTGATGACTAAATATATCATCTTGCTCTAAGTTACCGATTCGCCACTCCCAACCTCCGGATACGATACGATTCGTACCGGATTCGAAATTCGGGTTTGATTCGGGTTGGATTCGGAATTTTGACTGTGAATTCGTTGTGGATTCGTCCAGGATACGCCCAAGCAAATCTGAGGCGTATCCAATGCGAATCCAGCAGAAAAAGTGCGTTCTTTTTCAATTTTATATTTGTTTTGACCAAAAGTTGTCTTCTAAATAATAAAATATTCATTCCAACCCTAATCTTTGCCTCCAAACACATCTAATGATGCTGATGATGCTGCTTTTTTTGATGAACCATATGATTCAGATTGATCAATGATCAATAATGGCTGATTGTAAACACTTGACATTTTTATGTTTGAACTTTAATTTATAATTTTATATCATGACATTCGACTTTTGAGTATCACTAATATTTTAATATTTGACTATGAAAGTGATGTCTTTTTGCTATGTATTAGATTATTAATATGGTGGTGTATTTTGAGTTTAATTACTGCTGCAAATATGTATATATTTATGATTTTTATATGTTTTTTGTATTGCTGTACCCAAAACGTACCCAATCCCCCAAAAAAATTTCGCCGAATCCCGTACCGGATTCACGTACCCATACCCAAATCCAAAAACGAATCGGTAACTTAGATCTTGCTTCAACATATCCTTTATTTACCCTGTGCGTGGCCATCTTCTTACACTCCCTCGTTTCTTCTGCAACTTTTATACTTCTGACACTTCTCTCGATATTTCAATGTAAGAATATTGTACAACTCTTTTCCGATACGTGTCCTTTTGCTCATACCACATCTTTTCACGTTCTTCGACTGAGATGATGATGTTTTTCTGTCCATGGTGGTATTGAAAAGCACTTCTCAACAACTTCTGGCCTGAGGCTGCAAGCAACCCACCCATCTGCTGCTTGGTTCTGTATTCTATGGGAGAATACTATATGCTGAAAAACTTGAAGTTTGACTGTAAACTTGACTATGTTCGGACAAGTTCTGTACAAAAGCTAAAAATAGCTTGCTGATTTTTCTTTTTCAAACGGGCAAATTTTTCAAAAATAATCTGAGATATGGGTTTTGTGTAGAATTTCGTTGCAAAGAGACCTAGATCATTCGATTTTGGAAAACATTGATGGCTGGTTGAAAAAGTAGAAACCCTAAAATTTTAGGATTTTTCCGAAAAAAGTTAAGAGAGTTGGGATTTGTAGAGAAACACATTCTGGATGAACCCAGTTGATTAGATTTTGAAAATATTGAAGACTTCTTGGACATGCGTGAAAAATGCAAGTTCTTGAAAAATATAAAATTTTCCAAAGTTGTAGAGAATTTTGCTGGGCTGGGCCCATGTCGCTTTCGGGGTGTGCTTTCCTACCACCCAACCCTTTTTTGTGAATTTTGTACTTTATTTATATTAATATAGATATATGAAAAAATTCATCAAAAAAAGAAATTGAGCTGACCCAGATCGTTGAAAATTGAAAAAGATTACCCCCTTCTTCCGAAATTTGAAGCATGAAAAAGTGAGCCTTTGAGTGAGCCGATCTAGGAAATATGAAGAATTCTAAAAAAGCACCCCATTTTGGCCTTCAAATCTTGAGATTAAGAAAATTATCTGTCTTCTCCTCTGGACGCCAACCTGTAAAAAGTGAATAATGAAATCCAAAGCCTTCTTTTATAGGTTTTGAGGATAAAAAACGCTTTATTCTCCAACTTTAAATCTTTTGAAGCCAATCTTGAGCAGGCTCGTCGAATGTGGATGTTGTTTGGATGATGCATGATGAAATTTAGAAATTTACTAAGGCATTGAACTTTGGGCGCCTTTACTTGGCAGACAACCATTTTTCTAAAATTTCCTAAATTTAGCTTGATAAAACGCATCCCTTCAATCTTGAATTCTGAACGCCAGATGAATCTTGTGAACTAACTGATGATCTCACTATGGAGCCTGATTGGATCTGAGAAGAGTGTTCTAGAGGCAACTTCTGCTAAAAACTGATTTTGGACCCTTAAAATGTTGGGCGCCCCTGGCTAGCAGGGGCACCTTTACTGTCTAGAGATAACCATTTTCTGTGATTCTTCAATTTGTTAAGGCTTTCTAACCTCCAGATGAATTCTCATCTTCGAAAGCTAGGCTGACCCAATGAACTAACTATCAGATTCATTGGATAGCTTGACGAATTCTAAGGAGGGACTTCTGGAAGCTGCATCTCTTGAAAAGTAGTTTTAGGGTCTCAAAAGTTTGGGCGACCTTGACTACCTGGGGCGCCCAACTCCTCCAGAGTTAGAATATTTTAAATGATTTTCATCTTTCAACTTTGAATTTTACATTTTGTACAATTTTATTCCTTTGTTCAATCTATGATATTTGATGCCTAACACATCTGATGAGCTAGCCAATGAATCTGGTGAAAAGCCTGATCAATTCTAAAGGAAATGTTTTGGAGGTGAAAAACCCTAATTTTGACTTCTGAATGCCCAAAAGCTTGGGTGCCTCTGGCTACCTGGGGCTCACCTAATCACCAGACAACCATTTTTAAGCATTTTCCAATTTCTCAATTTTGTCCCCCATGCTTCATCCTTTGTTTGATTTGCAACTGTGGGTGACTATTGAATCTAACGATCTAGCAGAGACATCCATTGGATAGCCTGAAGAATTTAGAAGACAGTGACCATCTTTGCAAACCCTAATCTCTAAATTTGGTGGCTCAAACCCCAAAGTTCCTAGAGATAGAATTTTTTTCAAGATTTTCATGATTGGCAGTTTGCTACTTTGTCAAGACTTCTTCATTCAATCCATGATTCCGGCTGACTTATTTATCCGATGGATTGTGTTGATGGATTCATTGTGGAGCCTGTTGAATTATGAGCAACATTGTCTTGGTAACACAAACCCTAACTCCATCAACTGGTACCTTGAAAAGTTGGGTGCCCCTAGCTACTCGGGGCGCCTTTATGAGCCAAAGATAGCTTTTATTTCAACTTTTCAACTTTTCCTTCATCATTCCTCGTGCTCGTCATTGCTTTTACTATCAGAGATTGAAAAAATTCTAAGGCATAGTGTCTAGGCACCTAGATTGGGCAGGGGCGCCTTTATTCTCCAGACAGTAATTTTTTTTGCAACTTTCAAGATTTTCCAGCTTTTCCTCCTTCGTTCTTCATTCCTCGATCATATTCGTCGTTGCCTTGATTTGTGTGGTGCTTGATACCTTGAATCTGACACCTAGCAGTTTGAGCAACCTCCATTAATGATCGTAGAGCTCCTGAAAAAGCTTCTGAAAAAGCAGAAGTGACCCACCAAAGAAAAACTGATATTTTGATGATTCTAACTGGACCAACTTGATGAGTAAGTATTTTAAGCGAATCAAAATCACTTTGAGCTCTAGAAGCCAAACTTTCTATTTTTAGAAAATTTTGCTAGCATCCATTTCAGAAGAATCACCAAAAAAACCCCAAAAAAGTCTATTTTTGGAAAATTTCCTATATTTTAGGGCCAAAAAACTAAGATCTAGGTTTTGTAGACAAGGTTGCTCTGACCAAATCCAAATCCTCAGATTTTGAAAATTTTGAGTTTTTGATCTACATGTGTGACATGCAAAATCCATTTTTCGACCTTTTTGACAATTTTACACAAGACTTCGACCATTTCTTCAAAATTCCTAAGTGTAGCAAAAATTTTAATTTGGGGTATAACACAAGCTTCATAACTCCCAAGAAGACCTCTTCAAAGTTGATCGATCATTGTGATGAAACCGTCAACACGAACATCAGAGCAGTCAAACTCCAAGCAACGTGAGCCAAACTGGAGCATCTTGTTGAAGGTTGCAAAGTGAAAATTATAGCTCAAAAGGTCAAATGCACCTTTGTAGGCCAGGGGCGCCCTAACTTTTGATCACTCTTAATCAACTTTCAGAACTTGCAATACTAGTCATCCTTTTTGAAATTGAACTGGTTTTCAATTCCATATCTTAGCATGTTTGTAGGATTCAACAGTCATTGGTGATTGCAAATGAAAGCACGGAGGGTGAAAATGGAGAAATTGAAAAGCATCCAAGAAATTGACTAAGTCTGGCGAAAAATTTACCCTTCTCGTAAAAGGTACCCAAGAATTTGAACCATTAGATTCAATTTTTAGAGTTTATAGCTCCCAGTAACATCTCTTCAGAGTTGATCCAACTCTGTAGTGAATTTGTAAGCTAAGCCTCATGATCAATCAGGTATCTAGAATTCAGGATCCAACAAAGGCAGTTCGTCACAAAAAAAGATGAAAATCTTCAAAATTTCTCTAACATCCAAGACTTGGACGCCTAAAGTCAAAGTGGGCCCAAGTCAACTCCAGTTGAGATATTTTGAAAGCTTCTTCATGCCTAGACGTCCAAAATAAGGTGGAGATGTTTTAGTTAACTGTTGATCACGGAGATAACTCTTCAATCAAAGATGGGACGCCCTAACTGATGCTTGCATCTCCAAATCACTATTTATCAAGCCTAGGTGTCCATTATTCATTATTTCTTTGTAGGTTGAAGAGCTAAAATATATATTTTTTTCTCCCAACGCCATTTGAGGATCTAACTGAAGCCATTTTCAGTGTTCTTCGTGTTTTCAAGATCAGGTTGCACAGAGGAACGACTTTCCACAAGATTTCACCTCCAAACATCATTTTTCAAGGCAACAACTTATAACTTCTAGCTTCTCCCCCTCACATTTCTTCTATTCTTGTCTTAGATTTTCTTGCATGTCCAAGTAAACGACACTTTTTCACAGATCTGGCCTTTTGGGTATGTTCAGCACGAGATTGGCCACAAAACCCATGTGCCAAATATCTTCAGAGAAGTTGCCCCATTGCCCCCAGTTTTTAGGATTTTTGCAAAAAGTCACCTTTTTCGAAAATTGACAAACTAGGTTTGCTTAGCACAGGGGCACCTACAAAACCCATGTGTTGGACCTTTTTAGGAAAAAGTGCCTTGTTGCCTCTGCCACCGAAGGGTTCTTGTATGTCATAGAAAAATTCATCTTTTCAAAATTTTGACGTTCTGGGTCCGCTCAAAAAGATATTCCTAACAAAACCAACATCTCAGAAATTTTCGTAAAAGTTACACTTCGATGAGGATATTTTTAGCCATAGCAAAAAAATTGTCCGAACAATGTCATGTGCCTAGTGAATCTTCAAGGTTTCCAAAATGCAATTCTCCCAAGTTGAATACAAGACCAAGTCGGTCTTACTTAATGACTTCCTGAAAACAATTGACACCGATTTGCATCGGGCACACCCAGAAGTCAACTTGGACAAGTTGGAAGGCATAGACCAAAGCACGCTTCAGAATATTGAGCAATCTGGCTTGCTTGAGGCAGCCTCATTTCCTATCTCCGCACAAAGCATAGAATTTGTATCGCTTGTGTAAAGCATTACAACCCTACTACACGAGAGATTCAGTTAGTTGATGGGAGGCTAATTTGCAGTCTCAATGCCAAGGATATCGAGAAATGCGTTTCTATTCCACCTTGTGTGAACAGCTTAGTCATATCAATGGAGTGTGAGAGGACGTTCAACATGTCAAAGGAAAAGTGCCAAAAAAGAATGGCAGAAAGGTGGCTTCAAGAGAAAAGAAACAGCCTGCCAAAAAATGTGGGACGCGGAGAATTCAGAGACGAGTATGCGATCATGATCACATTACTCAACCGCGTCACCGGTCAAGCAGAGGCGAACAAATTCCAGCCATGGATGTATTACATCATAACTCAACTTGTCAACAATAGGGAACACTATGATTGGCCTGCCTTGATCAGCGATATTCTCCACAACCAGATGACCAGTTTCTTCAAGGCTCACGAATTCCACATGTGTTCATACCTTGTATATCTTATAGCCTTCCAAGGCTAGTTTAGAGGGATGAATACTGTTGGAACACTGGGTGTGTAGAAGGTTCACCAACATTTCTCATAGCTTGAGTTCTCACAATCAGAAAGACACTTCATGTAAGTGAATGACTAGTTCCTGATGCACACAGTAAGAGACCTTGATCACGAATCACATCTACACATTTCACCAGAAGCCAAATTGGCAATGGTAGATTGGGTGGATTGGTTCATCTAGTTCCCCAGTTTTACCTACATACGAATATATGGATACTTAGGTCATCCAACCATGTTACCTTGTTATCCATTGGATAAGGTGGTATTCATGGAGTTTCTACGGCAGTTGCATGAAGTTCATACCTTTATGTGCAATAAACACAAACCAACTGCCAACTTTCCTTTTACAATGGGCATATATAGGTGCAGATCAGCAGCTGACGCCAAGTCTATGAGCCATGAAATGACGAGACTTAACCTTAAGTACTTCATTGAAAGATGCTCATATGACCCTTGGAGTCACTATTCAGCACGCCTCGGTAGTTGTTTTTCACACAAATCTTCCATGGAGGATTTCTGGTTTAGTTGTGAGAACGAGTTCAAACTGCGCAAGTGCAACTACAACAAGTTCACCTTTTCGTAGATCGCTGACTTCTTGTTAGAGGATGTGGAAGGATTATCAGATGATGATGGGGATGTCATACTTCCCACTCTTCAGATATCAAATCGACTCGTAGCCACTTCGAGTTGTGGATTGGTATGCCAAGGAAATCACATCTATTGAGGAAAGAACAAGAAGGGTTGTGAGAAACAATAGATTGTTCTTGGATTGCAAGAGGTCGTAGAAGGTAGTTATTCCAAGCACAGAGCCGCCATCGGTTAATACTACAATATCTTCCACGTCGAGATCAAAACCCAGACAGAAGACACACGGAGTAACCCTCCAGAAGGTTTCAAGGGTAGTAGAATGTCAGGGAATACAAAGGGAAAGATGTCAGTTGCTGATATAAATCAGCAAGGGCAACATGTAGATGCAGCCGCATACATAGCTGAGACAGTTCTAGAAATGGAAGCAAAGCCTCCTATTTTGTCACCACCGTAGTAGTCTCCAATTCAAATCGAGTTGGAGCCAGATTTGCCACCACGTGACATCTCAACATGTTGTCACTCATCGAGAGTTCATAGGACTAGCACCAGTCTTTCCAACGAGGTTAGTCGAGACATGTCTTGGCTTGAGAACCTCCTGGGTAGGAAGAGGAGAATGTTGTCCTACCAATTGGATTTTGCTGAGTTCGACAATGTCTACCAAGACACGTCTGATAAAAATCTCAAGAAGAAAGTTCGAGTGGAAAAGAATGTTGAGAATGAGACAGTGATCGAGATTGCAACACCGCCAGTGGACAAGAACGCCCATGAGGTTGAGGCTGACGATTTCACGTTGGTCAAAGCCAACCTTGGCAAGAGCATGCGAGAAACCGATGTAAGTCTGTTTGAAGTTGCAGCAATGAGCATAAAGGAAAGAGTTGTTAAGGATGGTGAAGACAAAGCAACCCTCAAGGCCGAAAACCAGTAGCTACGCCAATACATCTTCAACCTCATTCACGACACTTCAAATGTTATCACCTTGCTTCTGCAAATGTTGGATCTACCTGCAAAGCAAAGTCAGCTAATTCTATATGTGAAGCACCCGAGAGATCAAGTGGAAGAGTTCGTCACCAAGGGCCGGTTTATACTTGCAGAGTTGTACCAACTGAGGTACAATGCCCACGACCTTCACGTGAAGATCTTGGAATCGGAACAGATTATAGTAGAGAGAAAAATTCGAGATGAGATCACCATCTCAGACTTGAGAATGGCATATAATTCAGTCACTGCAGAAGATAACAAGCAGAGGCTTTTCGCTTGGAGAGAACAACTTGTCTAGAAGGTAAAAGCTTATGATATAGTTTCTGCAAAGTTGACTGAGTGTAGACAACATGTGGCAAGTGCTGTTAAATTTGTAAGAACATTGGTAACATCTATCCCTTGCCAGCATCGGCATGAAGGTGGTGCATACATTGAGCTCGCTGAAGTGCAGATGCAATTTCAAGATCTCATACGTAGTAGCTTCTGCAGTGACCCTGTTGAGTGCAGGTTAAGTCAAGTTGCAGCCATGCTAGCAAAACTTGATGACGTAGCTGTAAAGAGGAGTGAACTTCAAGATCAGATTGTAAGTGGCGAGGAGATGTTGCGAAGACATGACGCCATCCTGAGAAGTATCAGTTGTCCAGACATAGAGACAATTAACCATTGGTTGCAGGAGATGATTACTCAAATTGATGAGGCATGAACTCACAGTTAGGATGTCCCACCCTTCCAAAGATGACATTAGACACAGGAGTTAACTTGATGCCTCTTTCCAAGTTAACTCGCTGTCCCACCAATCGTGCATGTCTATATTTGGAGACACCTTTGCACATATGGAGTTCTTTTAGTTTAGAATTAGTTAACTAAAGTAGTATTTCCTATTAGCTGTTAGGTTACCTACTTTTAGACATAGGAATAAATCTTGTTGATCGGCAAGAATTCAATATTAACTCAAGGAGACTTTAGGGTTGCCTACTCCTTTGAGCTTCTATAAATAAGAGTCTTTGCTCATTATTTTGTAACTTTACTTCACGGTAGCAAAACGTTGAGCTCGAAGGCCTGTGACTTTGTTCAGTTAGTATTTGTTCTTGAATCATACTTGTGATAGCATAAGGCTAAGCTGTTTGCTAGTTTTCTTGTTGTTCATGTACTTGTGTTCAATCTATGTCAATGTGTATTTTTGGTTGATCGTATGTTGGATGATTGTCCTCTTTCATACAATTTTTTGTTCCAAAAAAGTGTAATCTTTGATCGAGTTTGAGATAATAAATCAAGAGAGCAATGAGCCTTTTATCCAAAATTCTCAAGATCTTTCATATTTTGTTGTTTCTAGTAATCTTCTTTTCAGCCTACACCTTGGATAGAGCACTACGCCTCCAAGGGAATCTCGAGATCTAGCTTGCCGTTTGATGTTGTTTCCAATAACCTCTATTTCAGCCTACAACTCAGATAGAGCGCTACGCCTCCAAGGGAATCTTGAGATATAGTTTATCGTTATCCATTCCCAATTGCTCCTAAATCCTCTCGCTCTGATTTACTTGAGGAGATAGGATAGTCATAGTTTTAGCCTGGTTGTAGTTAAGATCTACGAAACCAGAGAAAACCTTAGCTGCAACGCATTGTGTTTTATGACCTTGTGCTCTACAACTGAGTAAAAAAGATAGAAACTTAGTTTAGTTTACTTTTTATGCAATAACAACAAAAGAGGGAGCTTCCCCTCCTAATTTAAAGAGCAATTTATCTATGCATAGCTGTCCGTTTTCAATACGCACTCCAGAGGTGCGAATTGAAACGCAAACAAATGGAAATCTGATTTTGCTTCAATGATTCAAAGAAAACCTTCAATGGATCACTATCAATAGCCATGTAGCCCAAACTGAAATTTCTGATCTGAAGTTGATTAGCTGAGACCAAGTCCAATTACCCAACAGGCTGGCAAGATAACTGAGCTCTGATACCACTGTAATGTTCTTTTCTCGGAGGGGAATTTTTTTTTGCGATATTTTATTAGTTTGATAGATGCGACATCTTATCAAACTAATAATCATGTATGAATAATTCCAACACAAAGAAGAGCACTGAACTGATAATAAATTCTGATCTCTAAATGAATGCACAGTTCCAGATTTCATAGGATATGTTTCATTTTTATTTGCAATTTCAGACTTATCATTGGACACCATTACAATCAGAATTTCTGGTAGATAACAACATGAAGTCTACTTCTTTCATACACAACTCAGAAACATTGCATTATCAGACTACAACAACACCTTCTGATAATAATATAGAATGACTGATTCATCAATATGACTGCTCAGAATTCATTATCAGATTGTTACAAACTCAGAAAACTCCAATCAGATTACCTAAAATGATTTTCTGTGGTTACAAGAGTATGGCAATGATAGAATGACTTCCCAACAATGAACAACAGATCTCTTAAGTTCCAATTTCAGTTACCAAGACTCGGAAATGACAGTACTATGGAAAGGATGGATGCAAATACTAACAACAGAAATTAAACTCTGGTTTCTGAGTGTGATTAGAGTCATTTAATCAATGTATTACATGCCTAGAGCTAGTCGTAGGTGCTACTACCACCTCATAGTGAATGCAATAACAGAAACATAGAATTCCAACCTTGAAATACATGAAAGAGAGGTCGAGCTACTGAAGGATAGTCCAGAAATCGTTGCAGACCCTTGAATGATGCGTTCCAGTTCACCAACACGACTGAAATCATTCGTTCAACCCTGAAGGAATGAATAGAAACTATGAACAAGTGTTTATAGTGCCTCAGATTGCAACGTAATAGCTTCCAGATTTAGATGCTTTGTCTCAGACCCAAAACGCCTTGGTAAAGGGAAAAACCATGATTCAATGCTCAATATTGAAGCGCTAAAATGTTATCAGACCTGTGAACTCGCCTAATCCTTGATACCAGCAAATCTCAAAACCCCACATTATTACTTGAGTAAACCCCAACAACCAATGCCTAGGGTTTGGAGAATATGACACCTTCATTGCAGATAGAAATAACCTCTGAATGTGTAAATCGATGCAACAATAAGAATACACACAATAATGACCAGAAATGTTGTAAGTGGAGATATTTGCCCAAAACCAACCTCTCAATAGAAACACCTCTGAAATAATTGTTGACCTCCAATTGTTATCACTGTTCAAGTTACTGAAGCGGCACTGTAGCGACACTATTCATGTCACTGTAGTGGCAGAATAATAACTTCTGATTTTGCAGTAACAATCAGGCATAAATATGAGAATAATTCAGAAACCTCGAAACTGAACCTTCAAAATCTTTGCTCCTCCAAAATCTTTGCTCCTCAGACAAGCAGAATTCAATCTTTAATCTTCAAATTTTCTCCGAAGGAGATTCATAAATTTTCTTTATAGCGTACGTGCGAACCTTGGATGAATTCGCCAACACCAGCTAGGGAGGAATCTTTCACCACTAAAACTGGAACCCGTAGGAAAACCACCTAGGGTTTCGAACTCCAAAGAGCTCCTCCAAACTTCAAACCCCAAATAAAATAATAAACCAGAATATGAGAAAATGAGCTCTCAAACCCTATTTATAAAGCCTTTTCACCTTTTTAGGTCTTTTTAGGGTTTTCCTGCCTAAATCACTTAAAACAATTTTATAAAGTGACTTTATTAATTTATCATTAAAATATGTCTCGGTGTCATTTTATATCCTTTTAATATAATTATTTAATATTACCCTTTTAACTTTGCACTTTTTGCTTGGTAACATTAAAGAATTTAAATAATTATTATTCCTTAGGTGGTCTGAAAAACGGTCATTACATCAAGCAGGTTGGCACTTGGGAGTCTTATATTGTAGAGTTTCAAAGATTGTCTGTGATGGTTCGTAGTATCATAGAACGGAGATTGGTGATCCTTTTCAATGAGGGATTTTTGTTGCCTTTGCGTGGTTGGATCAAGGTGTTTGACCCGCCCACTCTTCAGGAGGCCATGAGGAAGACACGAAGCATGGAGGCCACTGCCCCCAAAAGGCAAATTTCTCCCAAAACCATGACTCCTCCAAAGGATGAGAGTCATCATCAAGTTGCAGATCAGCAAAAGAAACCCTCACAAAAATTTAATGATCACTCCATAAACGACTTGAAGCGGAAGAAATTATGTTTCAAATGCAAGGGGCCTTGGGAAAAAGGTCATATGTGTCCTTGATGGGCACGAAAAATCAAATGGAGTGGTATTATGTGGATGAATCAGATTCTGAAAATTCAAAACAGTGAGCTGATCCGGAGGATAATGAGATAGGAAAAGACTTAGCAAAGCTGTCCCCTATGGCATTATACTCTAGCATCCAAAGAGAGAGATCTTTCAGAATCAGAGGAGTCTTGAGTAGGCAACGTGTGATCACTTTGTTTGATATTGGAGCCACGCATAACTTTATTGATGAGGGATTGGTTGCTAGACGTGGACTCCTAACAGAAGAATTTGAGGGGTTCAAGGTGAGAGTAGCAGATGGTTTCACTCACTTGTACGAGGAGGATTCTTAATCTCTCCTTGCTGCCGAATGATTACGAATTCCAAGCTGATTATTATGTTGTTGGCATGGGTGAGATGGATGTTGTCTTAGGCATGAAGTGGCTTTTGTAGTTGGCCGTAATGTAATTAGTCGGCCAGGAATAAAATGAATAAGACTTAGTTAGTTGGCAACTAGTTGAGTGTTTTGTCTTGTTACTTGGTAGTTCGGGAATTAGTTCTTGAAAGGGTAATTAATGTAATGAAGCGACGCGATGGTTGGTACTCAACCAACTCCGCCGCTATATGTATCAGAGTCATGTAGTCAATAGAGTTATTGCTATTATGATTGTCATGAAATATTTGTACTTGGCATATGTTGAATAAATAAAGACAACAGTGATGATCTTATGTTTTACTTTCTAGTACGTTGTTATGTTCTGTCAACTATTTCCATTTGCTCATTGCATATGTTGAAGTGGTTACATGAGTAAACATTTGGCGTCGTTGCCTAAGCGGACCAGGGAAGCACTCGTTACAATGGCAACGTAATGGGCCGACCGGCAGAGGAACCCGTAGAAACGAATGAAGAAAGAGAGGATAACTTGAAACGGGATTTGACAAATCTCTGGAACATATCCCTATGAGATCACATACGGAGGCAAGCTCTCAGGGGAGAAATCCCTGAGGCAGTGGTTTGGGATTGACTCGAAGTGAACGACGAGCTTGATCACCTTCTTCACTGCATGCCAAGATTATTGGCCCGACATTCAATCATCCTACAAGACCTTCGGGTGGAGGAAGAGCAGGAACGTCGAAGGCAGCAAATCTTGCAGCGGTATGAAGAACGAACCAAACAGGGAGAGGAAAAACGAGACACTAGCCGGAGACGTACCCCGGGCAACCAACAATGATCGCATGAAAGACCTGTAATGCCCGTACTATCGAACAAGGACAAGAACCGAATACCATTCGGACACGAAGCGGAGGAGGAAAGAATTCGGCGATCATTAAGAGTACATGAGCAAGAAAACCGGGGGTAGAGATTAAGTAGAGCACATCAAAATTTTGTGGAAGGGAGGGACAAGGAACCATTCGTCACCCCGTACGTAGAAAAATATAAAAGCCGAGAAAATGAAGAAGAATTGAGCGGTGAACTTGAGAACAACATCCAACGCATTCGAGAGTTGTCCATAGCGGACGACGACAAAGGGCTGAGGAGAGGGAGATCTGAGCCCAAGACCCCTTGGCAGTGGGAGCACCAGAGTGGAGCCTAGGAAACCCAAGGTGTAGAGGACGTTGATGAAGGACGAAAGAGTGACTCGTACGTGGCCGAGAGTGCAAGTGACGCACCGAAACATAACGGGGCCAGTCGGGTTCAATATACAAGGAGGACAGCGGGGCAGGATGGTGACTCCAAATCGGCAGAAGCTGCCGAAATTTACGAGGAATGGGTCAGAGGATCCAGTACGATACTGCAAAACATGTGAGACAATTTGGATAGCAAGTGGAGAAGATGACCTAGATAACTGGCTGAAAGCGTTTCGAGCGACACTCAGCGACATCAAACACAGAAAGCTTTGTGGAGGGCACTGAAGCAGGCATTTCAAGATGAATTCAAACTTTTGAGGGACGATAGTGAAATTGTGGCCGAGATTTATACCACCAAACAAGGGAAGCACGAGAGTGTACGAACCTACAACCAGAAACTAAAAGACCTGCTGGGGAAATTGGAGTCACAGCCAGCAGATGGCTTAAAAAAGAGATGGTTTATTGAAGGGTTGCTTCCCTCGCTACGTAAGAATATGAAGGTGGTATCTCCATCCTCGTACATTGAAGCATACAACCGTGCGATGGATATTGAAAGCGAGAACAAGACATCCTCTAGAGGGAAGAAGCATGATGATGAAGAAAGCGCGGGGGAGAGCGAGGATGAATCAAAAACCATACAAGCTCTCCTTCGTGGCATGTTGAGAATGATGAAGGAACTAAAAGCGGACAAAGAAGGGTCTAAGGAAGTGACCGAACTATGGTGTATGAAATGCAAAATGGAAGGCCATACGAAGGCGAACTTGTAATGTCCCCGATTTAGCCCTACGCTCTACAATTGGATTTAGCCTATTTCCAGAAACTCGTAGGCTAAGCAGAATGGGAACACTTAATATTTATAGTAAGTCATGATACTGCTCAGTTGGCATACAGATGTGGTTTTGGCAAACTTACTATTTATAGCAATATGCTATTTTTGGTAAATATATTTATAGCAGTATCACTCTAGCAGCAACTCAATCTTTTGCAGATCAGTGTGGCCGATCAATTTGGCTTTCTGTTGAGTAGAAGTGAACTTACTATTTTTGGCAGTGGCTATTTTTAGTAAGTCTAATCTTGGCAGTATCATCATTTGCAGTTCAGCTCAAGTCGTCATGCTATTTGTGGTGATCCATCAGTTTAAGTATTGGCTTTGGTTTTGGTTATCTCCTTGGACTAAGTATTATACTTAGTTAATTTCATGTTTTTAAGTTGTACCCCCATGCCTAGGAGTGATAACTTCATGTTGTTTTAAAGAGGGGACATTAAGGGGTCATATTGAGCATTTATTGATTTATTAAAATGCTTTATTGTTGCAAATAGAAATGGACGCCTAAAGGGAAGGGAAATAATGTTTTATTATTTCACAATAAAGTGAATGGTTGAAGGTGGTGTCCCTTGGGAAGTTGAAGTGATTCAACTTCTTGGAATTCAAAGTGTTTCATTTGCCCATTGAAACTTATATATTGCTGCATTGTGGAGAGCTGATTATGTTATGTTTTGGAAAGCAAAGTTATGCTGCTGATTTGAAATCCAGAATCCGGCTAAGGGATAGCTTAGCAATTCTATTCCACTCTTCGGGCCTGAAACTATGGTTCCCTAGATGATGGATTGAGAGTGTGCTTCATTTAGAAGTGCACATTGAGCCTCAATGTGAAGATTCAGATGTTATTTCCAGATTTTATGGTTGTTGATTCAGTCATGGTTGTAGGTGAAAATCATTAACAGCTTTAAGGGTAATGCTAATTTGATTTTGGGTATTTGTTCATCATGATTCTATGCTTGAGGCGACTCCACCTTGAAGTTTGCAGATTTTAGTTTGTTTTTTATTTTTAAGTAGAAAATCGCCCCTCAAGAAGGCCGTACCATGTTGGGACTACCTTGGGATTCGTGCCTAATCATTCTCTAAGCTTTAATGCAGTTTGTGGGTTGGAGATTGGGTGCCTACCTCTTAGAATACTTCTGCAGTTTATTTTACATCATTCGGAGGTAGATTTGAAGAGTTATGAGCATTTCATTTGATTTACATGTTTGCTGATTGACATTTTTAGTCTGCTGTTTATGCATATCAGATTGTTAAACATTCAGATTTTGGCTTATATCTTGGTGATTGAGAAGATTATCTTTTGTAATAAACATTCTTCAGTAGTTTGCATTGATTATATTATTGTAACACATGGAAAATGCAGATTTATTTCATTGTAAGGCTGAGATTTAGTAGTACTAATCCAATCATTGTTCTTATTGCATTTACTTGTGATTTTCTAATGCAAACACTTTAACCCCTGGCTGGTTTACCACCAGTGTGGAGAATAAACATTTGTATCTCTCTTTCTCACCCACTGTCAAGTGGAGAATTCCCACTGTTGAGTGGATGCCCGCCGCAGTGGATGAATTAGTTTTGAATTGTAATCTTTTTCCCCCCACTGTTTGATGGTAGTGTGGAAAGTTTCTCATGGCTGGTTATCCGCCTATTTCATTTCAATTTCAGCATTAGGACTCCACCATATGTTAGCACCTCGCCTGTCAAAGGATCTTGAGTGCACATTCTTGGTGTCGAGTTTATTCTCTCTCTTTCAGTATAATCATTGTAATATTTGATTCAGTAGATCCTAAGGATCCTCTGACCATATGCTCGCCCCTTCTCCTTAAGTGGTTTTAGGGCGCATTCTTGGTTAGAGTTCTTTCATGCAACGTTCTGGGTTATGCTAACCTTAACGGGTGCTTGGTTACATTGTAAATGTTCATTTAAAAATCAAAAAGATTGAGAGAGTATATTTCAAAACTGTCCGAAGAAAATGTTTTGTGACATCTGCCAAGTTATGGGACACTTCATCAAAGAGTGCCCGTACAATTTGAAAACACGGAGTGCGCAAGTATTCTTTACACAGGGGGAACAATCCACCCCTCCGATCACACCACCTAAACATCAGAATAACAACGCATCCCCTGGCGGCTATCACAACAATCAGAGAAATAATACGCCAAGAAGCAAAATCCAATATGACAACAAAGGTCGGCCCATGATCCAGTGCCGAAGATGTAATGAATGGGGTCACTTTGCCAGGGAATGCCAGAACGGTCAAGGCGCCGGCGGGAAGTTGTGCAAGTGGTGTGGTTCGGGCGATCACGAAGACACTGATTGCCCGAAGCAGAAAGGTATTAACATACTGGAAGTAGCCAACGAAGAAGGCCAACTATCCGGACCCTTGTACGAAGAAAGAAAGACTCTAAGAAACCAGGGCAGAAGTGGAAGAAGCAATGGCAAATGAATGGAGAACTTCCAAAGCGGCTAGTACGCTGTTGCAGTCAGAGTTGGAAAAGAACATTGTATGGTAGGTGCTTCACACAATTGTACCAATCAAGGTAACAGACCTTCTACAAACCATGCCTCAACTAAGAGTAGCACTCACAAATGTCATGACAGACAATACTTAGATGGGTTCGAGCGAAGACACCACAGAACCGACATGAGAGATTCCACGGATCCAATGCTACTCGCAATAAGTGGCGGGAGGAAATCGGCTGTCGTACAGATGGAAATCTTGGGGATGAAACTCTCCAATACCATCGTTGATGGAGGATCGGGAGTTAACGTACTACTTGAGGATACATGGAAGAGCCTCGGGAAGCCCATACTCTGGCCGTCGACATTCCAATTGGTTGGCACCGATCAACATAATATGAAACTGATCGGTACTCTAATAGCACAGAAAGTGTTGATAGGTATGCAACAATTCTTATTGAATTTTGTCGTCATCCCACTAGAGAGAAAAGCGTACGATGCACTACTTGGACGGGGATGGCTAATTGCTGCCAAGGCGAACCGTAAGTGGAAGAAGAATACGCTCTCGATCGAGAGCCATGGGAAGAAGTATATTATTGATTTAAAGAATCAAGCAGTCAGTGAGGACTTGGCGTCTTCAGAATCAGAATTTGATGAAGGATCGGATGTCGATGAAGAAAGGAGGATAATGGAGCCAAACGAGGAAGGCGTACTGGAAATTGGAAGTTGTTCGGAAGATGAACCTAGTTCACTGAACGGGTTATTTCACTGGTAGATGGAGGATTATGAAGTTTTTCACCCGGATTGCAACATGCTGCAGATCAAGGAAGGGGAAGAAGGCGAAGATAAGGGCTTGGCTAGTGAGACATTCCCGCCAGAGTACGACAAGTATAAGGAAGGTATGGCAAAATTAGACGAGACGCCAGCTCATAAGCTTGAACAAGACAAACTCATCAAGTACGAGGAACTGACACTCAAAAGGGTGAATCTTGGGGAACAAGAGAAGCCTAGGGAGATTCTCGTTGGTGATGACTGGGACCCCGTACTGAAGGCGGCGGCATTTAAAATATTCATGGAGTACAAGGACACCTTCGCTTGGATGTACAAGGATTTGAAAGGCATACCATTGGAGCTGTGCGTGCATAGGATTCCGCTCGTACCAGGAGCCAAACCTGTACGGAAGAGACCCTATAGGGTGAATAAGAACTATGCCGCGAAGGTACAAGAGGAGATCGAGAAGATGTTGGAGGCAGGGCATCATTTTCAAAGTGAATGTCAGCGAGTGGGTGTCACTGATTGTCATTTCCTTGAAGAAAGAATCAGAGCAAATCCGGATGTGTCGACTTCTGGTGTTTGAATGCAGTAACTGTCAAGGACTTGTTTCCAATCCCCTTCACCAACACCATCTTGGAGGAGGTCGCTGGGCATGAAATGTACTCGTTCTTGGACGGGTTCTTGGGATATAACCAAATTTGTATTGCCGAAGAAGACAAATTGAAAACAACTTTTGTGGTCGAGGATGGAGTGTACACGTACAACCGGATGCCATTTGGGTTGTGTAACGCACCGGCCACGTTCCAAAGAATAATTCTACACATATTTGACAAGATGTCGGTGGGCAACTTCAGGGCGTTCCTAGACGACTGGTCCATTTTCAGTGACAAAGAAAAACATCTCAAGGCTCTTGGAGAATGCATGGAGAGGTGCAAAGCAGCACGCCTCTCGTTGAACCCAAAGAAATGCAAGTTCATGGTACCACAAGGGAAATTATTGGGGCATATTGTGTGCAAGGCCAGGTCAAACACCGATCCTGACAAAATAAGAGTCATTGTACAGATGGAGGCTCCGGAAAACATCACAGGGGTGAAGTCCTTTCTCGGCCATGTCGAATACTACCGGAGGTTCATCAAGAACTTTGCACAAGTATCGTACCCTCTCGACTTATTGACAAGGAAGGGACAACCCTTCATATGGGCTGAAGAACAAGAAAAAGCATTCAAGGAGTTGAAGGACCGGCTAATCAGTTCACCCATATCGGCGTAGCCGGATTGGGACAAGGAGTTCCACGTACATGTGGATGCCTCAAACTTCGCCATTGGAGCAAAACTCGCACAAGTAGGAGCACACGGGCTGGACCATCTAGTATTCTTTGCCAATCGGCTACTATCGAAGGCAAAAAAGAACTATAGTACGACAGAGCGCGAAGCACTGGGGATGGTTTACTTCGTACAAAAATTTAGGCACTATTTGCTGGCTACGTTGTTCACCTTCTACGTGGACCATCAAGCCCTAATGTATTTGGTGAACAAGCCTAAAATCCAAGGAAGGGTGAGTAGGTGGTTGCTATTGCTTCAAGAGTTCACATTCACTATCATAGTACGACCGGGGAAGAGCCACATGATCGCCGACCAGCTGTCAAGGATACGGTCAGGCGAACCTACAGAAGGAGTGAACGAAGATTTCCTCAATGTGCACCAGTTCCAGATTGCAGTACTCCCTTCATGGTATGAAAAGATCGGAGAATACTTGTCCACATCCACCTTTCCGAAGGAGATGGCACCGGCGGAGAGGAGGAAGCTCGTATTGAAGAGTAAGACATTCCAGCTAATTAATGGCTTACTATACAAGATGGGGTCTGACCAGATCCTCGGAAGATGTGTCATAGAAGAGGAAATACCAAGGGTACTGAAGGAAGCACACGAGGGTCTAGCTGGCAGGCATATGGGCCCGGATGCTACAACGAGAAAAATTCTCCTGGCAGGACTATGGTGGCCGACAATGCACACAAACACCCGGGAGTGGGTGTTAGGATGTGATACCTGCCAGAGGGTAGGGAAGCCTTTGAAGCAGGATTTTATGCCACTCTATCCATCCCAACCACAGGAGTTGTTTGAACGATGGGGACTGGATTTTATTGGGCCACTAAAGGTGAGTCACCTACACCGGTGTCGATACATTGTGGTAGCAACATAATATCTCATGAAGTGGGCCAAAGCACGAGCATCGCCAGAGGGTAGTGAAGCCTCTGAAGCGGGATTTTATGCCACTCTATCCATCCCAACCACAGTAGTTGTTTGAACGATGGGGACTAGATTTTATTGGGCCACTAAAGGTGAGTCACCTACACTGGTGTCGATACATTGTGGTAGCAACATAATATCTCACGAAGTGGGCCGAAGCACGAGCATTGCCAGATAACACAGCCCAAAGCACAGCTAGATTCATCTATGAGCAGATAGTAACGCGGTATGGGATTCCAATCCGGATTACGAGTGATCGGGAATGACACTTTGTGAACCACGTCATTTGGCCAATGACGACGGAGTTCCAGATATTTCACAACCTATCAAGCCCGTACTACCCATGAGCCAATGGTCAAGCAGAGTCTACAAATAAGGTGTTACTGTCAATCATTCACAGATCATGTGGTGTAGATGAAGCTGATTGGGAAGAGTGGCTACTAGCCGTCCTGTGGGCATACCGTATGACGTATAAAGTGACAACAGGACACACACCTTTCCAGTTGATGCACGGCCAGGAAGCAGTGGTACCAATGGAATACATGGTACCCAGCCTAAGGATAGCTATGGAGAACCGGTTAGGAGATACAGAGAGTTTGAAGGAACGGTTATACGAACTCAACAAACTGGACTAGAGGAGAGTAATGGCATAGTGGGTCACGAAAAATATGCAACGGAGAAGGAAGCACTGGCACGACAAACACCTTCGGCGAATGAACTTCCGACTAGGACAATTAGTTTTGAAATATAACGGCCGTAACGAGATCAATCCGGGGAAGTTCAAAGTACGGTGGTTAGGACCGTTTAAGATCAGAGAAGTATGTGACAATGGCTCTATAAAACTGGAGAACTTGGATGGATCACTCCTGCCTAATGCAATCAACGGATCAAAGCTGAAAGTATACCAAGAGAGAAAGGAGGCGAAACACACAATAGCCATCAATATGCTCAGCTACGCCACCAAGGAAGATTGGCTTGTGCAAATGGAGACACCGAGGGAGCAAGAATGGGGCTTGGGGGGCCTAGGGTATGCAGCAGAGGGAGCCTGGGCGGAATGAGGCAGGAACCAGATCATGGAAGAGAGGCTGGTAGAAAAGAAAGTGGAAGGAATTGCAGTGCCACGGATACACAAACACTTGACCAATGCAGTGTCCGGGACATCAGCGCTTTGGCAACGAATGGGTGGACACTGGAGTTACGTGACCCCATATGAAGGCATACGGAAGGGGTATCTAGCAAAAGATATGGATGAAGAGGCACAAAAGGAGAAGGAAGAACAAGTGGCAAGAGAACCCCAACCTGAAGATAATGACGAAGAAAAGGATGAATGGGACGATGAACAATGGGAGGCATACTTCGAAAAGACGGCCCTTTGTTTAAAAATAGTGGTCATGACAGAGGATAAATTCATATCACATGTGGACAGGTACACAGAAGAAATACTTAAACAAATGAGAAGAGAGAGAAGGAAGGTGCCGAGGGTAAGGAAAATAGCAATGAAGGATAGACTCTGGAAAGTAATACCCAATCCAGCCGGACTCCCGACAGTAGAAGGAGAAGATGTGACGTGGTACCAGCAATATGGAGGAAGGTATGTCGACGACAGCTATAAAGGTATTGGTCATGCCCCTTTATTTGATAAGTGGTTTGATGTACAATACATGGGCACATTTTGCGAAGAAGAATGTTACAAAAGGCCCCCACATACCTGCAAATGGTACTATGCTTTCGAGTTTAAGGTTCGGGAAGGAGGGGAAAAAAGAGGTATGAAAAGAAAAAATGATCAAGAAGAAATAAATAACAGGAAAAAACAAATACTAGGAGAAAAGAAAATTGACGGAAGTGAGAGAAAAAAACCAGAGAGAGAAAGTAAAGTCAAAGAGGTGAAAATTTACGGAGGAGAGAAAAAGACCAAAGGAGAGAGAAAGTAAAGCCAAAAAAGCGGAAATTGACGGAGGAGAGAAAAAATTAAAAATTAAAAAAGGAGATTAAAAGATTGGGAAATAAAAATATAAAAGTGACCAAAGCCCTCATAAATATGAAAAAGAAAATTATACGCCATATTAAAAAAATAAAAGCCACACAAGCCAAAAGGAAGTTCGTACGAGCTACCAAGAAGGAAGTCGTACGCTATAAGGAGAAGGGGGAAGAAGGTGTCCAAATAGCCATACTCCATAAGGAGCAGGGGTTAACTGTCGTACGCCATAAGAAGGGGTCAGAAAGTGTCCAACTTGCCGTATGCCATAAGAAGAGCACCGTACGCGCTTGGGAGAGATCAGAAATCAAGGGAGGGATCCGAGTGGCCAAGGGAAGTCGCCAGAAGAAATCCATATGCTAGAGGGGGAAGCCCGTATGCCAGGGAGGAGACAAGTTTAAACAACAAAGACAAAAAGTTGTACGCTATATTGAGGAAGCCGTACACAATCTAGAGCAGTTCGTATGCCAAGAAGGAAAGGCCGTACACCAGGGTGAAAGGAAGCTTGTACGACATAGACCAGAACCCGTACACCATACTGTGGAAGACACCGTACGGCCAGCCAAGAAATTCGTACGTCGCACAGAGGAAACCATCGTACGTCATGCCAAGAGATTCGTACGCCATTCACTGGTACGCCAAAAGTCCATACGTCAAGTTTCAAAACCCATACATTGGAGACAGCTAGTTGTATAGTTGCATCAGGGAGGAGTCGTACGCTATAGGAAGAACATTGTACGATAGGAGAAGAATTCAGTTTGCACGTCTGAGAAGGGGACCGTACGGAAGGAGTAGAAATCCGTACGTGTACAGGTGAGAAAATCCATACAGGCTAAACAGGAAATGACCTTGCCAAGTGTCGAGATAAGGAAAAGACAAGGCACCGCACAAGAAGAAATAGAGAAGGCCGTACAAAGGTGCCAGATTGCCAGGAACATCAAAATCAAGTGTGTTGTGTGAAAAAATAAATCCAAAAATCTTTTACGAATTTTTTTGCAGCAAATTAGAAAAAGAGAAAAGGGGTTACCTTTCACCACAAAATAGGTGGCCGAGAACTCAGTGATAGGTGACCGTTATTACAACCGTTGGCAACTACCAATTAAATTAAGAGATTCAATTCTGGCAGGCAAGTTAAATCTGGCAAGCAAGTGCAGCGAGAGTGAAGAGCATTGGTGTTATTTGGAAAATAAATATCACAAAGGAAGAACAATGGCAGCCAGTACCAACAAAGCCAGGAAGCTGAGTATTGTTCGGTCGAAGGTGGCAAGAAGCATAACAATGGCCAAGGGCAGTGATGATGCAGTCACCCCGAAAACAATTACGTGGGAAAATCTTACTGGTGCGGAATGCTGGTCATGGTGGGCTGCAACGCCCGAGACCCACATATTGAAGCGAGCATTAGAAAAAGCACAGGTAGATAAAGCAACACAAAAACTGTTTATTAATACTAGAGACTTTGAAGCTTACCTGCGCTAGTTGGTAGTCGGCTACGACAGACATAGCCACATGTCCATAATTAAATTTAGGGGCTACAAAGTGACAGTATCGTATGGTGCCCCTGAATTCACAAGGGTTTTCAGAATTCCTTCCCAAGGGTTGGCACCAACGAAACCACCAAACAAAATGTCAAGGCAGAAGCAAGAGGCTCTAGTTACCAGGGTCTACAGGTCCAATCTCACACAAGAGGAAAAGGACACCATTTGGGGCGCAGGGAAAAGAGGGTTGAGGAAGCACTTCCTCGGCAATGACGAGTGGAAGTGTGTGTTGGACCTGATCAAAAGGAGGCTTACAGGAGCAAGCAGGGCATCAGATATTGCCATATGGATGATTGGATTAATGACTAGATTGGCGACTAACAATGTCTACAACTGGGCAAGTGGGCTTTCAGTGCGGATGAGAGACTTCATGAGTCTCTGACATAAAGCATGTTACATGACACAACATGCTATAGGACTACTTCTAGACGCAATCCATCGGCAAGTGTCAGCTAGCCATTGGGGCACACTACAGCCACTGGCAAAGATTGATGATGGGTGGCCTACTGTATTCTACTGGGTCAATTTGGACATTCAGGGTATTGGAGAGGAGAAACACCAGGGAACACCATTGACAAAAAGGAGACGACAGATGGCTAGACCAAGCGAGGAGGAGGAGGACGAGTAGGAGGAAGAACATACAGGAGAAGGTGACACTATAGAGGAGGCAGCCATTGAGGTGACCTCAGACGAGGACAAAGATATGAGCATAGATGAAGTCTTTGTAGCAGGGGAAGGGGGGTTACAGGAGTTAGAGGAGGCAATCATGGCCGACATACCCCAGCAGGCCATCCTGATAATTTCCCCACCAGTAGTAGTACACGGAATGCCAGTAGCAGTGGTTGCTTGTGAGGAAGGAATGCATGAAGGTGACGAAGCAGTGGATGCATGGCTGGATGGGATGGGGGAACAGGCAAGGACTCCTCCAACATCGCCAGGTGTGGCCAAGGAGCCAACACACATCTCTATACCAGACACCACCCAGCCGAGCACTCAAGGGAGCGTCCAAAGAGAGTTGAGTGTACAGCCGGCCACTCAGCCGACAAATATACAGGAGAGCACCGAGTTGCTAGGCGAGTAGCCACCCTTGAACGCTCCGGATGCACAACAACTTGTAGCCACTACGTCGAGCATACAGCCAGAGGGAGACAATTTATTCGGCGAAGTAGTGGTAGCCACCCCTCAGGCACCAGTGATATGAACCACCCCTCCAGCAGGCCGTGCCACTGCTTCACCAAAACAACCCAGGTGACAGAGACGAGGGCAGCCTAGAGAGGCAGCATCCAGCGGAGATGAATCAGCAAGAGCAGTATGGAGGGCAGGGATGACACCAGCAGATCCTCAGGACCCTATCGACACCTTGCACAGGTACATAGGAGAATTGAGTGCCATGGGTAGGCAGATACAGGAGTTGAGTGAAATGGGTCGACATATGCAGGAGATTGGTGAAGTAAGCCAACAGCTCATCACCGGACTTGATCCCTTAGTAGCACAAGAGACAGAGTGCATTTTGGCATTCATGCAGAAAGGATGTGAGAAGGAGTTCTTTCAGTGCTTTACAGCACGAGGCTGGCCGAATGTGTCAACAAAAGAACAGTTGAGGAAATGACAGCTACATGGCAGCCAAGGAGACCGACAGCGACAGGAAGACATGGGAGAGTTTTCGCTGCACTTCATGGCATGGAACAATGCTACAGAGATGTGTACTAGCGATTGCGCCAACAGTCGCTCCTTATTAGTGTGATGGAGGGGGAACGAGACAAGGCCTTGGGGCAAGTAGCCGAATGCCATATAGAGCTGGCAGAGCAAATCCGCAAGTCACAGGAGTAGTTGGCTCAAGTGACCGTAGAGAGAGCATGGGCCTTGGCAATGAAGGAGGAAGAGTTGGCGGAAAAGGAGAGACAATTGGCTGAGAAGGATAACCAGTTGATAGAGAAGGATGTACAGTTGGCAAAAAAGGCTACTCAGCTAGCAGAAAAGGAGGACTTGGCGGGTACAAAAGAGGAGTTGGCAGTTGCTCAAGCCAAACTCGCCGAAGCAGTCAAGATTGTAAAGCTAGCTCGGGAGTGACAAAAGGCGGCCAATCAGAAGCTTGAGCTCCTCCAACAACAATCCACCACCACTCCCTCTTCATCCGTACACCCAGGGGTACATTCTCTCCCTCCCTCTTCTTAATTCCGTTCTGATCGAGTTTTTCATTTTCAGTCGTCTTGTTGGGGGGGAGGATGTAGTTGGCCGTAATGTAATTAGTCGGCCAGGAATAAAATGAATAAGACTTAGTTAGTTGGCAATTAGTTGAGTGTTTTGTCTTGTTACTTAGTAGTTCGGGAATTAGTTCCTGAAAGGGTAATTAATGTAATGAAGCGACGCGATGGTTGGTACTCAACCAACTCCATCGCTATATGTATCGGAGTCATGTAGTCAATAGAGTTACTGCTATTATGATTGTCATGAAATATTTGTACTTGGCATATGTTGAATAAATAAAGACAATAGTGATGATCTTATGTTTTACTTTCTGGTACGTTGTTATGTTCTGTCAACTATTTATGTTTACTCATTGCATACGTTGAAGTGAGTTACATCAGTAAACAGCTTCATGCAATCAAAGTGTTTTACCTCAACTTGCACTCAATCAAAATGAAATGTATAGTTCATGGTATGAAATATGTATTGAGGGGAATGGCTAAGGGGAGTCTACGTGCCATCTCCCTCAGTGGGGAGAAGAGTAGAAGGAAGGGGAAAGAGGTTGAATAGGTGGTGAAGCGTGATCAATTCTATGAGGAGTATGTTTCCATTTATTGCTCCAAAAGTTTAGAGAGAGGCAATTCAGATCAACAAGCGGGTAATGTACAGTTTGTTATTAATCCATCATTTGAGGATGAGGCTGGTTTGACTTATGACAATCCACTCTTTGAGTTGGATGATGACACCCTTTTAGACCCTTGTGTGGAGTTGGGTAACGATCATAGAGTTTGGGATCCTAGTTGTGCACTGGGATTATAGTCAGGGCTTACAGATGTATTCCACAATGTGTATATTGTGTGGAGTGCATAAAGTTTTACTTTCAACCCACTCGTACTTGATTTGACTTTGATGCACAAACACGTACACATGTGATGGACAATTGGTATGAGGTATCTCCTTCCGCAGATGAGGGAAGCAAACCTTGCAGGTATCTAGAGTTGCCTCTATAGGATGATCATGCTTTTGGGACACATGATGTTGAGGTTGATCTTGGCCAACATGGCATATCTCGTGTGGCTAGACTTGTGCAACAAAAGTTATCTGGAGGCAAGAAGGACAAACCATAGTTTTTCCCTTGGGATCCAGGTGGTGTTATGTTCTTTCTTCAGATAGTGATTGACAGGGATCCAAAGTTGAGATTGCTTGAGGTCAAGCAATTTCGGGGAGGGCGGACTGTAATGTCCCCTCCTTAGCCAGTTCAGAGCATTGGTCAATTAGCCTATCAACGGGTCCTCGTAGGCTAATGTTGGTGCTTACAGGGCCTTATTTGGGATTTTTTTGGTTCTCCAAATGTCCTTTTGGGGGTCAGTTTCCTGTGTTCTATTCTCCAGTGTTTGGTGATATTCAAGGACTACCTTCCTAAAGTGTTTCAGGCTCCTTTTGCACTCACTTAGTATTTATAGTAAGTCACTTGGGCATTTGGGTCCAACCTTACTATTTATAGTAAGTGATTTAGATGAGTAGTAGAATCAATGGGTAACCTCGTGGTGTTGGCAGAATCAATTTAATGTTGATATATTGGGTTTTTATGGAGTTATGATTTATTAATTATTATTAAAGTATTAACTTTAATAATAATTAAATTATAGGTGGATATTATTAATGGTGTTTAATGATCTTTATAATATATGGTTTTATTAATCATAAGGTCAATTTTAAAAAGCAACTAAGGGGACGCCAACATGAGGACTATTTAATATGAAACAACAAAAGCAAATGTTATTTATTATTAAATGAATTAAAAAGCCAAGGGAAATCATGGCTTTTTGGAGGAGGTATAAAAGCTTTCAAAAAAGCTCATTCATTCATTCATTCATCTTTTACAAAACTTGAGCGTTTTGCTGTGGAGAAGAAACAAGGGTTTCAGGCAGAAATTCGATCTTGGAGAACGAAAACTCTCTTAGATTCAGTAATCTACACGTGTGAAATACCACCCAAGGATTGCTCTATAGGTGGCTTCGTCCAAGAGCTACATTTGTGCTTATTGGAGGTTAATATATTAGAGATTTTCAGAAGTTAAGAGTGCAGATCAGAAATTAATTGTAGAACTTAATTTATTGTTGGCACGTGAGAAATAAGGAGTTTGTACCATCTTTATAGCAGTCTGTACAACCTTTGACAAGGGCGTGGGAATTCCTGGAAGCAATCGCCTAGGTTTCAAACTTGAAACCTCTTCCATTCTAGGCATTTTGGGCAGAACATTTATTGAGCATCATTTTTTAGGTGAATTTTCAGAGGGTTTGAGTGTGGCGTCCATTTTCAAGTGGTTCTAGTTTGCTGGTTAAATCATTTTCAGACCTGCATTTCATGCTATTAGCTTTCGGGTGTGATTGTTATGTATTTCCCAAAGCATTAATAAAAATGTGAGTTGATAGTTTAATTTATTTTTTTGAGTTTATCAATTCTGCAATTATCTTGTATTTCTTACATTCTTGGCAAAACATAAAAAACAATAAAACTATAAAACCAAAAAACTAAAACCAAGACAGGCAAAAAACAGAAAGTAAATATCCTATCAGGGGTGGGATATTTCATATTATGAATTATGTTCTTATTGGAGATATTTGTAGGTTTCGCCCCTTGAAGTGGCTTATTATTCTCAAGTATTATCAAGTATTTGCAGCATATTTCCTCGTGTACTTCTCTTGTGAAAAGTTGCAAAATCCCCACTTGAGATTTTAACGATTTTCAATTAGTTTGACAATGTAAGCATTTTTGTCAAACAGTTGTCATGATACTAATTTGAATTTGTTTCAGAAGTTTTCTTAAAAGGCTTTAATTTTAAAAGCAATGTGTACATATAATGAGATAAGGATCTTTATGCAGATTCAACCCATTCATTACACAATAGAATATAGTATGCAAATGGTAAGGATGACTCTATTGAGCAATATTGAAGCCTCAATTTTTTAGAGATAACCTTAGATAATTCTGGATACAATAATTTTCACCTTTCCCAACTAATGCTCATTGTCATTTCATCAAACACTTTGCAACAGTTCATCTGAGTTTGTGCTTGCAATGGTTTTGATTGATAAGAATAGTTTTGGAAATAATATTTGCATTTTCTCAACGCTCCATAATATTATTTAGTTCATGCATGAGTTTGTAATGTCCCCAATTTAGCCCTACGCTCTTCATTTGGATTTAGCCTATTTTCATAAACTCGTAGGCTAAGTAGTTTGGCAATTAGGGTTTCCACTTTCAGATGCAATTTTGAAAGTCTGCACGTGTGAGTTTCTAACGCATGTCTGGTGAAACTTTCTAGGGTTTTGGAGAGCTTCAAGATAAGGTAACATGCATGTCCAGATAATGACATGCAATTTTGGCTAGTACCTTGCATGCAAGAAAGGTTTCTGGGTTTTTCTGGGTTTTCAGAAACCTCCAAGGTGGTGTGACATGCATCTGAATCTGACAACCTTTCTGAGCACTTACTATTTATAGTAAGTCATGTTGGTTGCATAGTTTGTGCTCAGAGGGTATTTGGGAACACTTACTATTTATAGTAAGTCAAGATTATTGCTCAGTTGGTGTTCAAATGGAGTTTTCTAAACTTACTATTTATAGTTGTTTGCTATTTTTGGTAAGTCCATTTCTAGCAATATCATTCTAGCAGTAGCTTAATCTTTTGTAGTTTAGTGTGGCTGATCAATTTGGCTTTCTGTTGAGTTTGAAGTGAACTTACTATTTTTGGCATTTTCTATTTTTAGTAAATCTATTTGTGGCAATGGCATCATTATCAGCTTGGTTAAAGTCGGCTAATGTCAGTTGCTATTTTTAGCAATTTATCAGTTGTAGTTTGGGCATTGCTCTTGGCTACCTCCTTGGACCGAGTTCCATACTTAGTCAATTTTCATGATTTGCAGTTGTACCTCATGCCTAGTCGTTGAAATTCAAGTTGTTTTTAAAAATGGGGACATGAAGAGAGGGTCGACTACTTGAGCATTTAATGTTTATTTTAAATGTTTTATTGATGCAACTAAAAGGTGGACGCCTAGAGGATGATAATTAATGATTTATCAGTTTAAATAAAGAATGAATGAATGAATGGTTTTTAATGACGTCCACGAGACCATCAACCTATGGGACCAAGCGTCGAAACTTTAACCATTTTCAAGTTCTTTTCCATGTCCGCCCTCCTAATATAGATCTTGACCAGGAAGCCAGTAGTTTTGAGGAGCCTAGTCTCCTTAAAAAGCTCATTTAGCTTATCCACCTTCAAATTGTCTTCATACTGGATACGGATATCATCATAAGAAGCACACTCAATGATGAAGTGCCATTCAGTCTCAATGACCCCTTTATTGCAAAAAATACAAGTTCTTTGCTCCCAGGCTTCCTTGGGGAGCCCACCTACCTGTCTCACATCTAAGATGGTGTGACCCGGTTCTTAATTGAGTGACCAAAAGCCTAGCCTTGCCTTTCATTGCAACTCTTAGGTAGTCTTTGTCATCGTGCTCCCACGTGGGGTTGAACTCCTGGATATAATGTGTCTTTTTACGGCCAACCTGCTTAGTCCACATAATAGACCTAGACTTTTCTAGCACAAACTTTTTTATCTCAACATTAGTGTTGGGACACTCATGCAGTTTAATGTTCCATTTGCTCAAGCACTTGCTATTTTGCTTCATCCAAGTCTTCTTTCTATGGTTTAGCTCCTCCCCAACAACCATTTTGGGCCAGCGATGCGTATCCATGTTCTCAACTTTTTTTAAGTAACTTATTAACCGAATGATTGCAGATGCCTCCAACGAGAGCATACCAGTTTCAGCCAAAATAATCTCGTACAAAACCGAAGATTTGACTTTGATGCTAGTAGTGATCAAATGCTTTTGAATTCTTTCAACTTGCCTCCACTTGTGGTTTGACATGCTACCCCCCCAAACCTCACAACCATAGAGGACAACCGACGCTACCAACAAACCTATAAGTGTTTTCTTGGTTTTCCAATCCCATAACTCCACTTTCCTACGTCTGTTCTACAGTAAATAAGACGCCTTCCAACCACCTTGAATCCTTTTCACTCTGCAAGTCTCCCAACTGAGCCTATTATGAAAATTAATACCCAAATACTTGTATTCTTCCACCACCTCTAAAGAGCTGCCCTCAAAAATGAAATTAAACTACTGCTTCATCCTTTTCAAAGAGAAAATCATGATTTTGGTTTTGCTGGTGTTAACTTGCATCCCAACCTCTTGGCAAAAGAGCTCAAGAGCCTTTAAATGATCTCTCAAACCAGGTGCAGCTTTTGCAATTAAGATAAGATCATCTTCGTACAAAAGTAACTTCACCACATACCTAGCTAGATGAATACCCTCTCCATCGGTTTTGTTTAACCATTCTTCAAGCTTATCAATATATAAGCCAAACAAAGTGGGAGACAGGGGACAACCTTGCTTGACCCCAATGTCACTACCAAAGCATTCAGACATACCATCTTTTGTTCTAATTTTAGCTCTAACTTTCTCATAGAGTTTATGAACTGTTGCTCTAAGTTCATCAAGAATACCAAGTTCCTCCATTATGTTCCAAAGTTTGTCCCTAGGCATCGTGTCAATGGCTTGTTTGAAATCAACGAAACAACAAAAAGCTTCACCCCCTTGAGTGTCCCAAACTTTCTCAATGAAGTGTCTAAGTGTGATGCAGTGATCTATGATAGAATGCCTTGGCCTGAAACCAACCTGTCCTTTTGCCGTTTTACTTTCTTTTTCGGCCCAATTACTGATTCTGCATTCTAACATGCTCCCATATAGTTTACCAAGAAGAGGATTGACCATGATAGTACGATAGTTAGAAGGATTATTGATATTCCCACTTTTATGTAAGGGGATGACCACACTGGTAGTCCATTCAGCTGAAAGCCATTTTGAGTGATGTTATTAAAGAGGTATTTGATGTGAGGTGTGAGGAGATCACTAGCCCACTTTAAAAATTCAGCTTGCAGCCCATCAATGTCTTGAGCCTTACTGCCTGTGAGATTTTTTATACCTTTCTTGATATCTTCCTTTGAGAAGAGCTCACTTGAGGCATGAATTAAAGGGGGCTTGCTTTTCTCCATTGGTCGTTCATACAAGAGCTTTGCATACTCTAACCACTACTCCCCAGTGATCTTACTTTCTATTTGACTCTTCTTTTGTTGCAGCTCTCTCCAAAAGCTTTTGGGATTGTGTTTACCCAGAGAAATTAACTCCTTCCTTCTTAAATTCACATAGATTTCTTTTTTAGATTTTACCAACTTCTCGTAGTTTACTTTACTTTCTTTGTTTGACATATTCTTTTTGACCAATCTTTTTTCTGCTTTGCAATCTTCATCATACCATGGGTTAGTAGGAAAAGTATTTGAAATCCCCTTCTTGGTTCGAGATCTCTTACAACTTTCAAGAGCTTTGTGAATTAGAGGGACCAATATATTGCTTCTAATGTAGTCATTTTTTTCATTGCTTTCATTGCATGGCATGTTTTTTCTTTCTTGAAGGTGATGATCCAACGCACCAACAAAGATCTCTTGATTTTCATGATTCACAAGGATTTTACCTTGTGAATGAGCCTTCTTATGAGAGTGATGTATTTTCCCTTCTTGCCGGTTGCCATCATGAATGCCAAACTTAACAAGAAGAGGCATATGATCAAAATTCAGACCAATAGGGCAGCACCCAATATTGAACTTTAGCAGCCTAGAGACATAATTTTGAGAATATAATACATAGTCCACCACACTTTGACCATTGTAGGTTTTTCAAGTGATACCGTCTAAATTTGGCCACGTTTTCATACCATTACAAATTACCACACCATATAAGCTACATAAACCAAGTAGCTCCACTCCAAAGTGTGACACGCCCCCACTACCATCTTGTGAGGTCCTTTCCCAAGGTTGAACCTCTGTTTCCTCTAGCCAAAGAGGGTTGTTGTCTTCCCCCCTACTGTTGCCCAACTGAAAGGATTGATTGTTGGCCATCCTTGCATTAAAGTCCCCCATTAGCACTATTTCCCCCGAAGAGCTAAAAACAAAAATGTCCTTTTTTAAAGCCGCAAACGGATCTTCATTATCCATCTTTCTCTTCTTGTAGACCTTTGAGTTTTTAGGGGAAAAATAACATGCAGCCAGCCAAATTATTGCCCCATTTTTTATTATTTTTAGCCATATAAACTGCTTGTTTGGATCCACTTTTTCAACTTCTATTATTTCTCTCCAAGCTTCTTTTAGTAGGACTATAATCCCTCCATGTCTCTAACTTGTTTCAATCCCTTCATTCCACGCTAAGATTTTAACATACCCTTCAAAATCTAGAACTTTGCAACCATTATGCTCATGTGTTTCCATAAGAATGATAATGTCTTTCCCTTCTACTATGGACCCCAACCCCGATCCTCTTCTCCATGGGTGACCCCTACAATTCCAACTTACTATGTGTAAATACTCTCATGGGGCCCCAAATCCCTATTTATTCTGTGGTGATCGCTCGCTAATTTGAGCTTTCCCATTTTCTAGCGTCCCTTGCTGATTTCACTTTCACCCACTCCTTCCTTCACTCTTCTTGCTAATCAAACATTAGGTCTTCATCCATGTAGATTTGAGTACCTCTAAGAGACCCCCTATTCTTTAGGATCGCATTCTTGTCTTCCATGTTACTTAGGACAACCCTTACATGCCTATCCCTCCTTGCCTCTGTTTTCTTTCCAATCCTGTTTGCCTACTGAATATCACCTACCCACTTTAGTTGATCCTTGAGAAAATCCCTTGCTAAGATATCGGTCCTCTCCTTTTCCCCGAAGTCCTTCAGACCTTTGATGATGATGTTTCTAGCTTTGTCTTGTGTGACTTTTTCTTCTCTTAATTGCATATTTATGTGTTTCTTGATGATTTCATTTTGTGTGGTTGACGATCCACTTATGACTTGTGCCCAAGATTTGGCCTCTTCTATTTGATCCTTTAGCTTACTTTCACTTGTTACCATGTTTGAAATTGCCGATTGGATCGCTTCTAGTTGTGTTGTGTCATTTACCAACGTTGCCTCTGAATTCTTTTTTTTTGTTGTTTTTGCTTGTTCTAAACCTTGCTTTAAAGCGACCAATTCTTCTTGACCTCTTTCCATCCTACTTTGCAAGCTTATTACTTGCTCTTTGAGCAACTTGTTTTCTCTTGCATGATTCTTGGAGAAGTTATTGAGAGTGAATGTTGAGAGGTGGTGTCCCTTGGAGGAAATTGAACAGTTTCTTGGAGGAGTTATTGATGCTTCATCTGCTCTTGAATGGCTATAAAGACTTGCATCGATTTGGAGTTGGATAATGATGGATGAATAAAAAAGTTATGCTATTGAATTGATTTCAGAACCCGGCTAAGGGAGAGCTTAGCATTTACACCATTCTTCGGGCCTAAAACTATGGTTCCCTAGATGGTCAATTGGGAGTGTGCTTCATTCAAAAGTCCATATTGAGCTTCATCATTGGAGAATTTGGTGATAATTTCCTGTTTTGTACCTGCTGGTTTTTATATGGCTGTAATAGATTCTTCGTTTTCAGGTCATTGTGTGATTTAATTTCCTATGTGAGTATTAATGCTAATCATTTCTATGATAAGGGCAACCCCATTTGCAGAATATCAGATTTTATTGTGAAGTCCTTGATTTTCTAGATGGGCCGTACTTCCTCTAAGGCCGTACCATCCTCCTGCACCTTGCTTTGGAATTCGAGCTCTCCAATAAGTGACTGTTTTGGTATTGTTCATGCTTGTAGCTGGTCACCTTGACATTGGGGAATTGTGAGTACAGTTTGGGAGTGTGTCATTGGAGTTTTGAAAGAAAATTATGCATTTTGGTGTTAGTTTAGTTGTTGGTTTTGAGATTACAGTTTTGGGTGCTTGGTGGTGTCTTGTGGGAGGAATAAGCATATTGGTGATTGTATTGCTTCCTGGTTTGTACTTTGGTTCGCTGGTATTTCATTTCAGACTTAGTACTTTCCATGTTATGCCATATTCCTTGGGCATTTATGCTTCTAGTTTCATGAGCATTCAATTTGGAGGAGATAGGAGCATTTTGGATGAAGATATGAACAAATTTAGTGAAGTTTGGTTGCTGGTCTGTATTTTCAGTTAGCTGGTTTTATATCAGATTTTCAGTAGATCGGGTTTTGGCTTGTACTTCAGTAGTTGAGAAGATTAAAAGTTGAAGAACTTATCTTTCATCATTTGGCATTGTTTATACAACATTAGCACCTTGTAACTTGCAAATCATTTGCATTGTAAAGCTGAGAATAGTAGTACTATCTCAGTCATTCATATTTCTGCATTTACTTTGTGAATGTAATGCAAACATTGTAACCCCTGGATGGTTTACCACCAATGTGGAGGAATAAACAAGTTTAACTCTCATATCACACCCACTGCTAAGTGGATGCTTGCTGAAAGCGGATGAATTGTTCCTCATTGTAATATCGTCCCCCCCATTGAATTAGTGGTAGTGTGGAATCTTCATGGTTGGATCACCGCCTGCTTTTCATTTTCAGCTTGTAATTCAACTCAGTTATTGCTAACGATCCCATCACCATATGCTATCCATGGCAGCAAAAATCGTTTGGGGAAAAAATCGGCAAACCAAAAACTCGGGATTTTTTGAAAAATCGGGAAAAATCAAGAAAAAAACGGATTTGAAAAAAAACGTAAAAAAATGTAGAAAAAGAGACAAAACCTAATTTAAAAAAAAACTTAAGGTCATTTCCATAGCATATAGATATAGAGAAAATAAAACTGAGATTTTAACCCGTGAATTGTAGAAAATAGATCTTTTTTGTTTATATTCATATCGCTGATTACATTGCATCAATGCATTGCACAAAATATACTTCATAAATAATAAGTAGATGTTGACATATGACAAAATGTCAATTACAATATAGTGTGTAACTTTGTACAAAGTCAACCTCTAAACTAAGTACAAAGTCAGAAAAATCAAATGTAGCCAATGACAACTACGCTAGAGGGCAGCGGGTCTTGATGATGAAGCTCCTCCTCCAGTGCTTCTAATCAAATTTTTGAACACGTGACTAGGCACTTCAGCCTCATGTAGTATCTCGATATCCTCAAGCTCATAAGAATAATCATCAGCAGCAATCCATTCGTTCTCTAGATCAATCTCATCAAGGTCAATTGGCTCATCATCCTCAACAGTATTTGTTTTTGTCCATGTAGAAATTAGTCTTGGCCTTACAAGTGAAAAAGATAATGAATACAATTTCAACTAACTGCAAGCATATTGAAATTCTAACCTTGAGCTTTCTTCAGCTTCAAGCGGAGGTTGTGGTGAACAAACACCAAGTCGTTCATCCATTGTTGTGTTAGCCGGTTGCGTTTCTTGGAGTGTATGTGTTCAAAAACACTCCAAGTACGCTCACAAGCGGATGAACTACATGGCTAGCTCATAATGTGTCTCGTCATCCATCTAAGGTTTTTGGTTTCATGACCAAAATAGTCCCACCGTTGTGCTGCAAAAACACATTAAATGTAGATGATATCATGCAAGAATATTTTAAAATAATCTTAACGCTTAATGATCATGTCCACAAAATAGAGACTTTCACACGTTTATGGTAGTAGCCTATAAGAACTATTAAATTTGTTGGGTTTTTGATGGTTTTGGGCACCTCTATTCTACCAATGTCTTGATTTTTTTGGGATCTGCCTTCAGCACTTCTTGCAAATACGTGCCTAAGGTACTTCACTTCCTAGACTCCAAAAGCAACCCTTCATGCAAAAAAATGTGTACAAGGTACTTCACTTCTTGGACTTGAAAAGCACAGTTTGGAAGGCTGGGCATAAATTCAATGCAACTTGAGAACTTGTAAGATTTGATATCGATGGTGGCTATGGTCCTCCAATGTTTTTTATGAGCATATCATCAAAGATCATCAATATGAACTTCTGCAAAAAATGACTTGGATATGCCACTGATCAAAAATTTAAATTTTAGAAGCATTTGTAAGAACAAAGGGTGTAACCAGAAATTTGTAATGACCTTGATTTGTTCTACAGGCTGTTTTTGGAATATCCTTATTCTTGATTCTGATTGGATGATCTCTTGATCCAATATCTAGTTTGGTAAAGAAGAGTGCCTCTATCTCTAAGCCCAAATAACTAGCTCTATTGTGGGTCCTGTGCTTGTGTCTCATTTAGGTCCTTGCTACAGAAACCATTGTAGCATTAATCAGCATTGGGATTGACTAGGCAAACCAAAATTATAATTGTAATTCAATTACTTTGGAATTTTATTGGCAAACTAAAAATTGCTAAAAGCTTTCTAAAAAATACGTAAATAAATCCGTTTTTGTTATTTCAAGCCAAATAAAGGAAAGAAATCTGTTTTTGTTATTTCAAGCCACTTTTCCATCCAATCCAGAATCCAAAACCAAAGTGGGGGTTCATGGGCATGCCAATAGGCCTCAATTAAGGTCTTCAAGGCCATAGGAATCTTAATGGCATAAAGCGTTTTTAATAATCTTATTGATTTTAACCATCTCCAAACCTTTCAAAAAATGTGGGTGTTGAGGCTATAGAGCAGTAATTAGGCCTTGGCCCCTAACGAAATGAAAATGAAATGGATATTTTCTGAAGAATGAGTGCCCTTGAGTGTGCCCTAATTGATCTAGTGCTTGATTACTTCAATGAAATCACAATTTGCTCCAATAAAATCCAAATATGGTCATTTTTTTGTATTTTGTGTTCTTTTAATGTTATTGGCTGGCTGGGTCTGCCCCACTGAACTTGTGAGCCCCAGTGAGTCTGGCAGAAAATCACTGATATTTGCTTGTGAGTCTGCAGGCTTCATTTGGCATGCCTTGCCTTGGGACTCAGTGAGTCTGCTTGGTATCTGGTGAATATTTGTATCATTGGTAAGACCCTAGTCTTCAAACTTGAATCAAAATAAGAATTTCTACACTATTGCCAGCTTCAAATATCGTGCCACTGAATGAAGCTAGTAGGATGGATAACATCCATCTTGTAAAATATTTGAAACAATTGTGGGCATACCAGCAAAGTTCAAGTCGTTGAGATATTATCACTGAATGTTTGTTTAGCGATCCATGCACTTTTATGCATTCTGGAGTAGGAAAGATCATCCTGAAATGGAGTATTTATATAAATAGCCCTTCTCCATGACAAGTCCAGCTAAACAACATTTCATTAAATCCAGTAAGCAAGAACTCAGATTCTGGTCTTTAATCATCACACCCAATGCCATGCAAAAGGTGTGCCCAAACATCCAATGGCCTTATCGATAAAATCTGGTCTTTTCAGACGGCTGCATCATCTGGAATCTGAATACCCTGTATCTTTCCCCGCACCTTGCCTGCTTCTAATAGATAAACAAGATCTTCAAAAGACTATGCATAAATATATACTAACATAAGGCCGCCTTTTATGGATGCTTCTGTTATGATCACTTTTAGTGATGTTTCTATCTGATTGGATTGACTGCATGTTTTTATTCAATTAAAGTAGCAGAAATATATGTTGAATACAGCATTGTAGCATGAATAGAAGAACATTAACTGCAGCATGACATTTGACACAATGTAGCTTAATGAAATTTCACTAAAGCATAATTTTCACAATCTGTGTTAAATGTCTAAGTTGGATTTTTTAACTCAGTAGAAGGGCCTTGCTATTTTGTTGTGATATTTGTAGGGCAAATATAGCAGTTGACTATGGCAGTTATATATGTAGAGATTTGGAAATGTAATGAGCAGGACGCTTTAACAAAAAAATAAGCTGAGCATAGCTCAACTAGAAGGACATCCATTTTTGATATTTAAACTAAATTCTCTTGTGCATTGAATATCATTTTGCAGAGCAAGCTCCTTGATCTGTCCTTAATGTCACCTGCAGAAGTCGAATGGTTAAATAACTATCATTCTGAAGTTTGGGAAAAGGTTAGTACATTTACAATTTTGAAATTCAATGGAGACAATTTTAAAAATATTCTAAGAGTTTTACATCAGAGACCCTTAACAGGGCTTCTATCCATAGCATGAATATGTTGGGATTCCAAAAGAATTTGACTCATTTTATCGTATAAGCTTCATCCCCTTGGTTGATGGGGATGTGGATTGCAGCATTTTTTTTTATAAAATTATTATTATTATTTTTCCAACTCACCGCTCATTGACTTCAGTAGAAGAGGCAGGTATGTGCTAGCTCAACAATTGCTTGTCCAATATATAATGCCACTTGACCCCCACTGAAATGCTGTTGGAGTTTAGGTCCCTTGCCTCTTTTAGAACTCTGCATAATGGATAATTTTGTTTGGTGCCTGAGTTTTTGCTGTTCTTGAATGAGAAAAAAATAATTTGGAATACATCTATCCAGATCTCTAGCATCGACAGCATTGGCAGTCTGTTACAGTGTTTCATCTTTAATGAAATATAGATGCTTTGGTTTTCTATTTGGTTTCTTAATTAACTCCAAAAATTATAAAATTATTTTTCCTTGGGATAAATAGTTCATAGTACTTATTAAATGAAGAAGGAAACAGTTTGTACTGATATCCACCAATGATCAAGACAGGTCAGTGGACTTGAAGTGTACAATGTATAGAGCAATAACACAACAAAAGAAATTTAAGCAAACCTTACCTAAAATAAGGAATTAATAAATGAAAATTATAGCATGAAAAGAACCCCCTCTATTACATACAAGGTGTAATATAGCCCCAAAATTGGAAGAGATCCTTGGAGGTAAGTACAAACACTTGAGAACTTGAAAAGACAGACTTCTAATTGCTTTATCTCCTATGTCTGCATGCTTTGAGCCTTTGTATTATCTATGGTATGTAAAGCTACTACTTAGTGAATAAGCAAAATCAATAAAAAGCTTGACAAAGTTGTTCAATTTCAATTTACTTAAAGGAATTATAAACATAGGTAAATCAGGTGAACAACAGTTTCTGCAACATAAACTTAGCTTCCACTATCATGCATTGAGAATTTCTTGTGTCCAAGGAACTTATTTATAGGTTATAATGAATAGCTTTAAGGATTTGAGAATAATAATGAATAGCTAATAGCAATGGCATTGAGCGGGAGCAGGAGGGCTTTCAATCTTTCTGGCGATGACGTTGAGGATGGAGAGTCAAAGACAACGATGGAGATGACGACAGTAGTGTTTCCGATGGCGACGAGGATGAATTCAGGGGTGCTTTCAATGATGATGTTGTTGAGGACTGACTCTGCAGCTAGGACTCAAAGGAGGACGAAAGCTTGTGGGTGTTATTGTTGGAGGCGCAGCGTCTCGTGCAGGTGCGTTGGGAGGCCATTTCAAGCAAGCATGAGTTTGATGCACCCAAGGAGGCTCTTGAGAAGCATATTTCTGAGGGCAACTTTGCTTTGGGGTTGCGTAGGTGTTTTCTTTCCCCTACCACTCTTCCTCCCATGTCCTCTTCTTTTTTTGGTGTTGATTTTGGTCTTTGAAAGGGGTTTCTTCCCTTGATGATGGTCTTGATTTCGCCTTAGGCTGAAGTGATTGCTTTGTCGTCTATTGGGGATTGTGAGTGCCCGGTTAAGGTGGAGTCAAGTTCTCTTCTTGGGAGTGATAAGGGTTTGCAAGAATGCTATGAAGGGGTTGTGCAGGACTCTGATCTCTCACTTCTTGGCAGAGTGTTGGCTTTGGATTTGAGGGTGGGGTGAATGTGCCTTCATCTAGTTCTATTGCTGGTCTCTGTAAGGGGTCCCTTCCCCTCGAGGTTGCTCAGGTTGACAAGATTGGTGTTCACTCAATTGGAAGCCTTGTTGTTGTGCAGAGGTCTATGGTTGCAGCTACAGGTGATAACCCTCGTGAACCTTCTTCTCCCCCGAGTGCATTGGAAGATTGTTGTTTGGGGATGCTTCTGTTCTTACTATCCTTGATGTGTGGGTGGAAAGAACTTCTGTAGGCTTGCATTTTGCTCTTATTGGGAGGTTCTTTGGTCATAGGCCAAACATTGAGTTTATTTGCAGCTGGGTGTCCAAATGTTGGCCTGCTCCAGGTCTTCTTCATGTGAAAGCCTTGATGAACAGATTCCTCTTATTCACCTTCCAGTCCATCAAGGACTGCAGCAAAGTTCTTCAAAGAAATCCCTAGTTTCTAGGTAAGGCATTTCTTCATTTAAAAAGATGGTATGTTGGTTTAGATGCTAGGGAGATTAACATGGTTCCTATCTGGGTTTGTCTCTCCAAGCTCCCTTTGGAGTTCTTGGATGAAAGTATCATTCAAGGTATTACTGATGCTATTGGTCAATTTATTACCATTGACGATGTCGCAAATTAATTTTTGCTAGATATTGTGTCTGTTGAAATTGGTTCAGAGTTGCCCAACAATGTTAAGTTGTGCTCCAAGTTGAGTGTTTGGGAGCAAGAACTTTACCATGAGATCTTTCGGCTGTACCACGTCCACAATGTTGGGCATTTCTTCTTGTTATGCCAAGGTATTCATGAAATTGTGCACTCTGATGAGGTTATCATGTCTCATGAGGAATGTCCTCGGCTTCATTATAAAGGGAAGGTGTTGGAACCACTAGGAAAGACCACATTGGTAAGATTGGTGATTCAGGCAAAGTTAAAAGAAAACTCGAAGCTGTGATATAGTCTTCTGGTCAAGATATCTCCTTCGAACAATGGTAGGACATTCCATTCCCATCCTACCCCTCTTCTAAGGCCTTTGGTGAAGTTTGGTTTCAAACTGCCTTGACTGTCTACTAGGCTTTGTTGTTGGTTTTGGTTTTTGTCCAAAACTAGCCCCTGGTTCCTTGCTCCAGTCAAAAGTATTTGCTGTTCCTTGCTGTCCCCTGTGTAGCTTGTTGGTTGGGGTCTATGACCCGTTTATTTGTTGCTTGTTGTTCCTTGTTCCTTGTTGTCTTCATGTAAAAGTTTTTAGGGTCCTTCCAAAACCCATTTCCAATTCAATCAAAAGAATCTACCTTAATCAAGACATTTTAAATTAAAATCTAATATTTATAATTTATGTGTTCATTTTCTAAATTTTAATATTTATTTTTTATATTTTACATTTTAATTTTTTTAGCAAATTATGTATTTTTTTATATTTCACAGTTTAAAGTTTTTCAATATTTAAAATAATATCGAATTATATAATTTTTTTGGTATTTCCAAGAACCCGTCTCTTATTTAAATTTTGTGTACTGCTACCAGTACCTGTTTCTTGGCAACACTGATTTTCCCCATCCCAGGGCTTTCCAGGCTAAACATGTGTTTTGTGCTGAATCTCTTCCCGCATTTTTAATTTCTGCTGCATGACATTCTATCCTCTTGACTGTCATTTGAATAATTCAAGTAGAATAGTAGTTAGTTTTAGTAGTTTGATAGTTTCAACATGTAAATTGAGGAAATTATGGATCCTTGAGCAACTGTTATAGAGTTTCCCTCTTTCTATATATCAACCCATTACAAGAATTTTCCAGCCCCTGCAAATCACTCCTTTGGCATCTCTAATTTGTTTCAGGCTCTACATAACAAGAAATGGCATTGGCAACTTGCTACTCTCCTTGGGAATTGCTTTACATAATTGAAATGTCTCATGAAATCCCCTCCACTGCGCTGCATGATCAAAAATCTGTTATATAATTCACTATCTGAAGGCCATTTTTCCATGTTTTGGTATTTCATTTGTTCGAGCTACCATGGTTCGTTTCCTCGGTTTTTCAATTCCAATCAAGTTCCATAACAGGAACAATACATGCTCTCAAATGTCTTCTATCCTAGTTTCTAATAGGAACTCATCCTTGTGGTCAAAATTCTCAAGTGAATAAGACCGTGGGTAGGAATAATTTTCTTACAGTGAATTGTTTTATGGCATTTCTATTATTAATCAAAATGATATTCACAGAGTCCATGAGATTATTTGAGATTGCTTCATTACTAAAAGCAGTCTCAAATAATATATATATATTGTTTTATCTCAAAATAGTAAAACTCGCTTTGATTTTTCATAACCAGAAGAATCTATCAACTGAAAATCCATTATTTCATTGCTGCATAATCCTATTTATATTCAGAATTTTAACAGTAATACTTCTATTCAGGTTTCACCTCTCGTTCAGGGAGAAGTTCGTGAGTGGCTTTGGAAGAACACACGACCAGTTTCTATACATTCAACAGCTTAAGGAGCTCCCCTAGATGCAAATCATAGGGGATATTGTGAAAATATACGTCACTTTGTGAACTCACTAAATGCAATATACTGCTAGGTGAAAATCCTCTTCATCAATTTTTTTTCGTTGTATGTGCTTTTCACATATTCTCGTCAAAGATAAAAGAAGTTATAATTCTTTAACAACTCTATTTGGAAGATGCAAAATTTCCCATAGGGACCACTGAGTTCCAAGGAATTTAGTATAATAGCAGGATTAGAAAATTTTCGAGATATAATATTAATCAATGACAATTTCCTGTTGGATGACGATCGTTGTAATATTAATCAATGATAGTGTTTGTTAATTTGTACAGGGGAATAATAACTTGGGAGTTTTAAGTTCTAGTTTAAATTAAAAACTTAAGCATGGCTTAAGAATATTTTGTATAAAGGTCCCGATTCTTGTCTATCTCAATGAATCGCAATTTTTATAGAATCTAAATCTCATTCATATTGTCTTTGGCTACATTCTGACAGACTTTAACAAGGAAAATCCAAAATGTCTGTGAGGCATCAAATGCTACATTAATTGTTCCTCTAATTGTGTACGTATTGTTGAGATTGGAAAAATTGAACAGGATGTCAGTAAAGAGACCATATAATTTGTTTGGATAACGTGAAGCCTTCTCCTAACATGATACGGCAGTTTTAAATCACGTGCACAAGATTTTGGATTCTGAGAGCTGCAAAAGCAGGTCTAACGGTGGCTGATATCTATTAGGCATTTTCTATGCAGTGAATCCAGCAATTGTAATTCATGAATGAATGTGCAACTAAAGCCTAAAGATGTGCTCTAATTTATTGTTGAAGTTGAACTTAGAGGTAGAATCTAGAATGTAGAACATAGGACATTGTGTTTGATATATTGTTTTGCACTTAAAAGCGGTATTGTAATGAGATAATTTATAAAAGAGAAGATTATAATTGGAAAAATGCTGCAAATACTTGAGAATAATAAGCTATTTAGTGAACAAATCTCCAAAAATATTTAATAAAAACAGATCTTACAATATGATGCTGATAAATTAATCACTACTTACTATATATATCATATTTATGCCATAGATGCCACTCAAACTGACTCAACTACCTATGTAAGACTAAATAAATGGATATATGACTTAATTAAGGGTTGTGTTAGTCACAAGTCAACTATGCATATCCCCATACACATTATAGGTTAAGGGTGTTGAAGGACCCTCCATATAAGCATTGTCTTGGATGTTGATCAACTATGGATGTTTTTGCACAAAAAATTTAACTTCCCATGCGACATTTTTGACAGACAAATGCTTCCATTGAATGAGGTACTTTGTGATTATTCTAGTCCTAACTTCTTTATGTGTGTTTGGAGATTTAACTTTGGATCTAAGAAGATTCTTCCCTCTTTTTTTAGCTTTAATACCACTTGTAATGATGAAACTTGCACAATAGAAAAATATTATTGAAAATATACTACAAGCACTTTGTTGGGAAATTTTGGTCATCTTAGAAAGAAACATCCAAGATCAGTAGTGCCTTCGGTAGCTTTTATTTTCTTTAGATTGCCTCAAAGACACGTACTACTATGCCACAACACATAATCAAACATAGTTTATTTCCCACATTGAACCTTAGAGAAAAGTTAATGCTAATTAAACCAGTTCCAACAACACCATTAACAGATTCAACAAACATAACCAACTACCATGAAAGGGGAAATAGACAACATGAACACACAAGATTTTCGTGGGGAAAACTCTTACGGGTAAAAAACCCCACATTCCAAAAGCTCAGATCGCCATTGTATTATTTAGCAACAGAAACATGTTACAATACAATTCAGGCTCTAAGCCTTCTCAGGAGATTTACATCTTGTTCCATTTGGAGAGAATCCGACAACATAACCCTACTTTTATTTCCCTTTCACTGACATTGCAGAACATTCATCGTTTTATAACATTGGTTCTCAACCAACAAGAAACGGTTCGATTCAACTTCCACAGACAAATGGTTACTATACAGTTCAAACCTGTCCACTTCAATCCTCTTCATTGGCTCTTTTTAATTCATACACACTTCTTTGGCGTTCCAGTAACTGGTCGTTACACCTTCCATGCCAATCGAGCGTCACCAATGAACATAACTGTCATCATCTCCCAGCCATCGAAATCATATCGGGTCATCGAAGAGACTTCAAGCCATGTCCCTCTGACCACCCTATGTCACCCCGAAATGACCATCGCTCCATCAGCTTCACAACGTCGATGTGAAGAGAGCAATGTATCGTCATTTTGATGAGACATCCTCTTGTCTCATGCCAAAACAAGGATGTCACTTTGACGAAGGTTATATCGCCAAGTGTTCAACATTCACCAACATCACCCATCAAGTCTTCAACTTTCCACTTGGCATGTCGAAGAGACTGTCTTGAAGGTCTCGGCGAAAACACGAAGTCCCACTGACAAGGTTCCTCCAACCTTCCATTGGCATGTCAAAGAAACATACTTCAAAGTTGCTAAGTCATTGAAAACCCAAACCTCAGAACCTCTTGTCGGAGGCTACGAAGTTCTGGAAACCTGTGACACACCAACAACAAAGAGAACCTCAAAACCGCTAAGTTGGGAGGTTATGAAACTCTAGAACCCCACGACTTAAGTTAAAAAAACTTGAAACCCAACGACTTAAGTAACAAACCATTTCCTGCCAATGAGATTTCAATTAGACTGGTAACTTTGTTGTGGCGATATTCAACTGTCTGTTTGACAATGCAGAGGCCCAAACACCAATACGTTTGAGGCACCATTTCTCAACATTCTCCCATTTGTCAAAGAACACACTCCCTACCAATGAATGCATGAATCCTCTGTATCACCTAGGACACCTGCAACATCTATACTGTCCATCTTAGGCAATAGTTCCAGCTATCCTCCAAAGAAAAGGAACAAGCCATGGCGTAAATTCACCAATCTTATCTGAGACACCAACAACATAACCAACTAACAACAAGGGTTTCAACACACTGCCACCACTCCACTGTGCTCACAAACTATACAGAAGTAATATCAACTTCAAAGCCCAAACCAGAACACAACTGTGTAAACATTCTCCAGAAAACAAGATAGAACACCAATTAGAACAACCTATAGAGAAGGGGGATTCGCTACTCACGAGTTATCTTCACTCAGAGAGCCTCACGAGGCGAACTGCCCTAAACTACCTCAAAGGATAGCGGCAAGAGTTCTAGAACCAGAAAGAGGAGGTCACAAAGATTTTCTAGACAAACCAACAAGCTCTCAGCCAAAGGACGTCAACACAAAATACAGATGATAGTGCGACGTGTTGGTGTCTTGTACGGACTAGAAAGTAGGTTTATCTCAGAGAACAACTAAGTGACTACTAGCAATCCGATTATTGAGAACTTCAAGAGTATTGGAAAATAACATGATGTGATGATGTTGAAATAGATTGAAATAGAAGTGATAAAGATAAGGAGAAGGGAAACAAAATGCTTACAATCGTGCGAATGATGAAGCCTCTAGCTCATGAATGTCTTCAATACCTGCACACAAGAGAGAGAGAGAGAGAGAGAGAGAGAGAGAGAGAGAGAGAGAGAGAGAGTTGGGGCTGTATAGGGGTTTGCCTCAGTCAAACCCTTGTTTTGGTGTTCCCACCTCCACGGACAGCCAGATAGATAGAGAGAAAAGTAGGAAATGAAGTAAAGTACACAAAAGCACTACAAAACAGTGTTATGCTACTCAACCAAGTAATAGAGGAGAGGAGTGAAATCTTACCACCTCCGCCTAAAGCGCTCAAGGCTCGTGGGGGAGAAAATTAGAGGCACTCAAGCCTCTGTTGCAATGGTGTTTCATTCCACACTTGCTCTATTGAAGTGGAGTGTTGATGTTGATGTTGTGAAGTGTAAAGTGTTGAGTGATGGATTGAAGAAGTTTCTTGGAGCTTGTGAAGAGATTGTAGAGGAGTTGATGAAGAGCTAAGAGAGGGCTCAGGGAGAGTTGGAGAATGAAGGGATGGAGAGATCCAAAGATCCAAGAGATGCCGAATGGAAGCAAGAATATTGAATATGAAGGAAAGAGGGAAGAAAACGGCCATATTCGGGTCGGTCGGTCCAAGAGAGCGTTACAAATCGACTCCCAATGGGAATGGTAACGCCTTTGCAGGCTCCAGACGTGGGAATCTGTTAGGGACGTAATTGCGCCATGCAAATGTCTACGCACCACGCGGATGTTCTAGACAGAAATGCCTCTACCGACGCTCAAAAGAAGCGCCAAGTGGAATGAAGGCAGCGGGCTTATGTGGAATTAAGCCTCTGAATTTGGTTTTGTAAAGTGTAAAGGGGGGTAAAAGGGAATTTGCGTTAGGGGTGCAAATTCATGCTTATACATTTTGCCCCCTTTAGCGAGCACGAGTACTGATGAGTGCTTCAGTAAAGTAGAGTAGTAAGAAGTAACAAGGTAAGAAATGTATACCTGAACCGTTGAGGAAGAATGCAATTTGGTGAACCTGAAAGTGCAGGACAAGCAAAGGACTTCATAATTTCGCGGAACTATGAAGTTGAAGAAAGAAAGCGCCTTACAGGCCTACAGACCTGCAAGGAAGGTATTCTCCAAGAACTCACATGAAGGAAATCAAGAAAGCACTTCACAAACCTGGAGACCTACAAGGAAGGTATCCTCCAAGAACTCTCACATGAAGGAAACCAAGAAAGCACCTCATAGACCTATAAGGAAGGTATCCTCCAAGAACTCTCACATGAAGGAATCCAAGAAAGTGCCTCACAGACTTGCAGACCTGCAAGGAAGGTATCCTCCAAGAACTCTCACACGAAGGAAACCAAGAAAGCGCCTCATAGACCCGCAAATCTGCAAGGAAGGTATCCTCCAAGAACTCTCACATGAAGGAGATTGAGCAAAGGGGACTCCACAAAGTCAGAGATGGCGACATGTTTACCTGTAGATAGAACATGTCAGGAAGCGGTCATGCAGGCCAAGGAACGAACAGTCACGCAGACCATCTATAAGTTGTAAGGCTTTCAAAGGGGTCCCTCGAGAACCCTTCAAAAGGAAGGAGGGTCCACTCAAGGGACATTAAATTCTAGTTAGGCTGCCCCCAAGCTAGAAGCAAAGATGTGGAATAGTTCTAGTCGGGTTGCCCCCGAGTTAGACACAAAGATAGGTCTAGACGGGTTGTCCCAGAGCTAGATGCCATAGAGTTTGTTTTGAGATAGAAACTTTCAAAGGGGTCCCTCAAAAGCCCTTCAAGAGAAGAGGGTCCGCTCAAGGGACACTTGAATCGAAAGTTATAGAGAAGAGAGAGGAGGTCCTTAGAAGGACACACACCTTCAGAACAAGTTATCACTGCCCCTAGTGTATAGGGGAGGAGGACCACACAAGATACTTTAGACCATGCAGGATAAAGGTAAACCTCAATATCACCTGTCATGCAAAGGAAAGGCAGGTGCATCGGCAGGCAACTGAGTCACGAAGTTGTTGTATTTTATCCTTCAAAGCCTTACATTCACTAGTGGAATGGTCAGGCACTCGATGGTATGCACAGAAAGAATGTTTTTCATGATCATGCTTATGAGATTTCTTGCGTGTAGGGGAAGGAAGAGTGATTAAGTGGGCTTTAAGAATGAGGAGCAGGAAGCAACCCTTTCTCTTGTGGAGAAAATTTTGACTGCTCACGAGAAGAAGAAGACACGAAGATAGAAGACAAAGGAGGATGGACCAATCCATGAGAACGAGGTTGAGCGGACATTGCATCAATGTTCAACTGTGGTTCCCGTTCAAACTGTTCATTGAAGCGACCAAGCCCCAAGTTACACTTATGAGGCACAAATTCTATAGGGACTTGTATGCCTTGTTCATTACGCCCACAACCTTTACACTCATAGCCATACTTAGAGATGAGCTTAAAGTCGGGGCCATAACGTGTTTGTAAATCATGAGAAGAAGGGGGATCCTCATAGAGAGCCTTATTCGAGCAAGGGGGAACATACTCTTCTACGAGATCGTCATCATCCTTCTTGATAGGACTGTCAGTATTATCCTTCTTAGCAGAAGCGTAATCATCTTCCTCAGAAGAAGGATCAACACTAAGAACATTACAGTTCACATTCACATTATCCTATGATACAAAAGAGTAACCATCTTCGATAGCGGGTGTGAATGATGTTGTCAGAAAGTCTAAGTGGATTGGGTTGACTTTATATTCCTGAACGAAGGAACCTATAAAGTTTAAAGGACCCCAATCATCACCAAGCCTTGCATTTCTTTGCGAAGAGGTAGAAGGAATGGACTTAAGATTTCTTGCTTTAGAAGGATCTTCTCTAGGGACATCTATCGCAAGAGTACTCTTTGTAGTAGGCACTACTGGAGTAAACATCGACACATTAGAAGACACTAAAGGAATAAGAGTAGGCACAACTGAAGCTTGATCGACAACTGCCATCTCACATAAGTGCTTAGCATCAGGGTCAGCCTGGACTGTGACTACTCAATTATTACAAATGAACTTAATTGATTCATGTAAGGTACACGAGACTCCACCCATAGCATGAATCCACGGTCTACGAAGAAGAAGGTTATACGGTAACTTCTCTGACATAACATATACGAGGGTAGGTACGGTAATGGGTCCAAGCTGCAAAGGTAATACTATAGTACCTAGAGCTTGTCTCCTAACATTATCGAACCCACGAATGTCAATAGAAGAAGCATTAATAGAAGATGGATCAATATTAATCTTAGGCAAGAGATCAATGCTACATACATTAAGCGTTGAACCGACATCAACGAGAGTACGTCTAATACCAATCTTATTAATGTTACCTATAATCATTAAAGGGTCTGGTTGCTTCTATACTTCTGAAGGCGAGAGTTCCTGGGGATAGAATGTAAGATTTGGAAAATCCGCACGAATATGAGTTATCAATGCATCAACATCTGTCGGCCTAGTGGAAGAAGGCAAGAGGATCTTTTGCAAGGCTTCCTGAAGCATGTCTCACAGCGAGGTCTTAGCTAGAGTAACACACGGTTGCTCAACAAGATCGTAATCACTAGGTGCTTGAGGAAGGCTTAGTTGTTTATTCATTCTAGTATCATAGGTACGGGCTACCGCTCTATAAGAGGAAGCCTTAGAAAGATCAAGGGAATCACTGTCAGATGGAACACCATTAATAGAACAAACCCTTTTTAGGAGAAGGACTAGCTGGAGTCACGTAAATGACCAGTCTCTTAGGCCTTTAAGGGGTAGCAGAGACATAGATTACATTTACAGAATCATCATAATTAGTAGAACAATTATTTGAATACATATTCTCAACATCAATCCAAATAGGATCAAATGTGGAAGGAGATTCATCATGCACCAATGCATCATCTCTAGAGGAGAGTGCATTGGAATGGATAAGAGATTCATCTTTCACAAATGCATCATCTCTAGAAGAGAGTGCATCAGAATGAGTAGAAGATTTGTCATCCACGAATGCATCATCTCTAGAAGAGAGTGCATCAGAATGAATAGAAGATTCATCATTCACAAATGCATCATCTCTAGGGGAGAGTGCATTGGAATGAATAGAAGGTAGAGTAACATTAGGAAAGGTATCAATGATTTCATCTTTGTGCAATAAGATATCCTCTGAAGCAAGGGGACTCTCGTGAGAAGGATCAAAGATATCAAGTGACATAAGCAAACCTAAGTCACCATTGCATGCATGAAATGGAACATCATTAACATTTTGAATGAAATTAGATACAAAACTAATAAAAGAAGATATTAAATCCATTAGAATTTTTTCGGTATTTTCTATGTTATAGTAATTTGCATTTTCGGAGGTCTTTGGAGTGGAATTTGGGTTCAGAACTTGCATCCCTAAGATTTGATTGTTGAAAGCACTTGTATTTTAGGGGCTGATCTAGTTCTCTAGAAGACCTTTCCAACGGTGCAAATGGTTATGAATTTTGAGCACCGATTCAAAATTTATGACCCCACCAAGTAAGGGTAACTAAATTCTTGGTTTTCGAAGAACACTGTTCTTCACGTCAAGTTCACCAAAATGTAGAGAAGGGGGATTCGCTACTCACGAGTTCTCTTCACTTAAAGAGCCTCACGGGGCGAACTGCCCTAAACTACCTCAAAGGATAACAGCAAGAGTTCTAGAACCAAAAAGAGTAGGTCACGGAGATTCTCTAGACAAACTGACAAGCTCTTAGCCAAATGACGTCAGCGTAGAATACGAACGACAGCGTGGTGCGCTGGCGTCCCTGAGGCGCGCTAGCATCTCGTACGGACCAGAAATCAGGTTTATCTCAGAGAACAACTAAGTGACTAGAACTTTGAGAGTACTAGAAAATAATAGGATGCGATGATGTTGAAACAAATTGAAATAGAAGTGATAAAGATAAGGAGAAGGGAAAGGAAATCATTACAATTGTGTGAATGATGAAGCCTCCAACTCGTGAATGTCTTCAATACCTGCACACAAGAGAGAGAGAGAGAGAGAGAGAGAGTGTGTTGGGGCTATATAGGGGTTTGCCTCAATCAAACCCTCATTTTGGTGTTCCCACCTCCACGAACAACCAGATAGATAGAGAGAAAAGTAGGAAATGAAGTAAAGTACACAAAAGCACTACAAAATAGTGTTATTCTACTCAACCAAGTAATAAAGGAGAGGAGTGAAAGCTTACCACCTTCGCCCAAAGCACTCAAGGCTTGTGGGGGAGAAAATTAGAGGAACTCAAGCCTCTGTTGCAATCGTGTTTCGTTCCACACTTGCTCTATTAAGGTGATGGAGTGTTGATGTTGCTGCTGTGAAGTGTAAAGTGTTGAGTGATGGATTGAAGAAGTTGCTTGGAGCTTGTGAAGAGATTGTAGAGGAGCTGATGAAGAGCTAAGAGAGGGCTCAGGGAGAGCTGGATAATGAAGGGATGGAGAGATCCAAAGATCCAAGAGAGGGCTCAGGGAGAGCTGGAGAAAGAAGGGATGGACAGATCCAAAGATCCAAGAGATGCCAAATGGAAGCAGGAATAGTGAATATGAAGGAAAGAGGGAAGAAAACGACCATATTCGGGTCGGTTGGCCGAAGAGGGCGTTACAAATCGACTCCCAATGGGAATGGTAACGCCTCTGCAGGCTCCAAACGCGAGAATTTGTTAGGGACATAAGCACGTCAAGCAAGCGTCTGCGCACCACGCAGGCATCCTAGACAAAAATGAGTCTACCAATGCTCAAAAGAAGCGCCAAGTGGAATGAAGGCAGCGGGCTTATGTGGAATTAGGCCTCTGAATTTGGTTTTCTAAAGTGTAAAGGGGGTAAAAGGGAATTTGCGTTAGGGGTGCAAATTCACGCTTATACACAACCAGAAAATTGACTGCTTCCATCCAACTGATCAAACCCACGCAATTGAAAATAGCACACACAACAAGTGCTAATCCATCCAATCACACATACATCCAAGGTATCAACATCAACAAACTCATGCCACTCCATAACCAACCCAACAACAACAAATACAAGCTCCATGTGCCAACCAGTCGAAGATAAAACACATCCAAGAACTCCCACTGCATGGGTAATGAAATTGAAAAGATCAAGGCATACCAAGTCTACCAATAGCCTAACATATAAAGTGTAAACATGTAGTTTCAAGGAACCATCCACAATGATATGCAAAATCTGTAAACCAATAACTTGTAAGAACAACTCTCACCACATGTCTTCACAATCTCCCAAAATCTTTACACACCCAACAAAGGAAAGGGATAAAGAACAACCTCATACCAATGTAATGTGAAACCAAACATCTAGGAAGATAACTAAGCCCAAAGAGAGTAACCACTGCACATCATGTACCTGTAGAAAATCCTCCTACATACACCTCTGAATGCCAACTATGTCAAGTATGATCTCCTTCACAACCCCAAAAGAAAAAGCCATAACAACACCCAATTTTTCAACTTTCAAGATCAAACACAACATATATATACATACTTATATGGATGTAAGCTTCGTCAAGAAGATCAAACTCTTCCATTTTCCAACTCAGGAAAACAACCCATAAAACCATCTCCTTAACAACCCTTCAAAAAATGAATGGCAAATATACAAGGAGATGACCATGCCAAACATCCTTCAAATGAATCATTCAGAACTAACTACAGAGCTCAAGATCCATATCTATGAAAGACACAACATATAGACACATGCTAAACCAATCCTCAAATGAGTATCCAAAACCAATCATCATGAATCAACTCATTCCATGAGAATCAAAGCACGAACATAACACATCTTAAAGCAATAATGGGCAATACCTTTCAAATGACAATTTGTTGAGTAGACCAAGAGTGGGGAATGAGAATGCTCTTCCAGGTTAACCGAGTCCTCATGACTTCTCCAAGAGCAATCTCCTAATTGGTCTATGTTGAACTCACATCCAACCAAGGTGTAGGCTCCTTAGACTTTCTGCTGAAATCTCACCAAGAGTAACCATCTCAATATACTTTTCTCATCTCAAGAGAACTACAGCCTCACCTTATTCTCCATGTATCCATGAGCACTTGCTAACAATCACTCCATGCTAAACTCCAAATTGCATCACTATACTATCATGAAGTTCTCAAGTATATAATCAATGTACCCAAAACACAGAGAATTACCAGACCACTATCAAAGCTCCAATCATTTGAACTAGGAACTTGTCATGACATCATGATCTTATCATCCCCCTTAGGAGATCCCATGCTCCAAGTGACGATAACATGGTCTCGAGAAGAAAACATTATGCCAAAACTCTAATGCACAATCAAGAGTATACCATTACATAAAACAAACAAGCTTTTAAACCATCACATGTCAAGCATCACCAACACCTTGACAAAAAAATCACAAGAGTCCTCCATGGCTCCAAGATGTTTCACATCTTCAATATCATGAAGATGAGCCATCTCCAAATAGCGTCCATGCAAATGTGAAAGAGCCCTTCTACAACAAGATCTAAGAGCTCCTCCTAGTAACATCTGCAACACTAAAGAAGATCATTCACCACATAGTGATGAATATGTAGTCACTACTAAAGCTCCCATTGAACCGTGATAATCGAGCTTTCCAAGCACACGATTAAACATTACCCAAGAAATTTTTAAGTGCCCATGTGACATTTTTGATAGACAAATTCTTGCATTGAATGAGGTATTTTGTGATTATCCTATTCCTAACTTCTTTATGTGTGTTTGGAGATTTAACTTTGGATCCAAGATGATTCTTCCCTCTTTATTTAGCTTTAATACCACTTGTAATGAAGAAACTTGCACAATAGAAAAATATTATTGAAAATATACTACAAGCACTTTGTTGGGAAATTTTGGTCATCTCAGAAAGAAACATCCAAGATCAGTAGTGTCTTCAGTAGCTTTTATTTTCTTTAGATTGCCTCAAAGACACGTACTACTATGCCACAAAGCGGAATCAGACATAGTTCATTTCCCACATTGAACCTTAGAGAAAATTTAATGCTAATTAAACCAATTCCAAGAACACCATTAACATATTCAACAAACATAACCAACTACCATGAAAAATGAAATGGACAACATGAACACACAAGATTTATGTGGGGAAAACCCTTATGGGTAAAAAACCCCACTCCAAAAGCTCAAATCACCATTGTATTATTGACCAACAAAAACATGTTACAATACAATTTGGGCTCTAAGCCTTCTCAGGAGATTTACATCGTGTTCTATTTGGAGAGAATCCGACAGCATAACCCTACTTCCATTTTCCTCTCACACTGACATTGCAGAACATTCATCATTTTATAAGATTTTTTCTCAACCAACAGGAAATGGTTCGGTTCAAATTCCATAGACAAATAGTTACTATACAATTCAAACTTGTCCACTTCTATCCTCTTTGTTGGCTCTTTTTAATTCATACACACTTCTTCGGCATTTGAGTAACCAGTCGTTACACCTTCCATGCCAGTCGAGTGTCACCAACGAACATAACCATCATCATCTCCTAGCCATCGAAGTCATATTGGGTCATCGAAGAGACTTCAAGCCATGTCCCTCCGACCACCCTATGTCACCCTGAAATGACCATTTCTCCATCTGCTTCACAACGCCGATGTGAAGCGAGCAATGTATCGTCATTTCGATGAGACATCCTCTTGTCTCATGTCAAAACAAGGATGTCACTCTAACAAAGGTTATACTGCCAAGTGTTCATCATTCACCAACAAGACTCACCAAGTCTTCAACTTTCCATTTGGCATGTCAAAGAGACTGTCTTTAAGGTCTCGGCGAAAACACAAAGTTCCACTAACAAGGTTCCTACAGCCTTCCATCGACATGTCGAAGTGACATACTTCAAAGTCACTAAGCCATTGCAAAACCCGAACCTCAAAACCTCTTGTCAGAGGTTACAAAGTTTTGAAAACCTACGACGCGTCGACACCAAAGAGAACCTCAAAGCCGCTAAGTCGAGAGGTTATGAAAATCTAGAACCCCAGGACTTAAGTTAGAAAAACTTGGAACCCAGCGACTTAAGTATCAAACCATTTCCCGCCAACGACATTTCGATTAGACTAGTAACTTTGTCCTGGCGATATTCAACTATTTGTTCGACAATGCAGAGGCCCGAACACTAGTACATTTGAGGCACCATTTCTCAACACACTTGATAATTTTTGAGAATAATAAGCCACTTTGAGGAGGCAACCTTCAATTTTTTTAATAAAAGCAGATATGATGTTAATAAACTAACCACTCCCTCCCATATATACCATATTTGTGTAATGGATGTCACTTAGATTGACTTAACTACCTATATGAGATTAAATAAATGATCATATGACTTAATTAAGGGATATGCTAGCCATAAGTTGATTACACATGTTTCATGTTAAATCATCACGAATGGTACATGAAATCTATCTTTGTTTCTCATACAATAGCAATTCACTTACATCTTAGCTTGTAAAATAAAAAAAATTAGCAAGTACAAAATGATGTTTATCAGAAAAATTATTACATAAGACAAGAATAGTGCATCATAAATCAGAAAGCAATTTTCTAATCTAGTACAATACAACATAATAATTTTTTGTTTAGCAATTACATTACACCATTAACTATTCCATGTATTTGTCAGTTTTTCAACATCATCATGGATACACATGCTTGGAACTTCCATGTTAAGAATCCATTTGTCATACTCACCTAACAACAATAGTCATAATAAAATGCTCATCAAGCAAATATATGAAATACACCTCAAAATTTAAGATGAATATACCATACACAATATTGATGTCTATAAATATAAAAAAGGGAAGGAGAAAATCATGCATATGCTTTGGTTACAATCATATGGTTGTACAAGTTCCCTTCTACACTACCAAATAGTTGAAACCGTTCCCTTCACGAGAAGGTCATAGATGAGTATTAAATAGGAAGAAAGAGATATCTAGTGTGTGGTACTATCAAACAACATGATCCCTTGGATATGATTTAAGACAAGTAGCATGATGTAGTTATCATCACATATTCATTTAGACTAGCTACCATAATATAACTATGAGCACCTATCTACCATGTAGACATAATTCTCTTAAACACGTAAGAACAATTCAATTGTATTTAGTAGAATACAACTATACTTAGACAGGAGCATGACTCATTTTTTATTTAGAGATGTCCCTAACACTAACCTAAGTTCCTCCAATGCATGTCTCAATTGAATTATGTCATTAAGTAGATGTAGACTATTGGAGAACACACAAAGAGTGAGTGGGGCCCCATAAGTGTCACATGTCTTCATAGTTTTTTGAAAGTCCATCATGCAATGAATTATCATAACTAAATTATTATTGGGACTAGGTGTCATGCACAACCAAATGCTAAAGTTCAATTTACTTATTAATTATTAATTAATGTACCCTCATGGAAAAGGGCATCCCATTTGAGGTAGAACTCCATGTTACATGTTTGTTATATTATGGTGTGTATAAGACAACTAATGTAATGTGTGCATGGGCATATACAACATTGCAAAATGTAAGAAGATTATATGACATATAAGAGCATGTAAGAGGGAGGTTATATATTGAGCTATAACTTTTGACCAACTTATGATGCATAAGAATAACAAATCATAGAGCATCTTTTAGGTGAGATAATGAGTCCAAAGTGAAGTGTCTAAGTTTAGTGGATGTTATCTTTATGATATGATTTATTGATATACTAGTTTTCGCATGTTGACCATTATGGACAAGGGACTAGATTTTGGGTCTTGGATTTAAGTGTCATGTTTAGCCCTTGGAAACTTGGCCTATGCTACTATAAAACCACTTTTGGTTTTTGGTTTTGATTGATTTATATATTTTATGTTATTGGGATTATATGTGTTATTTACCTTGCATATCCTAAGGGTTAATGTAATTTATTGCTTGTATATTAATTGTGTATGCATCTCTAAGAATCATGGAATGGTAAAATAAGGATGCCCATGTGAGAGGATATATGTAATTGTTTTATTATTCTTTGAGGACTTGAAAATATTGTTGCAATGATACATTGATGAGTTACATAGTGGACTTGTAAGAAAATCTTTCATTATTAGTGCATATAAGATATAGTTAGTGTTTCATGTGGGAGTGTTTGGGAGTTACATTGCCAACTTGAGTGGTTGAAGTCAAAGATGCTTGTGTAAGAATTATTTTATATTCTAGGATGGCCCCACACATGTGAAGGTCATGAGAAGTAATACCATAGTATATTGGGACCTTGTTTGGGCTCATAGTGTTGTTTTCTAGTTCTTTTTTAGGCCTCCTTAAATCTATATATTTGAGTCATGGGATAGAAGTTTTTTTTTTTGTGGGGTTATGTTGCTAGTTTTCCTTCGAAGGAGCAAGAGTGTTGAACTCATTGAAGTATTATATACTTTCTTAAACATAAATTTGAGGTTTTTATTTAGTTCAAAGAGTTTAAGACTCTTATGGGGAACCAAATGGAAAGGAAGATCAAGGTGTTGAGAATAAATAATGGTGATAGAAATTGCTTAGCATAGTTTGTTAAAATCTGTAAGGACAATCATATTATACATCATAATACAACTCCATATACTCCTCAATAGAATGGAGTTGTATAGAGAATGAATAGCATATTGATTGATAGGGTTAGAGTATGCTCAATGGAGTTGATTTGGAAAATTTTGAGAAAGTGATTAGTATCTTATTATCTAATTAACAAATATCTTAGATCAATCTTGGTTGAGAAAAATTTAGAAGAGGTTTGGAAGAGAAAGAATCCCTCACTCTTTTATATCAAAATTTTGTGGTTGTAAGGAATATGTTCATGTTCCTAAGAATAACAGGTTTGAGTTGTACTTCAAAGTTGTAAAGTGTATATTTATCAACTATATTCATGGCATGAAGGGATAAAAGCTTTGCAATCATGTGACAAGCAAGACAATATGTAGTCAAAGTGCAATTTTTACAGAGATTAGGTCTTCCTATATAGTTGAGCAACCGAATGAGACTGTGAAGTCAATAGTGCAACTACAAATGAACATCAAGGAAGTTGCATCTGAGGCTAGACCAAAGGTTTAAGATGGATCAAATGAGGATATGACTAAGATCTTTAAGAGATTAGAGGAGGAAGAACCTCCATTTTAGCTTGTGAGGAGGTCCACTTAGCAAACGAGGTATCCAAAGAGGTATAGTCCACCTAATTTTAGATTTTAATTTTCTTCATCTACTAACACTCATGACTTAAAAATTGTGAAGGAGGCCATGGAGATGGATGGCAATGAGTTCTATGAGATGGTCATGGATGATGATATGGTAGTGGTGAAGAAAAAAACACCAAACTTAGTTTAGTTTTTGAAGGAAAGGAAACCTATTGGTTGTAAATGGGTCTTCAAAAATAAATATAGTTTTGGTGGCAAAGTTGAAAATTATAAAACAAGGTTAGTAGTTAAAGGTTATTCTTAGTTAGAGGGGATAAATTTTGATGATTTTTTTTCTCTAGTTTCAAAGCTTACATCAATTAGATTTATTTTATCTATTGTTGTTTTTAACCTTGAGGTTGAACAAATTGATGTGAAAACAAATTTATTGCTTGGTGACTCGAAGGAAGATATCTACAAACACAATCAAAATATTATGTGTAAAATGATTAGGAGTCATTAGTTTGTAAATTAATGGTCTTAAACAATCTCTTAGAATGTGGTACTAGGATTTTAATTATCATGTTTTTAGGTTAAGATGTATTAAATCCAAATTGAACCACTATATTAATTATAAGGATGGAGATCATTTTATTTTTTATCACTTTTTTATGGATTTGAAATCTTATCTTTAATTAAAATTTGAGTTGAGGGATTTGGGGGCTACTAAGTTTATCTTAGGGGTGTATATTATACAAGAGAGCTAAATAAATATTGGGTTAAGTTAGTGGAATATTGTTGACTTTGTTCTATAATATTTCTATACCAAGCTAGATATTGCCCAAGTAATATGAGTCTTGAGCCAACTTATGACTAATCTCATAAAGGATCATTGGGCTATAGTGAAGAAGGTTTTTAAAAATTGATGGTGTACTTCAGATTACTCTATTTTCTTGATGGGTATCTTCATTAGTATTTGAATTCATGCATGTCTTTGTGTCATGTCCCCAAAATAACAAAACCATAAAGATCAAGTGTTAAAATACAAATCAATTAATAAATAAAATAAATAGCAATATTAATATTAAATATAAAATAAATATGTATCATATCAATATATAAATATATAAAATGAAATAACAAATATAATAATAATATATAGGCAAATTATTGTTATTACATTCTAGTATTAAATAACTTAGTATAAAAAAATAATAATAATTAAATATTATAATCATTACACATCAAAGATTGTAATACATTAGAATAAAATAATAATAAGATATTATCAAATTGTTTTATTATTATACTTTAATGTTAAAATATGTTCAATAAAATATCAAAATAAAATAATAAAATAAATAGAAATCTGAAATATCATAATTATAGTAATAATATATTATTTTAAAAATAGATATTATTGTGATAATAAAAGCAACAATTAAATCTAACAAAGGGATGTATTTTATGAAAAGTCACCTCTTTCACCAAACAATACATTCCCCCCATGAGTCACCTACCTTGAATGGTATAAATAGAAGGAATGAAAATAAGGAAGGAAAAAAAAAACATTGAGAAATACAATCTGCAATTCAGAACTACAGCAACAATGATTGGTATGCATTAGAATATAGAGCCATTAAATATGTATATATTATTTAATGAACATATAGGTATATGTGCATGAATGTGGATAAATTTTATAATGAATAATATGAAATGAATAAAATTTATATAAATATTAATATAAGGAGAGAATAATAATTGAATAAGTAATAATATATGAATAATCAATAATCAATACTAATATAATTGAACAATGAATAATATATGAATAAAAATATATATGAATACTAATTTATATGAATAAGAAATATATATATATATATATGATTATGCAATAACGATACTTATAATTAATGATGACTCTTTAATATAAACATAAGTAGATTATGTATTCTTATGAATTGTCCTCATCCTATGATTAAATGTAAGGTTGAAGGAAGACGATTAAGGAATAAGGAGACATGGGAAGACACAACTGATTAGGTGATGTACTCACTTAGCAATAATATTTAGCATATTTTGAATATAAGAAATAGATATTGTTAATCTGATTATTGATATAATGCTTTCTTTAATCTTATCATAATGAGAATCATTCTAGGAAATAATGAACTTAAAAAATCATTGATACATGAAAATGTACTTGATTATAGGTATGAAATAGATGAATACAAATATATCTGATTATGTAAAGATTATCTTCTTCGTGATTGGTACCCTCTTAGGCAGGTGAAGTAGAGTCCAAGTGGAGAGCCTAAAAACCTCCCTCTCATGTTCGTAGGCCAAGGAACGGGTTAGACATAGAGAGGTGGGGGTCCCACCGTAGGAAACTACACCATTATAGGGGTGGTAGGTCGTAGGCCCTTGGATCGTAGGACTTCACCTTGTCCTAATAGGGCAAGTGTCTTTGAGGTACTGACTTGTATGGGGATAGGCAGGGACTAAGCCGTTGGGAAAGGATGATTGTGAGAGGCAACCTCTCGTGCCCAACACAAAGGCTTCAGGGCAAGATCCATACAAGGCACTCCTCTTGCTTGTTAAAATTGTATTTATGATTATGCTTATATTTTGGATATCTAGATATTAATGCTAATAGATATATGTGTTTTTGGAAATTTGGTTAATATGGTGAATGCAGGTTTCAGACCAAGATTACTTCATTAAAAAGAACATTCATTTGGAAGGAATAAACCCTAAACCTAATCAACAAAGGGATTTTAGGGCAAGTCCGGGTAAGGGTTATTACACTTTGATGGCGTATCTTGTCAAGATAGACTTTTTCAACAAAAGAACTTCAATAGTAGGGGTCTTTTGCAACAAGGAAAGCTCATAGTTTGGCAATGGATATACAAGGATTTGTAGACTCAAATTGAATAGATGTTACTAGAAGGAGGTCTACTAGTGGCTATGTATTTATCTTGTCTAGTCATGCAATTAGTTAGATGAGTAATGATAGGCTATGAGCTTTATTTCCACTACAAAGGTAGAGTATATGGCAGCTAATCGTGCTTGTAAGGAGGAAATTTGGTTTTAGAGGTTGTGTTTAGATGTTGGGTTGAGTTGGTGAGTAATGATGATTGACTATGATAGTTAGAGTGCCATTATATTTGCAAAGAACCCTACATTTCATGCAAGTATGAAGCACAATGATATATAGTATCATTTTGTCCATAACATGGAGAATAGGAGACTTATGTTGGAGAAGGTGGATCCTTTGGTGAACATTGCAAATTCTTTGATAAAATTGATGAGCACAAAGAAGTTCAAATGGTGCAATGAAGCTATGGACCTTTCAACCCCTAGTAGATAGTTTACATATAGTTGGTTTTCTCTTTTGCTCTTGCAAGGTATATGACAAGTGAGAAAATGATAGAATAAACTGTCATGCACCTTGCAAATCCCAATATTTTATTTATTTAAATAATTTATATTTTTAATGTGTCATCATGGAAAAGTATGTCTCACTTTAGGCGGTACTCCATGCGACGTGTTTTTTGTATTATGATATGTGTAGGAATATCTATACACATGAGAATGTAAGAGGGAGGTTACATGGTAGACCATGACTTTTGTCCAAATTATGTGACATAAGAGTGGTGTGTCATATTATGACTACTTGATGTAATTAATATTAGAAAATCAAACCATGCTTGTGGTAATTGAAAAAAAATTATCAACCATTTGTAATACCTCTAAGCACTCTCTAGAACATATACATGACATCGCAAAATAGATAACTAATGCATCTACTAAGCTTTTCCTACAAAGACTTAGTTAGAGGTTGTTGACCAAACACCTAAACATGGACATCTTTTCCTACACTACATCCAAAATTAACCCATGGATTGTGTTAGTAGAGACAAACAATTTCTCGATCACTTGTAGTACCTTTGAGTACCCTCTAGAATGTATATATATGTCTTTAGTTGTTTCATGCACTTCAAGACTACTACATATGCACTTGAATTATCATACATAATCTAGTAACTCACTCAAATCGTGGTGTGGTAGCACATTCTACATTGATCATCTTGTAGTTCCTACCATGGCAATAATAGGCTATAACATGCTTCCATGCTATATTGTAACATATAACTCTGCATTCTTAGCACATAAGATTTTTATTTTTTACTTGTCAACATGATTTTAAATAATCCCAAATCTTCTCTCACCTAGGAACTTTCTATAGGTGAATAACACATCAAAGTTTAAATATTTTTCCATATGATATTTACTATAAGAGTTTTTGGTATAAACCAGGAAGGTAAGTCATGCATTCAAGCATGGTAAAGAAGGTTTTTAGGTAAACAAATTGCACTTTGACTATCATAGTTCAAAATTATATATCCCTTAAAACTTATATCATTACAAAGTATTTGTAACCACACTAATTCTCTACAAACATGTGTTGTAGCCATAAAATCTACTTCAATAGTGGATAGAGCAGATGTTTGTTGTCAAATTTTCATCCAACTCGTTACTTCTCCAAATAAAGTAAATACATCACTACTACTTATCCTTATCTCCAACCCAATCAAAATCAACAAACACATATATATTAAACACCTTCCCAACATCATTAGTACCATAATAACAAATTAGTAATTTGAAGTTCCTTTTAAGTAATTGACAACTCTTTTCACTTATCTTATATTATCTCCTAGGATTTGACATTAACCTACTTATAACTCCCACTTCTTGGGAAATTGCTAGCCTTGATCAAGCTATTTCATACATAATTCCTCCCACCATACTTGCATATGGAATATTGTACATGTCCTCGAATGCCTCCATAGACTTATGGAATTGTTCTAAACTTAATTTAGTACCTACAAATAAAGGGATACTTACAATTTTATTGTAATTCATTCCAAGTCTATAAATTAGTTTCAATATATTTCCTCTAGTTCAACCATAACTTCCTATTAGCTCCATCTCTATGATTTCTTCATATCGAATAGCCCGTAAATCCTTCACACATAAATTTCTAGACAATTGGGCTTTGAGCTCCTTAATTATTATCTTACTATTTCTAATGATTAGCATATCATCAACACATAAAATAGTAATTGAAATATGGTCATCAACCCATTTGTAGTACACATAGTGATCAACATTACTCCTTGCAAAACCTAGTCCTAATACGTATGCATCAAAACTTTGATACCACACACAATGACAAACACATATAGAGAGCTTTTCAATTTACCAACTAGATCTTCTTTACCCTTCACCTTAAATTCTTCAACCTAACATATATATTTTCTCCTCCAAATCTTCATGTAATAACATGTTGGTTAATGGATTATGCATTATCTGAAATTCTCAATTTTCCTCTATTGTCTGATCTTAGAGATAATTACCAACCAACAGTTGGGTAAATTATTTTAATTTGAAATAATTTCCCTCTAAATTTTATGAGGTACAACTCCCTCGTTTGATAAGAAAATGTGTTCTTTTCTGAATTTTAAAACTTTAAAATGGGTGTGCTTTTTAGTAGAAAGCAAGAAAGGTTAAAATAAAATGATCAACAAGAAACTCTAAATATTAATGATGAATCTTATCATTTGAAAATACTATTTATATGGGAACAATCATAACATAGGTCAATTCACACCCCAACAAAGCATAGATTAATAAACTTATCAATTAGAAATAATCTCAAACTTGAGAAGATTAGATACTAGAGAGGTTTTCGCATTCACACAAACACAAAAACCAATGAAACTAAATAATGCGTAGATTATCTTGGATTTCATTTCATTAAAATATATCCAAAAATATAGGCATGCACAAACATACAACCTTTTCTTCAAGTTTGAATTATTCTCTATCTATTCCTTTTTTTCCAAAAAAAACTTATGGAATTCACTCGATAACATTGTAATTAATATATACATTTGCAAAGGTAACCGTTTCTTGAAAGTACCCGAAAATTAGAATTTAAGAGTCCCTTAAACTTCTCGGGACCTTAATGTTCTTTAAAAAAAATTATTTGATAAAACATGTGGCACTACTGAGGTGGTGCACTATCAACATCCCTTTCTTGTGATGATTCGATAGATTGCATGGAAATTTTGGCTCTTTATGTTTGGAAAGCTTTGATTACTAGAGGCATCTCCCTATGTTGAGGAACAATTACAATTTTAGTTCTCAATTTCCACAAGGCCTTGTTTCCTCGAAAGCACAATTAGATAATCAAGATAAATAACAACGATTTTATTCTTAAGATCAACAAAGGAAAGATCCATGGCTCTTTGAAAGTCTGTACCTGCATTGATCAAACCAAAAGGCATATGATTATATGCAAAAGTTCTCCATGGAGTAATAAAAGTCGTCTTATGTTGATCTTCTTCTGCCACACTTATCTGATTGTACCCTAAGAAACTGTCTAGCATGGACATCATTTCTAACCCAACAACAATCTGAAGAACATGATCCATCATGGATAATGGATAATTATCCTTCAAGGATGATTGATTCAGGTTTCTAAAATCAACACAAATCTAGATTTCACCATTTTTCTTATGAACTAGAACTATATTGGTTACCCAAGTCGAATGGTGTATAGAGTAGATAATCGTTTCCTTTAACATTTTATCCATCTCCTTGAAAATAGTGTCAACTATCTTTGGATTGTATGTCTATTGTTTTTGCCTAAAAGGAAAGGTCCCTAGTTTAAGAGGAATATGGTGTTGAAGTCCCCCATTCATGAAGTTCTTCAGATCATCATAGCATCAAGCGAAAACTTCTTTATACTTGATTAGCAAGACAATCATCTTATTCCTTTCTTCTGGTGTGCAACATTTGCCAATATATACCATCTTCAAGTAATCAGGCTCTTTAAAGAGGTAGCAACAAAGAGGTATAAACTGTCAATGAATCAATCCTTGATTTTTGTTCCCTAGGCACTACTTTAATAGAGAAAGTGTCAAAATGCTCTATACTATCCCATACTTTATTTCTATAATGCCTCAACCTTTCATTTTTTATAGTGAAAAATTTACGCACATGTTTGACAATTAATTTTGCATCCCCAAGAGCTGTCAATTTTTTAATCCCTTTCTCTTTAGCTATTGATAAACCCAACAATAGAGCTTCATCTTTTGTTGTGTTTTTGGTGTTTTGAAATTCAATTTATGATATGTAATTAGAGGCTTACAAATTCAAATGTATTTAACCTTAATTACAATTATTCCCGATCCAACAAAATTGTGTGACTATGTTGTTTAACCATTGAAATTACAGACTAAGTTCACTTTTACATAAATTAATGAAATTACTAATTACTAAAATACTGTAATTAGAAATCGAATATTGAATTGAAAAATAAACTGAAATGAAATAGAGAGAAAATTAGACTGAAGATAGAAGAATAAGACAAAAGATAAGTTAACACAGGAGCTTGATAATAGAGTTTGTCTGATCAAGACTACGTCTCTGGGTCCGCTTCTCAAGGTAGACCACTTTATTAATATCGCCAAGCAATGAAAATGCCTTGTTACAATATCCAAGCTCCACCTACATAATAATTTTTCATAGTCTCTCTCTCCTTTACAATTTTTGGTGTAATAATCAACACCTTGTAATCTCTCTCTCAAAGAATTCAAATTCTCCACCTTTCACAATAATTTCCCATTAATACAATTATTCTCTTCAAGAGAATTTTCAATATTTCCCAATAATTTCCAATTAAAAAAAATTGATTGCCTTTACAAGAGAAAAATCTCCCCTTTAAATACATTTACAAATGCTAATTAGGGGGTTAAACCAAATTATTTCCATATCTCCCCATATCACCTATATTGAGCCCTTTAATCTTTAAATCTTTTTAAAAACGGGCTTCATCATTTTCACCCTAAGGCTTCCCTTAAAAATCTTTAACCAATTATTTTAAGCCCCTTAAAAATATTATAATTCGTTGAAATATGAGAAAGGTGGTTAAAGGGGTTAATTTGTTGAAATATGAGTTTATGGGTTTTATTTATCTCCTTGTTTTATGGGCAAGGCAAGAGAATTTTAAGGCATGGGTTAAGGGATCAAATCCCACTAAATCCTCCTTATTTTATTTTTTTAAACCATATGTTTTTTTTTTCCTTTAGTAATTATGGTTTAATCCATATTTATGCTAACTCACTACTCCTGCCACATCATATGCCACATGTTCTACCACGTGTCAAGCTTCGGTGATGCCATGTCACCATTTTGACCAAGTTTGGCCAAAACTTTGACTGGTCATAACTTCACCATCCGAGCTCCATTTTCGACGAAACAAATGACATCGGAATCATGGTGATGAGCTCTTCGACATGATGTGGCTTTTGACCATTTTTGAGATGATCATTTTTTTCCTTTGACTGGCCCTTGTACTAGGTTTGACCACAACTTTGACCAAGCATATCTCGGGTGTACAGTCTCCTTTTGATGCGATTCAAGTTGCGTCAAGACCGTGTAGGCGAGCCCTATGCGATGGAGCTTGTTCCATATGATTCTAAGACTGAATTTTTAAGCTCTTTTGGATCCTCCTGGATCAATTTATACAAGAAAGGAAATTTATCTCCATTTGGAGAAATTAAGACCACTCTTGCACCAAATCCTGAATTTGAACAAATTCCATCAAACTCTAGCGTCCATAATCCATAAGAGATATTTAGGCTAAGAAATTCAATGTATTTTTCTGATTCTAAGAGTAGTATATAATTCCCAAATTTTGACTCTTCAAATAAAATCTGAGACCTAGGATCCTCTTATTTTGAAACCATAAATTTGGCTTAAGGTTTTGGATCTAGGCATACCTTTTTGTTACCTAAAGAAATCAACATAGAAGACCAATCCAATTGTATTTCTCCACCTAGGTCTTTGCAAAAGCTTTGACTTAGTAACATACCATAGTTGGCAAGGATGTCTGCTACCAAGATAGTTAATTTGAGACTTTTATTTGGATGAGTTGCTAGAGACACTTGGGCATATTTTATCTGTCCAGCTAATGGCACCTGTTTAGACTCCATTGAGTAGCATTCTCTAATTTTTTTGTCAAGGATAACCCTAAGGCTTGAGCAACCTTGGTAAGAATCACGTTATCTGAGGCCCTTGATTTTATGATACAATTACTTAGTCTATACCCATCAATGTAGAGGGATACATAAAAAGGGTTAGGCTTTTCTTCTAAACTGGTAGGAGTGAATCTTTTAGTTCTATAAGATAGACTAGAAGAGGGTTGTTCAACATTGATCATTTGATCTTCAGTTGCTAAGTTCACATCAGACTTTTTAGACTTGACATATTTAACCAAGCAATCCAATTCTCTAGGATTTAGTCTCAAGTATTCCGCTTGTGAAATTTGTATTTTTGATTTTTTACAAAAATCTACTATGTCAAATAGATTAGCAATTTGTTTAAAGATGACATGTTAGAGAATTTTTTTGCAGCATCTAAGGACTTTTGGGCCTCAGGTGGTGAAAAACTATTCTTAGATGTGAAATAGGATTTAGTCAATAAGAACTTGGGAGTATTTTTGTTAGAACATAATATTATTAGGGGTCATACCCTTATAACATTTATATAATGTTCTAATATAAGGTTCTTAGACCTTATATATTATATGCTTTATTAAGCATATCACATTTGAAATAGTTATAGTCCAATACTATTAGATGATTAATTGTTTATGAATGGTTATTTTGAATAGGTGTGACTAATACCCCTTAAGGTATTATGCCATCCTTTCTCCTACATTTAAGGTGGTTTCCTCTCATTTGAGAGGTGTAGAATTTGGAGATTGATAGTGAATTCTATCACTATGCACATGAGCTATTATTGGCCATGTGGAAGTATAGAGAAGTGTTCCCTAGGTTCAGTCCATGTTATAATAGACCATTATTGTAAGTGTTTTAATAAAATGATGTTTTATGGGATTTTTTGTAACGCCTCGCCACGCAACCCTAGAGGAAGTTGCAATTAACTACTCAAACGAACTAATTTTTTTATTATTACAATTAATATGCAAGTTCACTACACATTGCAACAACCTCTAAGGTTACGAGACTGAGATTCCTTAATTACCCACAAACAACATTAATGAATGGAAACGACAACATTAATTACTTAAGAAATTAAGAACACATACATTCCATACAAGATAAATTCATCAAAGAAAATAAAGATACCATAAGATCTCTTATAACAATAAACTTACAACTCTCATTTCTCGAATGAGGTAAATCCAAAAGCATGATTACATATTACAACATCCACCTCGATAACAAAGAGGGGTAATAAATTACAAGATTAACTAGATCCCACGATCTCTCCAACCGAAAATCTCGACAACACGAACAAGAAGAAACCCAATAGAGTAAGGTGCACACCACCCAACCAAGTGGAACCCAAAGGCCCACCCCTCATGCTAGAAGATAGTAACAAGGATTCCTAGACAAGACCAACTACCTCAAGGCACAAGATGAATCATAACTAAACCAAACTGACACAACCAATCACATGAACCACACAAGTACAACTCAAGTACAACTCTAACATGGTTACATTGCTTCCAGAAATAACAGATCAGGTATGTTAAGAAGACCATACACATAAAATCAAGTACCAAGTACAAGTACACCATAAAATTACTGACATGGATTACACTGCTTTGGTTATCACTCGAATAAACTACCTCCGAAGGTTACCCAATTTACCTCTCACGGCTCTGGCCCCTAACGGAAGTCATTCTTCTACTTGACAATACACTAGACATAATTGATCATAACGGAAACCCAATTGCGTACAACAAGACATGATACCACTCCAACTCTAGGAGGAAACATAAAAAGAACTCACTCCAACTCTGGAGGTAACAACAATATCAATGCCACTCCTTACAAGGAGCCACAAATCACATATTCCACTCCTTCCACAGGAGGCACAAAACACCCTCATTCGTGATAATCGGGTTACTTACTAACAAGGCACCATGCACAACTCAAGGAAATTAACCAATGATTGACCTCACAAAACGACAACCCCCAACCTCTAGGGTCCTCTAGAAGACTTACAAATTAAAGACACTTAACCCACTTCCCTAAACAGGAACATGAAGGAAATATGATGAGGTTAGGGCACTTGATATTGACAGAGCCCAATTAGCCCAATTATTCATCGATCCTAGAATAGGACAACCTGTAAATGTGTAGAAGCCAAAATTTTCAATTAAATTGTGCACACATAGAGGCATATTAGCTAATTTTTGGAGACATTGGTGGATGGTTTTTGATAAACCACCCAACAACAATCTTGGCATCCCTCAGTATTTTCTCTGAAAATTATATGTTGAGTTTGTCCTAGGGAGGCATGTCAATTACTTTGACATGTGATATTTCCAAGGTGTTGGTAGAGGGATGCCACAGGATAGACCTAGAGCACACCAAGTCACCCTAGTTCCTCTTGCTTTTCCTATTATTGCCCCGACTCTAGTGCCTTACCCCAAGATTGCTTTAGAGGCAAGGAGTCAGAGTATTTTTTCCTTACATTCATTGAGTGATCATTTGATCACACAAAGCCATCATGTTGTGTAGCCGTATGACGGTGCATCCCATCATGATGGTGATGCATCTGATACATCCCAACACTATGGTGATGCACCTGCTACATTAGCTCTGACTGGTACGCCATCCTCTTCGACACATATTTGTGTGTCCCATTACTACATGATGTGCAAAAATTTATGTTTGGGTCCTCTTCGACGATCCACTGAACCTCCCGTGGGCACATCCGACTATGAGGTGTAGGATATGTCGGATGTAAGAGTTAATAGAGCACATAGTGGACCATTTCTAGGAGAGACATTGGTTGCCAAGGATGATGTAGGAGCACCAATAAGACTTAAGTAATTTCATAGTGTCTTTTATCTAAATTCTTTCATATTTTATAAGATATATTTGTACTAGTACATGTTTATGTGCTGGAATGTTTAATAGTTGGTGATAGAGGACGATATTTCCCAAGTGCAAGAGGCTACACAATCATCCATTTCATTTGGCCTAGGGACTCAGTATACAGTATCATTTAAATTGTTATTTAGATGTTAATTTTTGAAATCTATTATGTTTAAATACATATACTACATACATTGATAGTCTAATGTAATCTTGTCTTTTTATGCAACAACTTGGTTCTTTTACAACCATGTTGACTGAGCTTGACCCATTGGAAGAAGTTGCACAACAAGTATATATTTTTTTATATTCTCGACATTATGATTATATGTGCATGTGCATTTAAATTGTGTTACATTCTTGTCATTTTTCATATAGGAAACCATCTTAGTTACTTCATCCACCATGAGCCCATCTAGTGTAGAAACATCATAACAGGTATGTGTTTATTTTAAATTGCAGATATTTACGTTTAGATAGGAGTAGATATATGTTTAGTAAATATGATTGTTTGTCAACAATTATATATTAATTCAAATCATTTTTATTTTACTTGCTATAGTCCTCTACCTAACTTAACACTATGACGAGTGTGGGGCCATTTCTTTATACGAGGACTCTTGATCGTCCTAAGGGACAATCATATGCAGACCATCTTGCAAAAAAGAGAGCAAGACTTGAGGTAAACAAGAATTGCATTATTGATATAATATAGTACCCATGTAGTGATTTTGATGTTAAATTCATAATTTATAAATGATACTATATAAGTTTCTATTTACTAGTCTATCTTGTCAACCATTGACATAATTAATCTAATTTGTGGTTTAAATTTTTATTGTGCAAGAAGCTTCAAAGCATCTAAATTCTTCAAGGAGGCTCGATTTTGATGTTCTAACATAGGATTAGGATTTGATATAGATTGATATGTATGTAGGGTTTGATAGATCTTGAGATGGCATATATGCCACAATTTGTAAAACTTGTTGTAAAACTTGTTCAGAGTAGGAATATATGCCAAATTGGTATATACACAAACACAATTATTCTACATTTTGATATATAAGAATTAATATTCGATATAATATGTTCCTCGTATGCATGTCTTTCTACTTTGAATCTTCAAAATGGAATGTATAATTATCTTAGAATGGTTTAAAGTTATGATCAATAACATGTTATAGATTAATGAAATTAAATTTTAATAGAACTTATGAATTGCAATTGGTAATTATCTATGTTAGAGTTCATTCATATGAAGGTTCACATACATTACATTCCGTGAGACCACATTTCTTTGAGGATTTTTTTTCAAACAATTCACTGCCTTTTCTATTGTAACACATTTTTAATACATGTCTACCAAAGCATTTTTATCAAACACTCAATTTGAGAATACATGTGATTTCAAGCTCTCTTGAATGAATTTACATTTTACATTATATTGTTTTTTGAACTCCTGTAATGAAGTGGGTAGCTAAATTTTACTTCAAAAGAAGTTAAAATTAATGAAAAATGGTATAAGAAGCACTATAAAATATATGTTGAGAAGAACTGCTTGAAAATATGCCTCAAAGAATTGTGATCTCATAGACAAGGAAAAAAAGATGAAAAGAGTAGCTTATGACAGTCTTATGGCATTGATTCTTTTTATTGATTAAAAACTTCAAACAAATAGATACAACTTAATGAAATATGCCATTATAGTGTTCATTCAAAAGTAATATAATCATCTTGATAAAAATCAATGTCACTCAATGTTCATTCAAGCTTAATAACATGTAAAAGGTATATAATCATCATGAATAAGAACCACTATCTTTCAACCATAGGGGTTTGATGCAACCTTCAAACAAAGTCCTTACAACTGAACAAGATACATGTTCATTAGATTGTTCATGTGAAATCTATACAGTAATCATGATCAACAATTAAGACATCACTCAACCATGAGACAACCATTAAACAAACCAAATGAGTGTGATACAAACATTAAACAAACCAAATACAACTCCATGACATGGATGTTATTTGACCTTCCACATGCAAATTGTATTATCGTAATGCACAATAATGAATTTTGCTAACCATCATGCATGAGTAAGCAAACTAGGCATACTATATAGGCTTGATGCACACTAGTCATAATGCACACTTCGCACAAAAGCAATAACACTCATATGATATTGTCATATATGTCAATCAACCTTGACCCACACCAAACTTGCTATATCGCAATTGTTGTCATATATGTCATTCAACCTAACACAATTGAGGTTTTTTATTTGGTAAGAATTTATGCAAGCAAAGAAAGTGAGAGATGATGCTTAAGGTGGATTTAAACAAGTGAAGTTTCTTTACCTTACTCCGTCCTTTTGACTTACCCTCCCCTTCCTCGTCTCCCTTAGGTTCCTTTTTCTCAAGCCTACCTTTTACAAGCAAGGCATCTTGGATTTCCATTTTAGAATTCCTCCTCATCTCCTTTGATAGGAGAGTAGGAATTATATTGTCCATCTTCGGATCTGCACCACTACCACTGATAGCAACAATTAGATTTTCCCAAGACCCTGGTAAAGAACAAAGTAACAAAATGCATTTATCTTCATCTTCTAGCTTTACATATATAGATGCTAACTGACTCATAATCAAATTAAAATCATTTAAATGATGTGCAATAGAATCACCATCTTTCATCTTTAAATAATAAAACTATCTTTTCAGATACAATTTATTAGTAAGGCTTTAATTTGATAGATATCACCTATCCTCTTCCAAAAATCAAATGCAGTTTTTTCATCTGAAACATTCAAGAGAACAACATCAAAAAGACATAATCTTATGGTTCCTCTTTCCTTCTTATCAAGCTTAGCCCAATCCTCATCTGACATCGATGTAGGTGTCTTTGTCTTATTACCTATAGCTAACCACCAATTTGTCTCTTCAAGGAGATCTTCCCTTTTTAGTTTCCACATCTCATACCCAGATCCATTGAACCTTTCAATACCTAACCGAGAATTAGAACCCATTGCAACACACTAGTTTTTCAAATCATCAATTGATGCAATATTAAAATCTCTCACTACAACCAAAAAACCTTCAAACTTTTAAGAGAAAGGTGTTCCAAACTCTACCCAACCTCTAGCTTTGATACCAAATGTTGAAGATGAAGGTAAAACTATAGTAAAAATGTAGCTTAAAAATTGTAAATCCTATGTAGCTGTAGATTCAATTTTAGTATTATTTATCACAATTCCTCTTTAAATAATATAGTTAATTGTCTTTTCAGATGCAACTTATTAGTAAGTTTTTTAGTTTGATAGATATCACCTATCCTCTTCCACAAATCAAATGCAATATTTTCATCTGAAACATTCAAGAGAACAACATCAACAATCTTATGGTTCCTCTTGCCTTCTTATCAAGCTTAGCCCAATCCTCATCTAAATAATTACTCTAGAGATTAGCTACTTGGCACTTTAACTGCTTTTGAATTAAGAGAGTTTGGTTCAAGTAATGCAAAAGTTGAGATTTCTTTTAAGGCTGGGATATCAAAGAAGACTAAGGAATCATATCAGGAGGATCTTGATGATGTAGAAGAATAATTTGTGAGGAGAATTAAAAATGGTATTGGTAAATATAAAGGTAAGTTACCTTTCAAATTTTTTAGTTGTGGAAAGATAGGTCATTTTACTTCAAGATGTCCAAACAAAGCTTTAAATGACAAGAACAAAGAAAACAAAGGTAAAACAATTAAGAAAAGTTATTATGCTAGAGAAGATTCCAATATATCTGATGATGAATCTAATTATGGGGATGATGAGGTAGTGAATTCTTGTTCATGGTTATAAAAGTTGAATCTAATTCTACTAAATCTGAGAAATGTGTGAAGGAAAGTGCTCCAAAATCAGGTCATAATGCTATGGTGACTGCCTTTCATGTTAGAGAGGAGAACTACCATATCATTGATAGTGGATGCTCAAATCATATGACCAATGACAAAAGTAATTTTTTTAGACTTGAGAAATATGAATGAGATCTAATTAAGTTTGGTGATGATACATCTGCTAAGATATATGGAAATGGTTCAATTATTTTTTATGGCAAGCATAATACACGAGATGTTATTTATGTCAAAGTTCTAAGGCATAACCTTTTAAGTGTTGGAAAAATGTTTAGAAAAGGTTATAATCTTATGTTTCAAGATGATGGATGTGAGATCGGAAAAGGCTCTAGAATTGTGGTTGTTGTTGGAAGAAGGACAGATAGAAATGTTTATTAGCTTAAAGGTGCTAATGGTCATTGCATTATGACTCAAACTAATGAAATTTGGCTATGGTATAGAAGGATGTGTCACATCAATTTTTATAGCCTAGAAAGGATCAATTCAATTCAAGTTGTGAGAGATATGCCAAAGATTACAAAGCCCATCAATGTTGTTTGTAAGGAATGTCATATTGGAAAGAAAGCAAGAAGAATTTTCAAAGTCAAAGAACAATCTACTACTAGGTTGTTGGAGTTGGTGCATATAGAACTTTGTGGTATTACGAGGGTTAGAAGTCTTCAAGGTGCTAGGTATTTCATGCTATTGATTGATGATTATTCTAGAATGAATAGGGTTACTTTTCTCAAAGAAAAATCAGAATCCCTAGATAAGTTTAAAGGATTCAAAGTTATGGTTGAGAATGAAATGGACATGAAAATCAAGTGATTGAGGTATGACAGAGGTGGATAACTCGCCTCCAATGAGTTTAACAATTTTTGTGAGAATCATGGAATAAAAAGGAATTCATTTGTCCCTAAGACTCCTCAGTAGAATGGAGTGTTGAAAGAAAGAATAGGATTGTTCAGGAAGCTGCAAGAACAATGATGAAAGAGGCAAGCCTACTAGAAGTCTACTAGAGAGAAATAATTCATACTAATGTCTACATACTTAACAGAGTTCAAGCAATAGTAACTAATGTAAAAACTCCCTATGAGTTGTGGTATGGAAGGATCCCTACTGTCAAATACTTCAGAGTGTTTGGAAGCAAATTTTATATTAGGAGAGATAAAAAAAACTTAGGAAAGTTTAATACAAGATATAATGAAGGTATATTCCTTGGATGTTCTACAAGAATCAAAGATTTATGGTGCTAAAATAAGTGGCTGAAAAAGATTGTTGAGAGTGAAAGTGTCAAAGTGGATGAAGACTTATAGAAGAAATCAATGGTGATAGATGGATATGAATCAAATGAGTCCTCTTGCAAAGAAAATGACACAGGTGGAGGTAAGGAGAAAGAAGTGTTGAATGAACAAGACAACTGAGAGGGGGGTGAGTTAGTTGTGTCAAATTAAAACATAAAAACCCTCAATAGTAATCAGATCCACATGCATTCATTATACCCTTAATCTGTTATAATGTTTGAACATCAAAATCAGATAACATAAAATAGAAACAATGTCCAACACGATTCACAAGATAACACCAGATTTACATGGAAAACCCTAGAAGGGAAAAAACACAGTGCGGATTAGCTCACAATATAAGTGTTGTCATGAATATTGCACATGGATGCTAAGTTTATACGCTCAACAATTTCATGAAACATGGAAACATCTTTGAGCCTATGGGTATGATCATAGTGAAGATGAATCTCTAGATTATGGGCTGGCTCCCTTATGATTTTCTATTGAATAAATGATTTCTTGAAGGAAATGGGAAGAAAGGCTTTGAAATGAATGCATAAACTGGAATTTAAACTATGGTGATGCACCTAAATGATAATAAAGCTCACATAATGATTCATAGCTATTTTCATAGAAACTATTCACACGATTCAGAAATGGTAACTTAATCACAAAAATGACTCTAAAGAAGGCTAAATAGTTTGGTTTCGTCAAAAGGAAAATAAGTTCTCACAGTTTGAAGATCAAAATGAAAATAAGCACAACTTAAGACCTGTGATGGATGTACAATAATGAATGAGACAAAACTTAAAGGTTTTGATTATTTAAAACACAATATTTTCATCAAAATAATTCATAAAGATACTTTGCATTATTTTGAAGAGGCAAACTTGATAGATTTTAAATGAAAATACTACGAAAATTTTGCATTATGACAAAAAAAATATGTAACCTGTAATGTGTTGATCTATATAAACTTGTAAACAGAATGAGTTACAAAACCTTCTCAAAAAGGAAACACTACAACAAATACCTCTGATTTGCTCCATTTTTTGCTTCGACCCACTCTTTTAATGTATTTTTTGGCAATTTTTTGAAAATTTGGCGCTATTTATTGAGACGACATAATTTTTGGCATTTATTGTGTTGATTAGTACAATTCGACGCTAATTTAGGCACTAATTAGCGCCTAAAGTAACACTGTATTGAGCACCGATATTAGCTTCGAGTGTAATGACGCCTTGATCTCCACCTTTAGCTCTGAGTTCAGCTTCGAGTTTAGCGTTGTGTTTAGCTCCAACTTTAGCTTCGAGTTTAGCTTCAGTTTTAGCTTCGGGTTTAGCATTGTTTTAGACACCCCTATGTTGAAGAGACTTATTTATATGTCTCATCGATGATGTAAAACAGTGAAATGTCAACAAGATACGAGCATATAGAGGAGAGAATCACTTATGTCACATCAACAAGGTATATCTACAAGAGCTCAGTGAAACACAACTCGTGGATATAGCAAAGTAATGTCGATGAGACATTGAGATATTGGTAAGACAGATAAGATTGTCTCATCGACACTCTTCAAATTATGATCAAAAGCATAGACCGCTATACCACTAGGAAGGTGAGGAACATATGCGTTAGAGTGGTGTTCACCGCAACCCCGCAACAAGAAGCCTTGAGCAATGTGGTAGTGCGGTAAACAATAGAAGGGAAGGGCAAAACACCGCTATACCGCAGTGATAATAACAAGTCTCCCCGACATTGCAGAGTTACACCGATATATAAAGAAATACCGCCAAAGGAAAATATCAATGAGATAGTGGCACATTGGCAAGAGATATTAACTTGTCTCATCGACACTGGAAACCAACATCAGAGGAACATAAGATCTAATGTTGATGAGACATTAAGATATCGGTAAGACAAATAAGATTGTCTCATCGACACTCTTCAAGTAATGATCAAAAGCATACACCACTATACCGTCGGGAAGTTGAGCAACATATGTGGTAGAACGGTATACACCACAACCCCGCAACAAGAAGCCTTGAGCAAGGTGGTAGTGCAGTAAACAACAGAAGGGAAGGGAAAAAAATTGCTATACCACAGTGATAATAACAAGTCTCCCCGACATTGCAAAGTTACACTGATATATAAAGAAATACCGCTAAAGGAAAATATCGATGAGATAGTGGCATATTGGCAAGAAATATTAACTTGTCTCATAGATATTGGAAACCAACATCAGAGGAACATAAGATCTAATGTCAATGAGACATTAAGATGTTGGTAAGACAAATAAGATTGTCTCATCGACACTCTTCAAGTAATGATCAAAAGCATACACCACTATACCGTCGGGAAGGTGAGAAACATATGCGGTAGAGCGGTATACACTGCAACCTCGCATTGAGAAGCCTTGAGCAAGGCGGTAGTGTGGTAAATAGTAGAAGGGAAGGGAAAAAACCCGCCATACCGCAGTGGGTATAATAAAAGATGGTGATAGTACGGTATTAATCGTGGCATCATTACAATTTACAATAGTAAATGCAGAAAATCACATCAATTGCCAAAATTAAATGCTATTAAATTATTAAGAGTTGGAAAAATTAATATGACTGAATACCACGCCATCCAAAGATAAGTGAGTTTTCCCAATATCGCACTCAATTGCAGTGCACTAGTGTGGAAGGAGCTAAGGATACAAGAAGAAGTCTTGCAAGCATGAGATACTTGGGTAAGTGCATGAAAACTCTATGCAAGAGCTCTGTTAATATAAAAAATATTTCAAGGTTTTGTCTTCTGAAGCCATAGTAGAGAAAATTTAAACATGCCTCCTAAAAGAAAATGATCAAAAGTAAAAGAAAGTCAGCCTAAAATTAAAGATGAAGAACCTAAAGTAAAGAAGAAAACACTCCATCCTAAAATAAAACAAGCAGAAGTAAAAGAAAGTTAGCCTAAAATAAAAGATGAAGAACCTAAAGTAAAGAAGAGACCACTCCATCAATCCATATTAGATGTACTTCCAGGGTCTACTAAAGAGGGTAATAAGAAGTTTCTTGTGAACACCGCACAAAGTTGTAGGGATGCCCTCATTTCCAAATCCGGATGGGACCTATTTTGGTATTTTTACGATAAGAGAAATGAGAAGATTCCAATGTCAAATTCTTAGATGTTGGATATAGAAAGGTTGATTGTCCCAAATTTGTTTGTTGATGTAGAATTTATTAGACTGCTAGCCAAACAATATCACTTAGCCACCAAAACAGTAAGGTTTCCAAACAACACAATATTGGTAGAAATAACCAGAAAAGCCATCATTGAGTGTTTTGGGTTAAAAAAGCAAGCTCCAACCAAGATAAACCTACAGAAAAGTGAGGAGGATTATGCTAGGTTAAAAAAGACTTATAGAAGTGATGAGGTACCCCTATATATGAAAAGAATCATTGGTAATAGAACATTCCCCATCTTTACTACCACTACTAAACCATTTAATGTGACAAATTTTCAATATTACTTTGTGAATACATATTTAGCTTTTTCCAAGTGTTGGGGATAGATGCTCAAGATAAAATTCCAATAGGCCTAATGATGATGTCCATGAGAATTCAAAACCCTGAAACTAATATTGAATATGACTTTGATTCATACCTTGAAAAGGTGTTAGATGATGAATTCTCCTAAGTTATAGAGGATAGAGCACCGATTACATTCAGACACTATTCCCTATTGTGTCATCTAATATTGTACCAGAATAGGAACCATTGGAATAAAAGAATGGACTTGGCTATAGTATATGAGCAAGGAAATCCCACACCTGTCCAAAAATGGTGCTATATTTGGGACAGTCGGTGCAATAATTCAAGCTTTGTTGTATTCTACGAAGAGTTTGTACACAAAATCCTTCGAGTTCTTGGGTATGCAATGTAAAGATTGTCAAAAAAATTATTGCAACTAGTGAGACCTTTGGCTTTAAGACCAGAGCAGGTTCATACACACATTTTTGGAGATTGGTTATTCCTCCCGGAAGTTACAATAATAAGAGTTTATGGATGCCATGTTGCTCCACACATACTACCAAAATTTGTGCCCCTCAGATTAGCATTTCTTGAATTTATGTGGCAAATGATGCTGATGGAGAAAGATGTAATGCACAAGAAGAAGAAAGGCACTTTCCTACCAAACCAAACCAAGTGTGAAGATTGAATTGTAGGCTCAGACACACTAGAGGAGTTACAATATTATTTGAAGATAATAAATGCATTGAAATTTGGAAAAGAAAGAGCCTTTGACCTTGAAAATCATATGAACAACATAAGGTGCAATCTTCTTACCAAAATGGCAGTACCACACCAAGTGGATTTTGAAGAAGATGTCATAAGGAATTGCATTACTTATAATGATATATTTAGTAGAAGGAAAAAATGGGAATATATGAAGAAGCTTGAAGAAAGGATGAAGTAGAGGTCCAAGGATTTCCTAGGATACTTTGTTGAGGAAAAGGACCCCAACAAGAGGATAGAATTGATAATTGGTAGATTTGAAGACTTGTACAGAAAGAAGGAAGCATATATCAGAGAACATGATGGTGGTGCAACTGCAGAGCATACCCCGGGTGAAACCTCTGAGCCTCCCATGGAGCAGTTACCTCCCAAAAGACAAAAGATAGGAAGCATTGAATAGTTAGTACCTTATGATGATACTGAAGAGGTGGGCGATACTGAGGAAGCAGCTACAGTACTATAGTCATTGATAGGTGATATTGAAGTTGATCAACCCATCCTTGAGACCAGTGCCCATAAACATGAGGAAAGGATGGGTGATGTCAAAAAAACAAGTACAGAGGTACATGAAGATGAAAGGGAAATTGCAGCCAGGAGATTCATAGAAGATGATGAATTCATTAAGACTCCCGAGTTTAAGGATTTTTGGATGAAGATGAAGATAAAATAATTTCAAGAGAGGATGGAATTAGTTGAAGCAGGAATTGAAGAATTAGAGAAAAATGAAATCGTAGCACAGACTTTCTAGGATTAAGAGTTGACAACATTGACATTAGCCCCCAGAAGGCTAGAGAAATGGTCTTGAACAACAATATTCTCATTTTTCCTGGCTTGGAATTAAAGATTTTTTTTCTTGATCAAGTGCGGGCACAGGAAGATCCAATGCTAGTTGCATAATTTGACTTTGATGAAGGTGTGAGTGGAACTGGGTATAACCCAAAGATTGAAACCCTCGCTATATGGATCAAAAAAATATATACACATAAGCCAAAATTATTGGATGTAATTCAAGGGATGAAAGGGGCAGTGATGATAAGAACAATACAAGATACCACCCCTTTGGAGGCAACCACAATAACCATGCATTCGACCATGTTCACTCAAGAAATTGTTAAGGGATTATAAGATATATTGAAGGAGTATGAAAATGAACAAAGGTTCCTAAATGATGAAGTTAATAAAATGTTCATGGAGAATGCCAAATTGAAAGAAAATTAAGAGGAGCAGGACCCTCACAAAGCAAGGAGATGGTGTTATACAAACCTCCTATTGCTCCAATGGATATTGTGAAGAACATTTCTGCAGAATAGGTAAAAACTCCAAAGAAGGAAGTGGATGATGTAAAGAAGGCCAGTAATCAAACCTAGGATGAAGTGAAAAGATGAATTTGTGAAGTTAAGGAAAAGATTCTTGAGCACAGGATAAAATCAATTATGGATAAACTGGAGAATGTGCATGATAGTTATAAAACACTTCAGCAGGTAATGGATCAAATAAAGACACATATTCTTGTATTAGATCCTTTGTTCAAAAGGTGGCAGCCTATTCACCACACTTTGGCTAAGTTATGCAAATTTCTACAAAGAATTCTTGATGCACCCAAAACATTAAAGCCAACTAAACAAACTGTGAAGATGATTACTAATGAATTTCAATATGTACAAGGGTTTGATAAAAATATTCTAACACAAATGGATTTATTCCATACCTAGAAACAGTGGTATATACCTGAAACTGTGAGAGATGGTGATCAGTTGAAGGACTTGGATAAGTGGAAGAAAGAATTCAGTCAAGTTGTTCATAAGTGCATTACTCATATACATGAGGATGATGATACCAGTCTTCCTAGGCTAAATCAGATCATGGATGGGTTGATTGTTCTTGATGTGGGATACCTAAAGTTTTTCAATGATATAAAGGCATTACTAGATAGTTGATGGAAAACTCATCTTGCAAACATGCAAAAGATCCAAGAATATAAGTGGCCATCAGATTTTATGGTGTATCAGTGGGAGGAAAAGTATTTGGTTTCAGAAGAATAGGACATTGAGGCGAGAGAATTTGGACGTTCATCATGGAGAGGAAGACTTTGCTAGATCAATGATCACGGGTCTTCTACGTTGAATAATGGAACCATATGTCGAAATTTCTTAAGTCTTGTTATTTCCTTAATTATGCTAATTAAATAGTTGTTGGTTTCAGAGTAATAGGACACTGAGGTGAGAGCATTTGGAAGTTCATCATGGAGAGGAAGAGTTTTCTAGATCAATGATCATGGGTCTTCTACGTTGAATAATAGAACCATATGTCAAAATGTCTTAAGTCTTGTTATTTCCTTAATTATGCTAATTAAATAGTTGTTAGTAAAAGAAGTGGTTATGAAAGGTCGTTTCTTTTTGTAAAAGGCCTGTAGCTTGTTGCTTCCTATATAAATAGGAAACCAAGGCCTAGTTTTAAATTATCATCATATATCATTTCCATTTTGAAGACTTCTCTTATTTATATATATCAATTGAAGCAATATAATGGAGAACATCTTATTATCAAAGATTCTCCATGACTATGTTATCAATATTTTGTAATTTTCTTATGTTTTCCATACTTATTTCTTCTTATATTTGAATGAATATCAATTATTGATCCTCAATACTATGCTTATTTGAATGAATATGCTGATACAGTAAAGCATTTATTGTGGATGTTGGTAGAGCTGCTATTTTTTTTTGAAATTTTGAGCTTATTTTGCCTTGTTACATGTTCAACATAAAAATGGAAACTATTTAAAAATAATAAAGTTAACAAAGTGGCTTATTTAAATAATTGTGAGTTACATGCATTAATATTTTATTAACTTTTGTGTCTTCATGAACATATGTTGATACAAAATGAATGGAAGAAGCATCCAAGTAATCCTAATTATTTCTGCCAATAATTCATACCAAATATTGAACAATTTAATGATATTGCAATAGGTAATTAAGGATATGATGATGATGATGATATATTATTGTACTTGTATATTCTATGAAACATTCCTTATTTTCTATGAAACAATGTATATATTCTTATACTTGTAAATATTCTTTTATTGTTATGTCTATTAAATAAAACAGAGTTTGAATAAAAAATGCTTCACCCTTTTTTGTAAGTGAGTATGTGAATTATTGTTTAAGGAAAAATCTTACAATGTTTATATTTTTCAGTTTACTAGTTTCAAAGCTTCATTTGGTATGTATATAAAATTGTATGTGCTCTTTATCTCGAATGACATAAAACAGTAATATCATCAGAATTGGGGTTTTCAATTCAACACCATCATTGTCCACACTTTTCATATCTTGTTCACTTTTAAGTGCAATCATCAAAAATTTATTTTTATTTCTTGTCCCAGTTAATCTTGATTCCTTTTATCACAACACAGTAGGTTGCATGTTAAATTTCAAACATTTTCTTTGCATTTTTTTGTATATATTATTTTCTCAGTGCATCATTATGTAACAACAATTTCACTTCTGAGATATACAGTAAAAATAAATGAAAGCGCGTGTTTTATTTGTCAAGGGAAATGTATGGTGAATACCCTATGTCTTTTAGATAAGTGTGCAAGCAAAATAAGACATAATTGATTGAATCTAATTTTCTACTATACAATTGTTTTTTAATGTGTTTTATACTTTTTTCATGTGGATTACCCTCAGAAAGATACTACTTATCTTTTCTTAAATGAAGTCTTTACATTTCTTGTCTACAAAAGGAATTTACTACTTGACAACAGGTTTGTGAAATTCATACAAATTAAGATTGGTGTAAAAGGTCATCCCCGCAAATGTTGTTTGGTCTAGAATTATAATGGAAAATAAAAAAATCTTACTAGGAGAATAAAACAAGTTTTCAATTGTCCAAGTACAACATAATATTACTGAAGCATTTCAAAGTTTAGGCCATAAGAATCATCCTTTTTTAAACATGGATTGCAAATAACTCTAAAAATTTAGAAGTCTTGGTCATTAACATTATTGTCTGCTACAATGTCATCCAATGTATCATTTTCAATGTGCATCTGTTCTTTCAAGTATTTAATATTATCATCATCCTCATCTTGACATGCATCATCTTCATCATCATTGAAATTTGACTATAGACCATCTATATTGTTACCAGATGTATTTGGATCATCATTTTCTATACCATCTATATTGTTGTCTTCCATAACATCATCTAACTCTAGATTGTTGTCTTCTTGTGCCTGAACATAACCATCTTCAACATCATCATGGATGTCAATTTCTTCAATGTTCTATAATCCCTCTCTCTCATTTTGTTGGCCATCATTGTTTTGCTCAGTATCCACTAATGCATCGCTAAATACATGCCTTAATCTTGGATCGTAATGTATGACAAATATCCATTTCAGGTCCAAAATATCTTCATAGAAAAATACCTACACTTGAACGACATACATATATTAGACATTATATAAATTGTATGAACATATATACATCAATTGAATAATGGAACATTATTTTATAGACTACCTTTTTTATACAATAATTGCTATAAAACACAATTTTGACAACATAGTTTATAAAACATCAGTCCACACTCATTTATTATTCTTTGGTTTTCTGCCCTTAAGAACATCCTTAGGGAGACCTTTTTCTTCCCTCTCCTTTCACACAGGAGTGCATTTTAAGAAGGGGTAATCAATCAATAACTCATCCCCAATGGTAAGTTCCATAATAGCCTCAACCATTATCAATCTATCAACCTCTCTTTCCATATCTCCATTTTTATCATTTATAACCTCAACAAATTGACAATTCGGTCTTACAGTAGGGTTCCTTCCGTTACTACTATTTATAATCCTACAATATTTTTGTGTGTGTATGCATGTCCATCTATATACATAAGATGGCCTATATTCATTTATTTTCCACTTTCCAATTGGAGACGATGTGTATACATATTCGAATTTAGACCATATGCTGACATGCTAGGCTTATATTCTGCTAGCCTTCTCCATTCACCACTATAATATGATGGACCATAATATGGCATTAATCTCCTAGTGGTTTGTTCTGAATTTTTTCTATGTTTGGATCCCACATGTACATTTTGGACAATAAAGAAGCCTAGATTCGCTCCATGAATATTGGAGGGTCATATCATGTAGTTGTATCCCCAAAATTGAAACACCTCATACACTCTAGGTAGTTGTCGATCACTAGGCCAAGCGCAATAAAGTCGACGATCAAATGTCTCTTTGTAAATTGATCTCAAACTTAGGGGCAAGCCATCATCTCCATCACATTCATTCTCATAGGGTATGTAGTCCACCTTCCCCTTGTCTTTAAGAAAATTATGCATCTTCACACCGGTTCTTGTTTTGTTACTTATTTTCGTCAATTCCTCATCTTCCAAGCTGGTATATTGGCACATATTTTTGTTAGATGTATCATTTGATAAATGATCATTACCCTCTAGGCTAGAAGTCAGTGATCCAGGAAAATTTAAACCAAGAAATTTATCCTACAAGTATCCATTTAGAAAATATTAGTTATTTAAATAATATAAAACAATGTTTAAATGAAGTATACATGTTATTTATATCAAATTGGAAAATTCCTCACCACAATTCCTATTGGATTTGAATTTATTGTAGGAGGCATACTACCGACTGGAAGCCCGTCATATATGTAATGTCTTTGTACAATCGCTCGTTTGAATTGTTTCTTTCCACGACATACAAAACATCTACAAACAACAATTTTCTCAGAGTATTCATCCCATGTACTATAGTCCTAACCTACCTCTTCTTTAGTGCAATCATTTGTTGTTTCTGCATCATCCATTGTCATATCCCCTTCTACCCACTTTCTTCTACGTGATTTAATAGTTTTCGGTCCACGTCCATGTACATATCTTGTTCTTTTGCTAGTTGAGAGCTTAGGCTCTGCATTTGCTCCAATCTCCATCTAAAATAATCAACAACATGCATATAAATTTATGTCAAGATTGGATAATACATTATAAATTTCAATAATACTATGAAAAAAGATGGATGTATCACAAAATGCTATCAGATCATTTTTTTCCTAAGTTATGTCAAAATTTGAGTACCTGATGTCTCGCTTCATCCGTTGTGTCCTCATTTGATATGACATGATCTGTTGCCATGGCCTCATCTCTCCCCCTATAATACACAACATAGTAAATAATGCTTAGTACACCAATTATATCATTTCAACGAATATGCTATCCAACAAAAAAATCTCACTTTAGTCATATATCTGACATATTCTTAGAGGCCTCATGGACAAAAATTTGACTTTATCTCCTCTATGTTGTAGCGTTTGTGAATTCATAAACACCTTCCTCCTTTGGTTGAGTTTGCTTTCTCTTCTTACCTCTATTGTATCTATAGATTCCATTGTCTCGTCTATTTCCACCCACTTTTGTCTCAACGATTTAGTATTTCTACACCATCCATGTCCTCTCTCCATGGCCTCCTCTATGAATAATTTTTTTGCCACAAATCTTTCACCACACTACCGTCGAGAAGGGAAAATCAACTTGTGGGACCACGGTGAAAACCACTCTACCGTACTAAGCTAATGAAGGAGCCATGGGACAGCATGGTCACCACACTACCGCATGTCAATGGTAGAATATTTGTGGTACTGTGGGATTCACCGAAACACTGCCAGGAACAGAAGGAAGACTCGAGTGTTGCCATAGAAGATTTCACTGCACTACCACAGAGAAGGATGACACACCTTGTGGGACCATGGTAAAAACCACTCTACTACATCGAGCTGATGAAGGACCCATGGGAAAATGGTGGTCACAAAAACATGGCAGGAGCTGGAATTATTTCCAACACTATGGATCTTGTGATACACAACAATTAAAATAGTCACTATACAACAATGATAGGCGCTAAATTAGGCTCACTTGACGTCACCTTATACGTCCCAAACAGATTACATTTACCACCAAGATTAGGCGCTAAAGTTGGCGTTAACTAACACTGACCAAAGCGTCAAATAATGAATCAAAATAAAAAAATTAAAACTTTTCCGCATGAAGGAAGAAATCAAACAACAAAAAAGGGAAAAACATTGTGTGAAGGATGAGAGCAGGGTGCTACCAGCAATTGATGAGAAATTTGATTTAGTTTGTGACACGTCGTGCAAAGGAAGAGAGCAGGGCGCTACCAGCAACTGATGAGAAATTCAATTTAGTTTGTGACACCAAAGGTAAGCTTACAAAAAAAAAATCTTGGTTGAATTTGTGATTGTTTACTGCTCTTTATATTGCATTTGAATTTGTGATTGTTTACTATTTTGTGGCCTACCCAATCTAGGCAGCCTCTAAATTGTCCCATCATTATAAATTGTAAAAATTTTGAGAAACCAACAAAAAAATTTACCCTACCCATTTGAGCTTTGGCTAAAAATAATATAGCACGAAGCGAGGATGCCTCTGTATTCTTTCCCTAACCTGGGTATCAAGAAAATAGTGAACTGCTTGGAAAATATGGGAATTGGGTCAGTCATTGTTGAGCATCTGTTGAAAGTAAACCCACTTGGTTTTTCCCAGTCGCGCCATAGTCACCGATACCATGAAAAATTTGTGCAAGATTGCATTATGAAAGAGTTTTCATGATAAGGTTATCAACTCTAAACAAACCCAACAAACATATTTTCCCTAGGTTATCAACACTAAGCAAACCCAACGAACATATTTTCCCTAGGTTATCAATACTAAGCAAACCCAAAGAACATATTTTCCCACAAAACAAAACTTCCATACCAAAAACTAGATGAAAAATTTCATATCTAACAGTGTGTACTTCGTTTGCCTCCACAAACTAGACGAAAATAATTTTCCCTAGGTCACCTCAAAATGTCAAGCAATGGAGGGAAGCAAGCATTGTCAGCAAATGCTGGCCACAATGAGATAATTCATTGTCAATTTATAGATTTGTAAATGTTTCCATTGTTTCTTTGAATTTTACTTTTTACTTTTTTATTTCTAAATTTAAAAGAAGAAATATAATTTAAAATATATATATAGGGACATGAGACTGACAAAGATAAAGATGAATCGGTTTCCATATTGGGGGAAGAGGCAATGAACAAATTAGTTAATGTAGACTGGAAAACACTTGCCAGATACATAGAAAAACAATGTAGTAACGCCCCTCAAACATTGCAAACAAGTCAACTATGTCAAAGGGAATCAGTTGATTCCCCAACCACTCCTAGATCTTGCAAAAGATCCAAGAGGAAATCAGTGACAATAAACTCTAAGAATGTGGAACAAGGAGCAGAGACTTCCACTCCTGGGACACAAACTTCTTCCATCATGCCATGTTTTCAATCTTGCATTGGTAGCTACAATACGAAGATAGAATATGAGGTGGTTTCAAGGGAAGTTTGAATGATGGATGCTGGGAAAATGTTTGTGAATAGGTTGAAGGAATCATGCCTTCAACGGTTCAAAGACCATCTACATTTTCCATTCTCAAAGATACCCATGCACCTGAAAAAGAAAGTTATCCATGACATGGAGAATGAATTTGGCACAAGTTGGTCTGTAAAGAAAATAAAGCTACGAATGTCTCAAAACTACAAGAGATTTCGGTGCAACCAAACAAAGAAGATTAAAAAAATCCCTCCTGAGCTAAGGAAAAAAAAAGGCCAATTGATGTAAGTGTGAAAGTATGGAAAGAGCTTGTAAAAGAATATGAGAAGTCTGATGCACGAAGGAAGTCCGGTGAGGAGAGTGCGTAGGTATTTGAATTTTCTCATAAGATATCAAATTTATTAAATGATTTTTAAACTTTATTTGTGCATAGTTAAATTGAATTAGTATATGTTTCAGGACAAGGCCTCTAAGGCTAGGCTTGAGAAACTTCGTGCCACGCATCGCAATGGTAAAAAAGGTTTACAGGGCTTGATTTGTACATTTGTAAGTATATGTAATATGTTAAATGATATATTTTTTTTATTCCCTTGGAAAAAGTAAATGATTGCATATTAATTAGTTTAAGTAGTCCATGTGCCATGTTTTGACAGGAGGAGAAATATGGCCGCCATCCAAAGCAATTTGAAAAGAATATGTTACAAAACAAAAAGTGGAACAATTTTGTAATCTGGATGGAGAATGAGGTATCAATAGTTGAGTTTCAATAACTTAGTTGGATATTGTTGTGTTAATATGTCAATTTGCATCTCTTGTGTTGAGTTGTTTATTGATGCATAGGATAAGTAAATAGAGCTCAAATCTTAATGATTACAAGATGATTTTTTATGTGCATGAATAAATAGTAGAAGGATGTAGATGAACTCAATTCATCTGAATTTATGCCTCTTGGCAAGCATTCCTCTTGAATCTCTAATATTAGGTGCCCGAGACTTCCTTGTAGCTTTTACCTTTTGTTGCCACCTTTCCTCTTCACTGTTAGACTCATCTCCTTTTTCCTTATCTGCTTTTCTGGCTCCGACTTCTAATTCATCCCATGTTGTACCTTCCTCCTCTTTATAATATTCTTATTCTTCTTCGTCCTCCTTTGAATCCACAAGATATTCATCTTTTGAACCTTCCTCACCTAATTTTGATTCCTCTTCTACATCAAAGGGTTCATATCCTTGATCTAACTCTTCTGAATTATTAGAATTAGAATCACTAGCTTCCATATTCAAAAATTCGCAACCAACATCTTCAATAAATTTATCTAGATCATGAGTAATAGTCTAAAAACTTGGCTGCCAGTTCAATTTCATTATGCTTTCATAATACTTTATATCCATGGAGTTCAGCCATTTCTTGATGCCATCAAGCAAATATTGAGGAATGGTGTACATGCGGAGTACATCCCACTTGAATTCTTTGAAAACAATAGCCATATCAAATGCATTTTTCCCAAGTCCTACTCTCTCAAGGTTAACAATCTCAATCTCACTAATAGCGATTACTAAGAAAGGTAATTCCACCAACTCTACCAAATAGTTTACTGTAGGAACAATAAAAGCAGAGGATTTGAAAGGAACTCCATGAAAACCAATCTCTCTAAATGTTATATCAAACTCTAGTTCAAAATATTTTAGATGAGGCTACTCCCATAGCTTTCTTACTAGCTTGAAAAATCCTTGAAACTCTACATTGATATTATTTTTTCTGTCCCTCTCTTGCTTTTCTTCCTTAATTTCATCAGGATCATACATTGAACTTCTTGCCCCTCCTAAAGTTTGGACCACATCCATTACCTCCACATAAAACTAGACATCCTTGGTCTTCTTGGTTCCCACACCATGATATGGTTATGCAAATGAAAATGAAGCAAAGTAATCATCCCCTTCTCTGTTGGTTGGAAGAATGCATGCTTAATGTTTTGATACATAATATCAACTCTCTCTTCTTCTCTCATGGTTGAATACCAAAATTCATTATGGTGGGCCTCTAGAGTTCCAATCATCTTTCTTCCTCTTCCACCAAATGTTGGCCTAATCCACACGTCTGCCAATCTAATTGTCTTTGTTTTTGAAAGCTGAAGTTTCTCCTGAGTCACCAGTGTAGCTCTCTCTACCTTTTCAGACTCTTTCATTGCTACAAGAAATTAGCACCTAATTGATTAACAATCTCTATCTCACTAATAGTGATTACTAAGAAAGGTAATTCCACCAACTCTACAAAATAGTTTACCGTAGGAACAATAAAAGCAGAGGCTTCGAAAGGAACTCCATGAAAACCAAGCTCTCTAAATGGTACATCAAAATCTAGTTCAAAATATTTTAGATGAGGTTGCTCCCATAGCTCTCTTACTCATTTGAAAGAACTTGAAACTCCACAATGATTTTATTTTTCTTGTCCCTCTCTTGATGTTCTTCCTCAATTTCATCAAGATCATGCATTGACCTTCTTGCCCCTCCTAAATTTTGGACCACATCAATTACCTCCACATAAAACTGGACATCCTTGGTCTTCTTGGTTCCCACGCCATGGTATGGTTATGCAAATTAAAATGAAGCAAAGTAATCATCTTTTTCCTCTTCCATGAAAACCAAGCTCTCTAATTGCTATATCAAACTCTAGTTCAAAATATTTTAGATGAGGCTGCTCCCATAGCTCTCTTACTAGCTTGAAAAATCCTTGAAACTTTTCATTGATATTATTTTTATTGTCCCTCTCTTGCTTTTCTTCCTTAATTTCACAGGATCATACATTGACCTTCTTGCCCCTCCAAAATTTTGGACTACATCCATTACCTCAACATAAAACTGGACATCCTTGGTCTTCTTGGTTCCCACACCATGATATGGTTATGCAAATGAAAATGAAGCAAAGTAATCATCTCCTTCTCTATTGGTTGGAATAATGCATGCTTAATGTTTTGATACATGATATCAGCTCTCTCTTTTTCTCTCATGGTTGAATATCGAAATTCATTTTGGTGGGCCTCCAGAGTTCCACTCATCTTTCTTCCTCTTCCACCAAATTTTGGCCTGATCCACACGTCTACCAACCTAATTGCCTTTGTTTTTTAAAGTTGAAGTTTCTCCTAAGTCACCAATGTAGCTCTCTCTACCTTTTAAAACTCTTTCATTGCTACAAGAAATTAGCGCCTAATTGATTAACAATCTCAATCTCATTAATAGTGATTACTAATAAAGGTAATTCCACCAAATCTACCAAACATTTTATTGTAGGAACAATACAAGCAGAGGCTTCGAAAGGAACTTCATGAAAACTAAGCTCTCTAAATGGTACATCAAACTCTAGTTCAAAATATTTTAGATGAGGCTGCTCCCATAGCTCTCTTACTCACTTGAAAAATCCTTGAAACTCTGCATTGACTTTATTTTTCCTATCCCTCTCTTGTTGTTCTTCCTCAATTTCATCAATATCATACATTGACCTTCTTGCCCCTCCTAAAGTTTGGACCACATCCATTACCTCCACATAAAACTGGACATCCTTGATCTTCTTGGTTCTCATGCCATGGTATGGTTATGCAAATGAAAATAAAGAAAAGTAATCATCTCTCTTCCTCTTCCATGAAAACCAAGCTCTCTAATTGCTATATCAAACTCTAGCTCAAAATATTTTAGATGAGGCTGATCCCATAACTCTCTTACTCACTTCACAAATCCTTGAAACTCTACATTGATTTTATTTTTCGTATCCTTCTCTTGTTGTTCTTCCTCAATTTCATCAAGATCATACATTGACCTTCTTGCCCCTCATAAAGTTTGGACCACATCCATTACCTCCACATAAAACTGTACATCCTTGATTTTCTTGGTTCCCACACCATGATATGGTTATGCAAATGAAAATGAAGCAAAGTAATCATCTCCTTCTCCGTTGGCTGGAAGAATGCATGCTTAATGTTTTGATACATGATATCAACTCTCTCTTCTTCTCTCATGGTTGAATACCGAAATCCAGTATGGTGGGCTTCCAGCGTTCCAGTCATCTTTCTTCCTCTTTCACCAAATGTTGGCCTAATCCACACATCTGCCAACCTAATTTCCTTTGCTTTTGAAATCTGAAGTTTCTTCTGAGTCACCAATGTAGCTCTCTCTGCCTTTTCACACTCTTTCATTGCTACATATTGTCTCTGGGATTTAATCATTTATACCACATGGTTGATGTGCTTTGAATCCTTGCATCTAAAGGAAATTTCCTTAACATAAATATTGCTAGGGAATTTCAATGTTGCCATTGTAGTTGGCATTAAAGTCGGTACCTGCAACAATGAAAATTATCCTTATATAAGAATTTCATCCATCTTGTTAATTGTCTTGTAACACTCTTGATGGCGGTTGTATGAAATCTGATTCTGATTCCTCTTCTACATCAGAGGGTTTGTATCCTTTATCTAACTCTTCTGAATTATTAGAATCAGAAACGCTAGCTTCCATATTCAAAAATTCCTAGCCCACATCTTCAATAAATTTATTTGGATCATCAGTAATAGTCTTCAAAATTGGTCGCCAGTTCAAGTTCATTCTACTTTCATAATACTTTATATCCATGGATTTCAGCCATTCCTTGATGCCATCAAGCGAAGATTGAGGAATGGCGTACATGCAGAGTAAATCTTTCTTCCTCTTCCACCAAATGTTGGTCTGATCCACAAGTCTGCCAACCTAATTGTCTTTGTTTTTGAAAGCTGAAGTTTCTCCTGACTCACCAGTATTAGCTATAACTTTTTTGAAATTTTATTATGGTATGTGCACTTTGATACAATGTAATATGATTATGGTTTCGTCTCATATGTTGTAATATTAGATATATAACAAAAAAAAATTATTGCATGAAATAAATAATAAATTTTCATTCTAAATGTTTTTTTTTGTAGAACACGGGTCTTCCAGAAGATCAAGATGGTCCTCAACATGATATAGATCCACAAAATATTGGTTTTTCTGGTATAGATCACATGGTAGAGGATGTTGATGATGCATATACGGAAGACACCGAATTCGATGACGACGACGATGAGGATTATGATGATGATGATGATAGTGGTGGTGGTGGTGGTGGTGGTGGTGATGGTGAGACAGTTGGTGGTAGTAACCAGTGACATTCATGATCATATAGACTGCATCATGGATCATTGTTGATATATTGTTATGATGACTCTTTTCATGGTTACTATCATATGTATCATTTTCACGGCCTACAGTACTATATTATTGAGTTGTATCATATTGACATGAATCATTTTCACTATATCATTTGGACATGTATCATCTTGACTTGTATTAGTTTGAGTTACATAATTTATCAATTTTATTTATATCATTTGTACATGTATCATTTTGACATGTTTTTGATGTATTGGCATATTTGACTTTCACTTGTTTTAGTTATATATGATGATGATCTTATCAATATTGACTTGTCAATTTATATATATTAAAAGTGGTTGATGATTTTTGGATGGATCTTTATTACATATGATGATTTTAATTTAATACTCAAGATGTATGTTGTCAAATTCAATTAAATTATAGATATTTGACTCAGTTGTTTTAATTATAGATGATGATCATGTTACAATAATAGTTCAGGTGGTGATGAAAGGTAAAATCAATGTTTGGCACCTCCAAAACATAATTGAACAAATCAAAGAACTACTAAACTCTTTTGGTTGGTAATGACATTGAACAATAGATGTACTTTTTATCTTTACAAGCAATACAAAAATTTTGTGTTACCGACCCAATTTTTTTTTATCTTGTTATTTAATCATATGAGTTAAATAATTAAATTACTTACTGTATAATCATATGAGTTATCTAAGAGGCACAATATATTTAACTAATTAAATTGAAATAAAACATATTAAATTAATAAATGGAAGCAAAACAAGAAGCATTTTTAGAAGCAAAAAAGGAAGCAACAATGGAAGCCAAACTAGAAGCAAACCTGGAAGCAAAATGGGAAGAAAAACTGGAAGCCAACTTGGAAGCAAAACTGGAAGCAAACATGGAAGCAAACATGGAAGCAAAACTGGAAGCAAAATCGGAAGCAAAACTGGAAGCAAAAGTTGAAGCAAAATCAGAAGCAAAACTGGAAGCAAAATCGGAAGCAAAAGTGGAAGCAACAGTGGAAGCAAAATTAGAAGCAAAATTGGAAGTAAAAGTGAAAGAAAAATTGGAAGTAAAAGTGGAAGCAAAATTGGAAGCAAAATTGGAAGCAAAACTAGAAGCAAAAAGGGGAGTAGACATAGAAGCAAAATCAAAAGCCGAATTGGGTGCCAATTTTGGCGTTACTTTCGGTGTTATTTATGGCGTTGTTTCAGGTGGTTGAAGAGACGCTAGTTCTTGGTGCTATTTTGGGCGCTAACGTGGATGCCGTGATTTCTCGACACTAACTACGACGCAAAAGTCAGTGCCAGGAATACCATGCCTTTTTGCACTGAGTTTAGCGCTAGCCAAATCACCCGATTCATGGATTGAAACACACTAAAATCTGGTGCTATTTTAGGTGTTATTTTCTTGTTCTACTGTAGTGAAAGAACTAAAAAAAAAGACTATCTTTTCCTATATATACAAAAGGTAACCCCAAAGTGCCAAGAGGTGGCACTAGTAGCTAACTGAAAGTGAAAAAATCTCCAAAAATCCCTCTCACGAGCAAAGATGAAAACCCACAAAAAGGGGGCCCAAAACTAAAGAAAGATGGGATCAAATAGTTGCAAACTCTCCCTCATGATCAATTTGACCAAGAAGAACTCGAAACTACTCCAAATGACCTCAAAAGAAGGATAAAATACTTCAGTTAACTCCTTTATTGTTTTTTGCATGATTTTGAGGTGAAGTTAATTGATAGACAATCATTAAAGTAATTAGGTGACAATTACTTTAATGTATGTGATGGCTATGCCACCCTTATTGCATTTTAATGACATACATTGAGGCAATTCAAAAGATATTACCTTAATGATTTTTTACATTCGTATCCTAGCTTCATTTCAATGCAAAAATTAGAGAATGTATAACCTAAGCTTGTTTTTTAGCTTACAAAATTTTGAATGCATCTAAACTATTCAAAAACACATTATACATATCAATAGGTATTATCTTATGCATGGGTTTTAAATAAAATGAAAAATTACCCTAAAAAAGGGTCAACCAAAAATTAGGGTAATAGAAACCCTAAAGCAATAATAAGTGGCCTCTTTGACTTCATCCCATTTTATATTTTTCACTCTATCTGGGCGTCACCATGGAGTTTTCAACTGGAGTTCATCACGAAGCTTCTGGAGGTCAAGGCTAAGAAAGGTAAGCTCTAGTTTGTGTAAACTATTGCTCTTTCCTTTATTTGTGAAAGCAAAGACCATTGTAAAATAAAATGCTTCATTGTAAAAAAAAGGTAAAAATGCTTTCATTTTTGTTGATTTCTTTGGCCTCCATAGCATTGTCATTCTTTTCTAGTGTAAGTGTTGAGTATTTTTTCCTAAAGTTTGGAATATGGATTTTTAATTCTCCACCTATAAAAAAATGGAACTCCCTTTCTATTGTAAAATGCTCATTTTCCCCATGAGAGGTCATGAGCTTTGTTTATTCTTGCAAGTCGTGGGTTTCAAACTCATTCTTGCACATAGTCTTATCTCCATTTGAAACTTTAGTATTGAGGGTTTCATTTTTGTTTGCAAGTCGTAGGTATTACCTCCATTTGTATGCTTGAGGGCTTTAGAAACCATAGGTTGTGACTTGAATCTCCATTATTTCTTCCATTCTGGTTTGTTGTTGAGGGTTGCTTCCTGAAGTTCAAATTCATGTTTTAATAGATATGTCTTGCCTTATGGTGAAACCATCTGCTTTTTGATCTTGTGCTCCACTTGGAAGAACTTGGCATTTTAAATGTAAAGGAATAAACATGATCGGCTATAATAGTTACCAAGGAATGACTTGTTGCTTCTTAGATTGTTGCTCCCTTTCTTTTATTCTTACATAGGATTTCTCTAAGAGGTCTTGCAAAGTCTTCACTGTCCTTTTTCTTTTCCTTCTAAACATGTTGTCCTCTTTTCTCAAATCTGTTGTCCTCTCATGATTGGTCAATTAAAATTTCATAGTTGATCATCCTCTCGCTAAGTGAATGTGTCTTGAAACTTAAACTACCATTTATGGTATTTGATTGAGGTTGATGTCGATTTCTCTTAGAGCCGACATAGCCCATTGATGCATTTGCCCAATAAAAGACTTAATCTTCAATCTCTTGTTTAATTTTCACTTTCAATAATTAAGTGCTCTTTATTTGCATCAAAGATGTTATTATAATCACTCTGAAAATCATTTGGTTTGATGATATTTCATGTGTTATCTGATTTCATTTCTAATGTTTGATCCAAATCACTAGGCGAAGGAATAACGGTGTTTACCTCCAACCATCATCACTTGAAAAATATTAGGAAACATATGGTGAGTTGAGTGATTCCTTCGTAACTTATTATTACAATCTTCAAATAGATCGATACCAGCCTTGTGCTTCCTATATAGTGATACCCCTTCAACTTGATCCTTAATTGATTAATCATTGCTGCCCTCTTAAATTCCTACAACCAAGCGTGATTTCCACCATTACAGATTCCTTTAGACTATATTTTCTCTTTATATTTCATTATTGATTGTGCAATTTGGTGATCACAGTGGTGGCTCCTTTTATTGATAAGATGTTCACATTTGATGATGGTTGTATGGTTATCATTAATTGAAAATTTGCTTTCTTTCATGGTGATTGTCTACTTTATTGTCCCTTGGTGACTGTATTTTCATTTAATCTTCTTGTCAAGTTGTGTTTTGGAAAAGAAAGATGGCTTTTCCCTTTGTCTCTGATTGGACTATGTTGTTTGGCTTGTGATGATACACTTAATGGTGACATGTTTGACTTTGAATCACTTCATAATGGCATACCTTATCATTGTTTTGAATGATATGCCTTCTTGAAAACTTGTAATGACTGCTATGACTGAAATCGCCTCTATTGATTAAAATATACTTCATATCCCTCTTGAAAACCAAGAGAGTAGCACATTGGGCTCAACCCTTGTAGGAGCCCATTTTTACTCCACATGTTGAAATGTCAAAAGAGATGGACTATGAAATGAAAGATGAACATGTACCTTCACAATGAGAAAACTAGTTAGAAAAAATAGTGAAGTTCAATACTCTTTTTGATCAGTTGACTCTCATTTGATGATTTGATTTGGTTACTTTGCATCTATCTAATAATGGCTCAATTGATTTAATGCATCATAGTTGTAAGTTATATGTCTATTGATGAAACATATGATGAGATTTCATATCCCGAGCTCTAACAAAATCTTTCAATCATCTGCAGTTACTTCTGGAGATCGGAAACAAGAGGAGTTGAAGATAGGAGGATCAAGTTGAAGATAGAATGATTGACATCAACATCAACCCTTAAGGCAATGACGAATATGATCCCTTCTCATGTTTTTCTCCTTTAATTTATCTTCAGACGCATAGCTTCCATACATTATTATATTAAATAAGTTATATCCACGACTTGTGTGGGATATTCAAACATTCTTTTGATCTCAATGTATGAACAACAATGTTTATGCAATCTTGTAAATACTTTTATTACAAAATGAATAAAAGATTGCAAATTATACAATTTGGTGTAATTCCTTTCTACTGTAAAATATTGCATAGTAGAAATTGAATTTTATTTGAATACATCCTTGATAATGATTAGGATTAGTAGAAATTTATGGAATTACCTTTCACCTTAGATGTAATAATGGCTTTATCTCTACCAAATTGAGTTGTAGGTGAAATTTTGGTAACAATAAGTAATTGAAAAATTGGTACAAAGAGGCTCACTACCAAAACAAGACGCACTGTCTAGAAAGGCCCACAAGTCAAGCTCACTGCTAGAATAGAAAGATGAAAGAAGATGAGATGTTACATAGATAACATACTCAATGCAACAAAAAATCCACCATAACAACTTCAACAACACTTGTAGTCTTCAAGAGATCAAGATACCTCAGCTCACTGCATTCAAAAATCTTGCATTATGGCTCACACTGCATTTAACACTTCTACACTTAATTTCATATCACCACACTCAACTCTATTCCACACACCTCTCACATAAATTCACCTTGCATTTATACCATCCACAACTTGAAAAAAATCTTCAAGTTGGCTACACACACTTTACACTTTACAAATTCAAAATAGGTCGACACAAATCATTCTCATTGTGGATAGGAACAAAATGTGAACCAAAAAAAAACTTAATTGGGACCCAAATTAACTCGCACATGCCATGCTATACTTTCATTAATGCTCAATAATCTTCTAATGTAGTGTAAACACCAGGTTGACGGTTACCCATGCAAACACCATTAAAATTTGAATTACACGCTTCCTCAAATTAAGGATGACTTGCAAACCACACACCACACTTCATCACAACCTAGAATATTCCTCTATAAACCTAAAATCCATCAAACTCCTTCACAAAAATTTTCACCTTTATAATGTGCACAAATTGTACACTCAGACTACACTACTAGACACTACAACACTGAAATCCAGCTTTTAGAGCAGCAAAACATGAATACTCTTGATGCAGGCAAGAGATCAACACCATCAACATATCCTCATAATCACAAGACCTGAAGAAAAACTACGGATAAATGTGGAGAACAAACATTTCTCCTAGACACCTCCATAAGCAACATTGCAAAAACCGGTTCACACATTGGTGAACATAACTTCCTCTGATCATTGATCCAGAAGCTAAAATTATGGACATAGAAACTCTGATCACCTCTATCCAACATATCCAAACTACACAAGTAAATCTTCAACCTAGAATAAATGTGAAGCAAGACTAGAATACTTCTTTAAACTAGAATACCTCTACAACACCATATTTCCTTATTTTATTAATTTTCTCAATATCCTTGATATCTAACCCATAAACAAAAGCTTATCAAAGAAACACCAGAGGTTAACACTAGTAATTTAACTGATGACAATGTAATGCAACTAATCAAAGCATTAAACGCTGCACAATTGTCACCAATGACAACACAAGCTTGTTGACATCATTGACAACACCTTCATACTTGCAACAATCTCCCCCTTTGTCACTGATGGTAACACAAGATGTTAAAAACCATCAAAGACAACATATAGCTCTAAACATACTTATTGAAAAAACCATCATTGACAACACCTTCATACTTGCAACAATCTCCCCCTTGCACAATTAACTCATTACACTCTCTCACCCTTTGATACTTTCCTTTTTCACATGTCTTCTCTCTCCCTCCCTTTGACATCAATGGCAAAGGATAAGATATTTTACATTGTTCTCTCACTTTTACATAGAACCAAGATGCTTGCAACTGTTTTGAATACTCCCCCTTAGAAGTATACACCAATCAACTCAACAAACTCTACATAATGACAACATATATTCCATACTACAAACATTTCACTACCTACTCCCCTAAGAGGTAGCCACCAACATAAATCTAGACAATGAATGAATCCATAGATCCACTGGACTGATGCATCTCCATATGCATCTAGTTCAAGGAAGGAGGGGCAATAACCCCCAACTTCTCCCAAAGATACTCAAAAGTATCCTTAGGAAGAGCCTTAGTAAATATGTTAGCAATCTGATCCTTTACAGGTACATATTCAAGCTTTACTTCATTCTCCACAACCTTCTCTCTCAAAAAGTGATACCTAATTGATATATGCTTTATTCTTGAATACATCACAAAATTCTTTGAAAGTTTGATTGCACTTGTATTATCATAAAAGATATAAATAGGCTCATCTTACATGACTCTCATATCCTTCAATTTCTATCTCATCCACAGTACTTGTGTGCAACAAGATTTTGCTACAATAAACTCAAATTTTGTAGTAGATAAAGAAACAAAATATCATTTCTTACTTAGCCATGATACTAATCTACATCCAAGAAAGAATGCACCACCACTTGTACTTTTCTTTTCATCTACAAAGCCAACCCAATTTGCATCTGTGTAAGTACTCAATGTGAAACCAGGATCCTTAGGATACTACAAGCCATAATCCAGAGTGCCCTTCATATATTTGAATATCCTCTTCACTTTTGCAACATGTGTCTCTTTAGGTTGTTCTTGGAGTATGGTGATAAGAAAAACTACATGCATGATATCGAGTCTAGTAGTATTTAGATATAGCAGTCCACAAATCATAAATCTATACTTGCTATGATCAACCTTAGAGGATTCATCATCCTTACTCAGTTTGCAACCAATAACCATAGGAGTACATACCGGTTTGGATTCTTCCATTCCAAACTTCTTCAAAGTCTCTTTCACATGCATTTATTGTGAAATGAATATGCCTTTCTTTGTTTGATTAATTTGTATCCCAAGGAAGAAATTGATCTCCTCAAACATAGACATCTCAAAATATTTTTGCATCTCTTATGTAAACTTCCTATGCATAGCTTCATTTCCTTCAACTTTAAAGTAGATATTACTGTTTGTGGGTACCCTTATTGAGTCCTTGTTGTATCAAATATATTTCCAACCTTGCATACCAAGCTCTAGAAGCTTGCTTCAATCCATACAATGCCTTCTTCAATCTATAGACCATATTAGGTTTAGTGATGACTTTAAGAAACCCCCCTCAAAAAAGATATAAAATCCTAATGAATCTTTCATTTTTTGGGGAAAAAATATTGATTTTTATTGGTGAATATTTCTTTTTTTTAGAAAAGAAATGTTATTTTTTTGGTGATTTTTTTACATCAATAAATTTTTTTCGAAATATTGGCAAATATTAGAAAATAATAGGAAAATTAATTAATTATGATAAAAAATCCTTCCAATTTTAAAAAATATTTTTTATAAAATATTAGGGGCCTAAGGGTGGAAATTATCAATGGGTTTAAGGGTAGACTATAATAATTACTTTCCACCATTGATTTAAAATATAATATAAAAACCCTCATTGTATTTCATGAATTAAAATGTACCTATGATCTGTAATGCTCATGGGACCTAAAAATGCTTTTGGATCATTGATATAAGAAGATGAAAAATCCAAAAGCTATTTTGAGCCCCATAATAATTACATATCACGAGTAGATTTTACCTCACACAATACAATGAGGGTCATTAGATTATATTATAAATAAATTGGAAACTAAATATTGGAAATATGACCCTAAATCAACTAATAATTATAATACACTATTAGCAAATTAATATATATTTCTACTATAACTTATAAAATTTAGGTGAATCTTGTTTAATCATCTATCGAATATTTTGGTGAATTTTTGAGTTAAAAATTATAATAAAATAAATTCTTTGGAAATTTATATAGACTAAAATATTTTTTTGTAAAAATATGGTGATTAAAGCCATGTTATTGCTCAAACTATTAGCCAATTTTTGGTTCCCAAATTTCAACTATTAGCCAATTGGTGAATATTAACCACTAAAAAAATCACTAATTAGGTTTATCTAATAACTAAAATATTTTTAGTTGTTCCATGTAAACTTCTTCTTCCAATTTTCCATTCAAGAAAGTAGACTTCACATCCATCTAATACACTTTAAAGTCCTTGTGTGCTACAAATACCAAAAAAATCCTAATTGCTTCCATTCTAGCCAACGGGGAAAATGTATCCTTAAAATATATTCCTTCGACTTGTGCATAGCCCTTGCATACAAGCCTTGTCTTCTTTCTTACCACTACACCATTCTCATTTAGCTTGTTTTTGAATACCTACTTAGTTCCAATAATGTTTTTGTTTTTAGGTCTACTAAAAAGTTCCCAAGTCTAATTCTTCTCAATTTACATAAGTTCTTCTTCCATTGCTTTTATCCAATGTTCATCTTTGCATGCTTCAATCATTGTTTTAGGTTCGATTTTAGAGAGTAGACATAGATTTACTTCTACTTCAGCAACTTTTCTTCTTGTCAACACACATTTTCTTTTGTCTCCAATGGTTTTTTGTTCAGAATGATTTATTTGTACATACTTAGGGGTCTTAGGGGTCTTTTCTAGAGCTTCTTCCTCTTTATTCTAATCTTCTTTTTCCTTATCTTTTTCTTCTTATTCTTCGCAAGCCGATTCATTTGACTCATAACCATCTATTACTACTAAATTCCTCAAGTCTTCATCAACCTTGAAACTTGTGCTTTAAACAATCCTTCTTAGCCTTTTGTTGTAACATTTGTAAGCTTTGATTTTAGTAGAATATCCAAGAAAGATACCTTCATCAGACCTTGCATCAAACTGTACTAAGCTTTCATCATCTCTTCTAATATAGCATTTGCTTCTAAACACTCTAAATTACTTGATAGTAGGAATCCTTTTGTACCACAACTCATAGGTAGTCTTTGTGTTGTTAGCTCTTGCTTGAACTCTGTTAAGTATGCAAACAATAGTATGAATTTCTTCTCTCTAGTAGACTTCTAGTAGGTTAGCGTCTTTCATCATAGTCCATGCAACTTATTGAACATACATGTTTTTCCTTTCAACTACTTCCTTTTTTTGAGGATTCTACGGGAAGACAAGTGCCTTTTTATGCCATGATTCTCACAAAAAATTTTAAATTCATTGGAGGTGAATTCTCCACCTTTTTTGGACCTCAAACATTTGATCTTCAAATCCATATAATTTTCAACCATAACTTTGAATGCTTTAAGTTTATCTAGAACTTAAAATTTTTCTCCCAGAAAAGTAACCCATTTCATTCTAGAGTAATCATCAATCAAAGCATGAAATACCTATCACCTTGAAGACATCCTACTCTTGTAGGATTGCATAGGTCTATGTGTACTAATTCCAACAATCTAGTAGAAGATTGTTCCTTTCCCTTGAAACTACTTCTAGTTTCTTTTCCAATTTGACAATCTCTACAAACAACATTGATAGGATTTGTAATCCTCATTAGATCTCTCATTTCTTGAACTGAACTGATTCTAACTAGGTTATCAAAATTTATGTGACACATTCTCATGTGTCATAACCATCTATCGTTAATCTAAGTCATAAAATAGTGACCATCAACACCCTTGAGTTGATAGATATTTCCATTTGTCCTCTTTCCAGCAACAATCACAGTTATGGACCCTTTTCTAATCTCACATCCATCATCCTGAAACATAATATTTTATCCTTTTCTACACATTTTTACAACACTCAAGAGGTTATTCCTTAAACCTTTAACATAATAAACATCTTTAGTGTTATTCTTGCCATCAAAACTGATTGAACCTATTCTGCAAATCTTAGCACCTACATTATCTCCAAATTTAAGAAGTCCTCCATCATATTTTTCAAGTTTAACAAAGTTACTCTTATCTCCAGTCATACTATTTGAGAAACCACTATCGATAACCCAATATTTCTTATCATGTCTAACATGAAAAGTAGATACCAAAGTACCTCCAACTTTATCCTTTTTCTCCAAAACACTTTCCTTCACACAAATTTTAGAGTTAGCATAACCAGATTCATATTTTAAAGCCAAGAACAAACATTCATCATCAACATCTCCATAATTAGATTCATCATTAGAGATACCAACATCTTCTCTAACATAGTAGCTTTTCTTGATCATTTCTCCTTTGTTTTCCTTGTTCTTATTGTTCATAGTTATGTTTGGACATACCAAAGCATAGTGACCTATATTTACACAACTGAAACATTTGAAAGGTAATTCACCTTTATACTTACCAATTCCCTTTTTCATTCTTCTTAAAAATATAGTTTCTACATCATCAATATCATCTCCATCTAAATCTTCAACTTTTTATGATTTTCCAGTCTTGAAAGTAGTCTCCATTTTTATACCATTCTTCAAACCAAATTTTCTCATCTCAAATGAAGTTAGTGTGCCAAACAACTGATCTCTAGTGTATGTATTTGAAATTTGAAACTTCCTCAATATCATAAACCTTTTCACTATAAGAATCGGCAAGAGTTCTGAGAATTTTCCTTACCACTTTAGGTTCTTTGACTTGTGCACCAGGACCTCTCATAGCACTTACTAGTTCATCAACCCTTTGCATGTAACTTGTAATTGTTTCATCTTCAAAAATTTCTAAAGTCTCAAATTTTGTCTTCAAATTATATAGCTTAGCTTGTTTAACCTTGTCATCTCCTTCATAAATACTTTCTAGCTTACCCCAAACTTCTTTAGCAATTTTTAGATCCATAACTTTCACTAATTTTGTATGTGCAAGACTACTCATAAGAACAAACCTTGCCTTACCATCTATTTCATTGGCGTTTATTTCATCACTTGTGCTTGGTCCATTCATAGGTATGTTATATATAGTATTCACTACCTTTGTGACATCAAATCCAAGGTAAATTAGATAGCCTTCCATCTTCACTTTCTAGAATGCATAGTCTATTCCATCAAACATAGGGATCTCCTTTCTCTTCATCTCAGGTCTACCTGAAGCAGTTAAGCTCTTCTCCAAGTAACCTTGATTTGATACCAATTGTTGAATGAACAAGACAACTTAGAGGGGGGTGAATCATTTGTGTCAAATTAAAACATAAAAACCCTCAATAATAATCAGATCCACATGAATTTATTACACCCTTAATCTATTATAATGTTTGAACATGAAAAGAAGATAACAAAAACTAGAAACAACCAACACCATACACAAGAGAACACTAGATTTACATGGAAAATCTTAGAAGGGAAAAACCACAGTGAGGATTACCTCATAATATAAGTAATTGCAAAATTGGTACAAAGAGGCTCACTACCAGAATAGGATGCACTATCTAGAAAGGCTCACAACCTAGGATCACTGTTGGAATAGAAAGATGAAAGAATCTAAGATGTTACATAGAGAATATTAACTCAATGCAACAAAAAATCCACCACAACAGCTTCAACAACACTTACAGTCTTCAAGAGATCAAGATACCTCAGCTCACTGCATTTAGAAATATTGCATTATGGCTCGCACTAAATTTCACACTTCTACACTTAATTTTGCATCACCACACTTAAATCTATTCCACACACCTCTTGCATCAATTCACCTTGCATTTATATCATCCACAACTTGAAAAAAATCTTCAAGTTAGCTACACACACTTTACACTTTACAAATTTAAAATAGGTCAGCACAAAGCATTCCCGTAGTGGATAGGAATGAAAGGCAGACAAAAAAAACTTAACTAAGACCTAAATTAACTCTCACATGCCACACTACACTCTCATTAATGCTCAAGTATCTTCGAATGTAGTGTAAAAACCAGGTCAACCATTAACCATGAAAACACCATTAAACTTTTAATTACACACTTCTTCAAATCAAGGATGACTTGCAAACCACACACCATTCTTCATCACAACCTAGAATATTCCTCTATCAACCTGAAATCCATCAAACTCCTTCACAAAAATTCACACCTTCAAAATATGCACAGCTTGTAAACTCAGACTACATTGCCAGAGACTGGAACACTAAAATCCAAACCAAACAATGAATACTCTTGATGCAAGTAAGAGATCAACACCATCAACATATCCTCAAAATCACAAGACCTGAAGAGAAACTGTGGAGAAATGTGGAGCAAAAACATTTCTCCCAGACACCTTTGTAGGAAAAACTATAATAACTGCTTCACACATTGGTGAATATAACTTCCTCTGACCATTGATCCAAAATCCGTAATTCTAGATGTAGAAACTCTAAACACCTCTATCCAACATATCCAAACCACACAAGAAAATCATCAACCTAGAAGAAATGTGAATCAAGACTAAAACACTTCTACAAACCAAAATACCTCGGCAACACCCTATTTCCTTATTTTATTAATTTTCTCAATATCTAAACCATAAACATAAGCTTATCAAAGAAACGCCAGAGGTTAACACAAGTAACTTAACTAATGACAACATAATGCAACTAATAAAAGAAACAACCACTGCACAATTGTCACCAATGACAACACAAGCTTATTGACATCAATGAAAACACCTTCATACATGCAACAAGAAGTACATATTGAAGAGTAAGAAGCTCCGAAAAGGATCCCTTAGATTGCTAAGTATGTGCAAAATAATAATTTTGAAGATTAGATTATTGGTGACAAGAAAAAATTTGTTTTCACAAGGAGAAAAGCTGCTATGAATAAGGAATTGGTAAACCTATGTTTCCTTTCTAAAATTGAAGCTCAAATAGTGATTGAAGCCTGCAAAGATGAATACTGGATCAAGGCTATGGAAGAGGAACTAATGCAAATTGAGAAGAATCAGAATTGGGAACTTTTCCCAAGACCAACAAACATGAATGTAATTGGAACTAAGTGGGTATTCTGGAACAAACTGAATGAGAATGGAGAAGTGGTGAGATACAAGGCAAGACTTGTGTGTAAGGGCTACTCACAAGTAGAAGGAATATATTTTGAGGAGAAATTTGCTCTGGTGGCAAGAATGGAAGCTATTAGGATGTTTTTGTCTTTTGTAGCACATAAGGATTTAAAGGTTTATCAAATGGATGTGAAGTATGCTTTCTTGAATAGTGAGTTGGAAGAAGAAATATACATTAAACAACCAGAAGGATTTTAGTTATCAAACAAACTAGATGTGGTCTGCAGATTAAAGAAATAATTATATGCATTGAAGAAAGCTCCCAAAGCTTGGTATGAAAGTTTGGATAGGTACTTGATATAGAAAGGATTCAATAAAGGTGCCACAAATAGAAATCTTTATTTCAAAGTTGAAAAAGATCAAATATTGATTGTGGTTGTATATGTTGATGATATAATTCTTGGAGGAAATGAATCTATGTATAAGAAATTTGTAGAAGAGATGCAAAATAAGTTTGATATTTCCATGTTTGGGGAGATGAATTTCTTCCTTGGACTATAAATCAATCAAATATAAAAAGGAATATTCATTTCACAATCAAAGTATGTCAAGGAAATGTTGAAGAAGTTTGGAATGGAGGATTCTAAATTGGTATGTTATGTTGCAAGTTGAGTAAGAATGATGAATCTCCTAAGGCTTATCCGAGAAAGTATATATCAATGATTGGAGGATTGGTATACCTAACTTCTACTAGACCAGATATCATGCATGCAATTTGTATTGTGTCTATATTTCAAGAAGATCCTAGAGAGTCACATGTTGTAGCAGTGAAGAGGATATTTAGATACTTGAAAAGCACTCTAGAACATGGTTTGTGGTATCCAAAGGATACTAATTTTTATTTGAGTGCTTACACAGATGCAGATCAGGCACATTGTGTGGATGACATGAAGAGTACAATTGGTGGTGCATTCTTTCTTGGATTTATATTAGTGTCTTTTCTAAGCAAGAAGTAAGATTTAGTGTCTTTATCTACTACAAAGGCAGAATATATTGCAGTAGAATCTTCTTGCAAAGGGGTTATGGATGTGGCAAACCTTGAAGGATATCATAGTGGTATATGATGAACTAATTTCTATATTTTGTGATAATATAAGTGCTATTAACATTTGAAATAATCTGGTGATGCACTCAAGGAAAAAACATATCTCAATCCAGCATCACTTTTTGAGAGAAAAGGTTGTAGAAAATGCGGTGAATCTTGAGTATGTTCCTACAAAGGATCAGGTTGTTGATATATTTACTAAGGTTGTTCCTAAGGATACTTTGAGTATATTCGAGATAAGTTAGGGGTTATTACCCCTCATTTGAACTAGATGCATAAGGATATGCATCACTCCAGTGGATTTCAAGATTCATTCTTTGTTCTAGACTAATGTTGGAGGCTATCTCTCAAGGACAGTAGGTAGTGGTATTGTTGGTTGTTCCAGTTAAGGGGAGTAAGTATTGGTGAAATTTGGTGATGACCTTTGTCACTTGTGTCAAAGGATATGTGCAATGGTTGTTGGTTGATATAGTTTTTTGTGTGCTCCTAAGGGGGAGTATGTAGAGTAGTATATAGGAAAAGATATAAATAGTGGTGAGAAACTACAAGTATGATTGATGTCAAAGGGGAAAATAATGCAAATTTTTTTCCCATTTCCATTGATTTCAAAGGGGGAAGAGAATAATGTGAAAAAATGAGTGAAAAATGAAAGATTTGGTTGAGAAAGGGAGAAAGAAAAAGAACTGGTAATGGATCAGTATGTTGATGATCAAATTTGTTATGTCTGTTGTAGGTGGTTTTTCACAGCATGTATTGACATCAATGAAAAATGGGGAGATTGTTGCAAGTATGTGTAGTTGGTGTTGTCATTGATGTCAACAGGCTTATGTGTGTGTTTTCATTGATGTCAACTGGTGATGGTTGAAAAATTGTGATGATACTTTGATTAGTTTCATTATGTTGTAATTAGTAAGTGTTACTAGTGTTAACCTCTAGTGTTGCTTTGATAAGCTTCAATTTGTGGATTTTGTTTGGTTGAGTTGTCATGTTGTATTTTTTTTGGTGATGATGATAATGTGTTTCTAGTGATTTATTTCCAAGTGCTTTTTAGAAATTTTGAATAAAAGAGGAAACAGTGTGTTATAAAGGTGTTCTAGCATATGTAGTGGTGTACTGGTTTTCCTTTGCATTTCTTCTATGTTGAAGATCTTCTTGTGCAGTTTGGATATGCTGATTAGACGTGTTCAAAGGTGTTATATCTATATTTTCTTGTTCTACATCAATGTGCAGAGAAAGATGTGTTCACCAGTGTGTGAATTGTGTTGTAGTGTTGTATGGGAGAAATGGTTTTGCTCCATATTTCTTCACAGTTTGATTTATGGCCTTGTGGTTCTAGAAGTGTGTTGATAAAGTTCATATCTACATTCGGTTGAATTTTTTCATGTTTTGATTCTCAAAAGTTGATTTATTGAGTTACAGTGTGTGGAAGATTATCTAGGTGTACAAGATGAGTTTTTTCTTTAGGTGAAAGATGTTGTGAATCAATTTATTGGATTTTAGGGTGTTTGTGGAATATTCTAGATTGTGTTCAAGTGATATTTGTTGTCCATGAGTCATCTTTGGATGAAAGTAATCATTTACTTAAATATTTGATGGTGTTCACATAGGTCTGGTCAACCTTGGGTGTTTACACTAATTGTGGATTTTCTTCAGTGCTTATGGATGTGTGGCATGGCATGTATGAGTGGTCTACATTCATTCCTTTCCATTGTGGGAATTCTTTGGTGTCAACCTAATTTAAATTTAGATGATTGAGGTGCATAGTTGACCTTGGAGAATGTTTTCAAGGTTGAAGATTATATAAATAAGTGTTGTGTTGATAAAGGATGTGTGTGTAGTATGTGTGATGCAAATTGCAGAGGTGTGAAGTGCAGTGTAAGCTTCAATGAGTTAGATTACTGTAAGTAGTGAGCAGAAGGTGTCTACAATATTTATATTGGCTATGAATGTATTGTTGTCTTGTGCATTCAAAAATATTTCCCCAAACAAATAATAGTCTTCTTGTCTACAATGGTGACCTAAATTTCTATAGCTAGATAGATGGAAAAATTCATATGAGTAGCTAACTTATTTTTGATGAAGTTGTGAGTGCTTCCTAAGTCTATAAACATGCCCATTTTTCAATAAACCCACCACCATGAGAATTTTTGGGGTACTAATTCTGAAAATTGTATGCCAATAAGTATTTGTTTAGGTATCACTTGACTCCTTATTTGTATCATTACAAACCTCTAATATTTATTCTTCATAATCTTCTTCCTCACAAGGCCCTTCGATGAAGAATAATTTTTAGCATATTTATATCCTCAACTACATTTTTTTCTTAGTTAAAACATATATTTTTTTCCTTTTTTCTTCATTCTTGTAAGGTGTCAATATAGTGGGATAAGGTAATGATTATGCTAAAAATATTTTCTCTTGTGTCATTCGGCCTTGCCTTCTAGGAGCTAATTTTTTTATTTTTTTCCTACATGCCATGATAAAATAAATAGATGTATTAACAATTAAACATCCATAACTCATGTTATATGTTATATGTTATACTTGAGCCCACCAAGAAATAATTCATTCAAGTTATCCTCTATAATTATTTATACTCACAAGGGTAGGTTCTAGAACTATTTTATGCTAAGAGAACACAATTCTTTATTTATTTTCCATCATGGCTACCCATGGAGTTTAAAAGACCAAAATAGGGACTTGACCACTCTTGAAAAGCTCCTAAGTAGACCCAACCATTTTTGTTTTCCTCAGCTACAATTATTTATAAAAAAATAATCACATAGAGGTTTAAATGTATTTTTTTGATACTTAAGTGAGTAATTTTTATTAATATTCAAAAGGAAATACATGCTTTGTGTCAAGTTAGGTCCTTAGGCAAAGCACTCATTTATAGTCAGCCAAAAAGGAGTTGCTTTTCAAAATTGGGATCAACTCATACAATCCTATCCAACTAGCATTACAAAATTTCTCCATTCATACTATGGAAAATTTAAAAAGGAGCCAAAATTTGAAACAAAAAGCTTATAAACCCATAATATCTTTCAAATAAGTTCTAAAATTACCCACCCATGAAAATTACTTTACTGGTTCCATGTGCAACCATCTCCTCAAGAACTTGATGCCCTCCAACACACGAGCCCAATGTAATAGAAATTCATCACCTTTAATATCTAGCAAGAAGGGATATAGTCTAACCATTGCCCCTAGTACATTGAGAAAACCTATGTCCTTTTTCCTAGGTATTCCTGCTCCTAGTTGAGTAGAAGTCGTAACCTCATTGAGACCTCTAGGTAGATCCAACTTCACCATCTTTCATGTTAATTGTAGAACTTCCCCTTTTAGAAGTTGAAGGTCCAACAGAGTTGTAACCAACCAAGAAGAAATATTTGAATCCACTTGATACCTCTCATCTGCCACTAAGAAATTACATCCCAAAACCAACTTCATAGTTCCAAATGATAAGAAATCACTCTCCAAAAGAATATGCCTCAATATGAGTTTAGAAATTTCACCCAAAATATCATTTATCATCTAGAGCTAACCAACCTTATAGGAGTGTCCATTTCTCTACCTATAAAATGTTCCATCCTTATTGAAGCTTTAACCATAGAAATCATTCTTGGAAGACCAATTTTCACATGAAAATTATTTCCAATTAAAGTATTGCTAAGATTAAAATATGTATGTACAATCATTCTGGGTTGAGAGTGCATCCCTCAATCTTGTTGTGAGAGCGAGAGCCAGGCATAATCAATGCTTCACCATAACCCCATAGCTAGCTCAACAATTGAAGTAAATAAGATGACATGAGTGAAAATATCCTATAGTTATAATATTCCAAACATCAAATCCGCTTAGTAAAAAAGGATGGAATATTAATACTCCTTTTTATACTCGATACTTATCTCTAAATAGGGAGGATGTGGCCTACAGACAACACCCCCACTTGTCCTACCAATGCAACAATTCCCAACTCTAGCTCAAGTGAGGTATGTAAGATAGTACCTAGGATCCACTTGTCCTTGACTCGACATTGATGCTACCACTTGTCAACCCCTCACACCACATTTTCACCAAGATCAAGTAGGACATTGAAGGGAGCACACAGGTGCCATGTGGTCAATCACCAAAAACTTCTCACTCTTCAATGCCACACATTTACAGCCCAGTTTTCCCTATGAGTCGTAGTTTTACCATGGACCAAAAAATACTCTAGGTATGCTGCCTTGACACCACATGTGTTCCACCTGATTCTTCCTTAGCCATTTATCATCTTATCATAACCCACCTCTACCTAGTCACAAACATGGAACTAAAAGATGTGAATGAGTACCACATGTCCTAGTCACATTTCACTAAATTTTGATTGATTTGATGTAGAGATAGTAGTGCAAATTTTGAGCTATGTTGTTGAAGCTTTCCCTACAACCAAAAATTTACCCACCCCCCATAGGGATTGACTGTATGAGACCACCTACGACACTAATTAACCCTTGAGAGACAAGGGGTAAGAGTGACTAATTGCAAAGCACTCAAGCTTCCTCAACAACTCAACAACACACTCCACTAGCCCTTGAAACTTACAATTTGAAATATTACCTGACCAAAGGGCACTTATCAGTAGAGAATAATCCCCTTCTACTTCAATACTTCTAAGTCTTAATTCATGACAAAATTGAAGCCCTTGTATTACTGCATTCAATTTTGTAGCATTATTTGTCCCATCCAAATTAAGGGGGATGGACATTTCCCCTATTATAAAACCATTTGAGTTTAAAATTATGTAACTTCCACCTGACCTTCTTGTATTCCCTCTTGATGCCCCATCAAAATTCAGCTTGACCCATGATTGAGCTGGGGGCCTCCAAACTACTTTGGCCCAAAGATCGTTCTTTCTTTCTACCTCCTTATTGTCAAATTTTGGGATCCTAAGGAAAAACCACCCCAATCTTAATTTTTCATCCCATTCCATGAACTCCAATGAGAATTTAGCCTTGCCACCCTGCTATTCAAAATATCAACTATGATTGCCTCTAACTTTAAAAAAAAATATTAAATAGATATTTCCTTACCTTGGAATATCCTCCTATTCCACTCCTTCTAGATCTCCCACAAAAAAATGGAAGGACTAGTTATCCATATGCATGAATACATCGCCTTCCTTTTTAATAGTGGCCAATATTTGAAGAGGGACAACATATCATTCAAAAGTACATCAACCCAACCCAACTTCATGCACAACCACCTCCAAAATTCTTGGGCAAAGGGATAATCTAGCAATAAGTTTTTTGCCTCTTCCTCACTTGATTTTCACATCACACACCACGATGTACCTTGATAGACCATTTTTCTAAACCTGTCTGTTGTCAAAATCTTTCCCTAGATTGTGATCCAAAAAATACCCCTACTTTTTGAAGGCATCTACTATCCTAATATAACTTCCATGGGAGCGAAGTCCTCCCATCTTGATTCCCCAATGCCAAGAAACCATCCTTTGTGTTGTACTATCCTAAACTAGAAGCAGTCCAAACCACCCTATCCTTGCCCTCCCAAATAATTATGGTTTTTCCCTTGATAATTGACTATAGTCATAAAATTTCAACATTCAAGAGATTAAGCCTACTGAATTCCCTCCATTACCACTTGCAAGTCTTGTGAGCACTATTAATCTCCAATTAATCCCCGACCTTCATATCCCACATTTGCGACAAAAGAGCTTTTATGTGCTAAAGGTTTTCCAAATTGTCAATAGTGGGTAGCCCCATGAGTCCTCCTAGAATAAAGTCGATCCACCATCGTGAATGTCCCAAGATAATAACTTTGTTGAATAGGAACATTGAGAGAGGAGGTGACTCAATTATCACAAATTTTCTCCTTTAATTCAATCACTATAACTAATACTTAAAATTGCTTAAATGATTAATCATCAAATTCCAATTCAAAAACTCAAATTCAACACATAAACACAACAAAACTAGATTTACTTGGAAAACCCAATGAGGGAAAAACCACGATGAGGATTAACTCACACCATAGAGAATATCAAAATCGATTACAATAAGGCTCATTGCTTGAAATAATGATTCACTGTCTGGACTCATTGTCCAAAAGGCTACAACCCCGAGATACAAGAGATGGCTAACCACCAAGCTACATTGATAGTGGCTCACTACCAGAAGATTGAACTAATATGATACACCTTCAATGTGCAGGGTTCAGTTCCAATGAAGCTTATAATATGAAGTATTGTCTCACATAGTAGTTACTCAACAAAACTGCATGACCACAACTGATAAATAATTTAAGCTCAGATATTCGCAAACCTTCTCCTCTTCACATTTCACATTCACTCCATGTATCCGCTTCCACCACTCATTGCTCATCTCATTCCTCAAAACACCTTATATATATACAAGCATATCTTAATCATCAATTAGGTTGGCCTAATAATCAAAAATTTCTTTGTTGGAACCATATATTATTTAGGCATTTTATCCATGTAGTGCATTATACCAAGTTGACTAACATCCATACATCATAACTAGTCTTCATAAAGTATTGCATATGCTGAGTCGGCCAAGACTAGAACACAATTCTCCAAACCAACAAATAATCCTCAAAGAAAACACCTTTTGGATCTAAGAACACATTAATTTCCCATCACACTACCAACATAGAGACTATCAACAAAGCCACGACATACAAATGTTTGCCTTAATAGAATGCAGAGTCTCCCACATAATATGCCAAGCAAGGAACAATAGTAGAATACAGAGTTGAACTTTGTCAGAGATAAATTTCTACTCACAAGAAAAGACGTCTCAAGATCCATCATATAGCTATCTGAATGAGTCAAGAAAACATGGTTAATAGAATAGAGTCATATCAGATCTTGTGGTATATTTTGGACTCAAATACCAATACATTGATCCACCACACGAGGGTATTACCGGCAAAGAATATAATTTGGTAAACCAAGTAGACTTCCCATATATTTATCACCATGTTGACATCAATGACAACATAGGAATAACCAACACAAACCACCCATACTTCATGCTCATGTTGCAAGGCTCCCAAAAAACTTTATTATTAGTGGCTTGCACTTTTCCATGAAATTCCAAATTCTTGAGCCTTTGCGAATGGTGGTATCTATACAAATACTAGTTCTCACTTTCATTCCATAGGTATTTATTTTGAAGAATTCAAACCCATTTTGATTCGTGCTCTATGTACATCTTCCAAATCATCTTGGACCCAATGCCTTGTTCTGACTCAAGAGATCTCTTAAACCTATACCCCCACCTCCTTCACTTTACATATCCTATCCCATGCAATTAGCACAAACTTTTTCTTATTTGCATTTATTTTCCAGAATAAGTTCTTCATATTTTGATTCAAAGTTTGATATGTCCCCTTGGGTAATGCTAGAAAGACAATAAATATATAGGTAGTGTTGAAATAACAAGTTTCAACATTACAAGCCTACCAGCCCATGATAACTCTTGTCCCTTCCATTATTAAATTTTACTATTTACTTTATTTACCAGGGGGTCCCATAATTTTCCACTACGCACACCTTTTGCTAAAGGCATTCCAAGGTATGTGCATGAAAATTAACCTTTCTTGAATCTCAATATTCTAAGGATCTCCTACTCTTTTTGTGGAGCGATGTGAAAAAATACATATATGATTTCACTTCACTTACCTCTTGACCAAATGCCTCTGAATAGAGAGCCAAAACTTCTTTCAATTGGAAAGCTTGATCGCACTAATCTACTTCAAAAATCATTGTATCATTTACGAACTGTTAATGGGTTACTGCAGACATATTTCTTGTAATTTTAATTCCCACCAATCACCCAATGTTTGTGGTTGTATTGAATGTCCTTCCTAGAGCCTCTACCATGATAATGAACAAGAAGGGTGAGAGAGGATATCCCTATCCAATTCCTTTGGATTCCTCAAAGTAACCTTCTAGAGATCCATTCACAATGATTGAGATCAAGGGCTATCTATGCAATTAAAAACCCAATCCATCCATTTTTTTGTCAAACTTGAAGGCCGTCAAAACTTTGCACAAGAATCTTGAGTCCACCCAATTATATGATTTTTAATGTCTAGTTTTAGTATCATTCTCTTATTTTTGGTCCTTTGAATAGAGTGAATGGATTCCTACACAATGATGACCTCCTCCAAGATTGATTTCCTAGGTACAAACCCTGACTGTTCCTCAAAAATTATTTTGGGCAAAAATTTCTCACTCTATTTGTGACTACTTTTATCATAATTTTGTACAAATTATTGTATATGGAAATGGGTTTGAAATCATCTAGTGATGATGGTTTCTCCTTTTTAGGAATCAAAGCAATGAAACTATTATTCACCTCTCTTAAACACATTCTCGAATTCCTTGAATCCTCTATGGAGGCCACTACATCGTAGCCCACTGCACAAAAAATTTAAAATAAATGAGAAGGAAAGCCATACAAACTTGGTGCTTTACCCGGATGTGGTTGGAATATCATTTCCTTGATTTCATTTGTCATAAATTTACTCATTAGAATCTTATTTTGTCCTTTGTTGACCAACCAATGAATAACCCTCAAGATTTGATTTTGTGATGTGAGATTTGACCCTTCCACATAGTTTAACAAACTTTTGAAATACATGATAGATTCCATGGCAATGCCTTCTAGTCTCAACCTTGACCCATCAGCTCCTCGTAAATTTGTAATTCTATTAATTTCTCTTTGAGCCTTAGTGTTGTTGTGGAAATATTTAGTGTTCTTATCCCTGTTTGACATCCAAGTCTCCCTTGATTTTTTCTACTAGAATACTTATTATTCTTTCACCTCCTCATACTCCTTGAGAAACTCCTTTTCCTTTAGATACCTCTCGTTGTTCATTCTCGAGGATAATACTACTTCATTTAGTGTTGTCAATTCTTCCTCCAACCTACATTTGGATTCAAAAATGTTTTTAAAGTGAGTCATATTCCATTCATTTAATTATTTCTTGAGAAGTTTCAATTTACATACTACACCAAACATCTTGGATCCCTCTATTTTCTAACCCTTCCACAAGATATCAATTAGCCCTAGAAGGTCTTGATCCTTAAACCAAATGTTCTCAAATTTGAAGGGGCACCTCACAAGTCTCTTTTCTCCCATTATTTCCAATTTAATGGGATAGTTGTCTAAACTTGATTGTGGTAAAATACTACCTTCAAGGGTCAATGGAAAAGTTCCCAAGTCACCTTTAAACAAAAAACTATCCAATTTTTCTACAATATGACTAAAACCCATCCTCCTACTCGTCCACATATATTTTCCATTTTCCATATGAATTTCAAACAACTCATTTCCTCTTAAAAAATTCTCCAAATCCACTTGGGATTATTACTTTCTTTGTGTATCCCCCATCTTGTCCTCATTGTACAGGATCACATTGAAATCTCCCCCTGAAATGCAGTGCCCAAGGGATACCCTATTGCAGAAAGAACAAAGCTCTACCAACAACTCCCTCTTTAGGATGTAGCTTGAGGGACCATACAATTAATTAATTTGAAAACTAGATTTGAAGATAAACTTCTCACCTTATAGGTAATCCAGTTGTTATTTCCCACTATTCTTTCTATGTAGAAAAATTGTGGTATCTAGATCATAAGTAGTCCCCTAAAATCCCTTGTTGCTTCCACGTGCTCAGTGTTCCACACTCTGCATTTATTTTTAAACACTTCGACTTCATTGTGTAATTTCATATCTTGAATCATGAGGACATTAGTTTTTAATGTATCCATGTGGTTCCTTAGAAGGTGATTTTTGTTAGGGGCATTTAAGCCCCTAACATTCCATGATATGATCCTCATTGCTCCCCAAGAAGTGTTTCATGAAATGTTTCGTACCTATCTTGTCCTTGGTTTGCTTGTTGATTAGGTTTAGAGTTTCTTCTTCCCAAAGGAATGTTCTCCTAGTTTCAATAATCCTAGATTTGAGTCATGTATTCAACATATTAACAACATATTTGTTAGCATTAACATCTAGTATCCCAAATAAGACATAATCAGAAAATACAAATTAACAAAACATAAGAAGAGTTGCTTAACCCATCAGGAGAGAAGAATCCCTAAGGTCCAATGGTCTACCACCTCTTATTGCCCAACCCTTATCTTAGGCCAACAGGGCAATAGCCATATGTGGAATCCCCCATCCCTCCAAGACCCAATCCTTAGCGTAGGGCCAACGGGGTAGTATGCCCATCCCTAGCTTCAGGCCAATGGGGTGGAAGCCTAGACGGGGTTTACAGACAAACCACTTAAGTCGTGATTCAGCTCTCCTGGTGGAATTGTTCATATATATATATCCAGAGTTTATTTATAGATACTGTTCCCAAGTATGTTGATGACCAGGTCGATCAATCATAAGCCCAGGTTACATAGTCCAATGATTTCCATTAGTCTCATCCAGTTGCACTAGGCATGCACCTAGTTGTAGTTTTATCCTGGGAGTGTTTGTTCCAAGATAGAGGCCAAAAGTTGTGTCAAGCAAATAAAGTCTCGTATTCACATTGTTAATTTATTCAAGGAATGAAATACTACGTATCAAAGTTACATCTTTCTCATAAATGGAGTCATCCAACATGGCAAACAATTAAAGCAAGCCTTTTTCTAAGTTATTCACATATTTGATAGGATGATTAAAGATAAACAACTATTTTATACTAAACCAATCATGCGTGCAGACAATAATGTTTACAAAGTTAGAATGACCAGTTCTCTATCATTACATGATTTATAAGTTCTAAAACTAGGAGTTCTAGACATTAATTACTAAGTGAATTACTTCACCTGTTTTTGTTGTGCCTCTCCATCTATTCTCATTTTCAGTCTTTGTTCTTGTTTGCCCTCTTCTTATTATTCCTTTGTGTCTCTATATGCAAATGATGTGATATGTCTCTTGAAGTGAGATATCTATTTTCCCGAGATGTCACCCTAGTTAGTGTTTAGACTAACTGTTCCCTGAATTTGATGTTGTATCTGCTTTATTTATTTCACTGACATATAATCGTTGATCACTATCCCTCCCCCTAAACCATGACCTATATTTTCCCTATTTATATCTTTATTCTAGGCCAAAAAGGCATAGCTTTTATTGCATCGTTTTGATGACATGTCTCTTTGTTACACGTTAATGCTCTTCTAATGGCTTGTTTGGAGCAATTAATTTATTAACATCATCCCTGGCTAGATATCATTAATTTTCCATTCTAATAATACAAATTGCTCCCATCGGCAACCTTTTATGTTTTCTTGATATCCCTTGTTAGTTGATGCAACAGAAAATAATGGCAAGACCCGATAAATTCCTCGACTCTTCCAGTATCGTAGTCTTTTCACGGAATTCTAGCATTTTACATGGCCAGATAGTATCAATGAAATCATATGTGGTAGTAGTGATAGCTCGATGTCCAAGAGCCTTCCAAGTTAATTATGGTGCCTTCAATGAAATTAATCATCTGAATGTTGACTATAGTTCTTTGGACGATCACAGGACATGGTGTGCGATTTGGAGTGTGATCAGTTGGGATGATATTAACCATAGTCAGAGACCACGTCAGACCAATTAAGAGATATTTTGGTAGCCAGTATGGACTGTAGAAGATGAGAATAGGAGCGGTTCTCTAAATCTCCAAACACACCTGATTACGATGGTCTCTAGATACTCGGTGATGGAAAACAATATAGGAAGCCTGATAACATTCCAAGAAATTAATCACAATGGTTTAATCTTTTCACCTGCTACCAGGTATCCAAGATGGAGCTACTCATCTCGTTCATAGTAATGTCTTTCACATTTGTCGACTAGGAAGATCGATAGGCAAGCATATGGTAGTCTATAATATCCTTGGGATAATCTGAATATTATCTTAACTATAGATAATAATCGATTATCATTTGAATCTCCCTTTTAATGTTATTTCCTTCATATCGAAAAGAAGGGATATTGCACTATAATTTATTATTGTTAGATATTATATATCTCTTATCTTGGTATTACATTTGTAAATTGATTTTATATATCTTAAGTAGTCAATATTTCTATTTTTAATATCATAATGATCTTAATATTTAAATTTTTATTATTTATATTTTAATTATAATATTGTCTTTGACAATTATAATTATGACGATAGTCAAATAGTTAATAGCTTTTAGGTTTACTCTTTTAATTGTCACAACTTTGGGGACATGACATTTCACCCTTCCTTGATCTTAAAATCATGGTTAGTTTCTATTGGCCTTCTGCATCTCCATCCATTGCTAGGATATTTTCTATGTTTGAAAACCTACCTTTCCTCCTTCCATCCCCACAATTGGGAGACTTCCTGGCGTTGTTCCTTGCTTTTAACCCCATTTCTCCTAATTCATCAGGGTGGCAAGGGGATTGGCTCTATCTTCTAGAGAAGCATCCTTTTCCTCCATGTCCAAGACCTTGCCTTATTTTCTAGGATTATAGTCCTTCAGAACATATCCCTCACTATTATTTCCATCACCATCACTCATTTTTGAATTCACTTCTTTATCCTCTTTGAGGGTTGCATAGCTAATCAAATCACATCCCACACCCATAATTTACTCTAGACCCAAAACTTCCTCCTTGGCTCCCTCCTCTTCTTGTGGAGTTGGGAACCACTCTAAGTCCCCATCTGCATTCTCCTCTATACCTATATCTTCCTCATCTACACACTCGCAATCCTTATTCTCTTGTAGAGTAGCATGCTCTATTTTTTTACCATGGCATACTCTATTCATTGGGGTTTCCCCACTATTCATAGATCCACTACCTGACTTAGCCAAGATTCCATTATTCAATTCCGAAGCCTTCTTCATGGCATTAGATTTTGAAAATTTGGGGACCTATCCCAATCTATGACTTGGATCCACTTACCCTCCTTTGTGATGATCTATAATTCTTGAAGGTGCCCACTACTTGGGCTGATTCCTATGCAAATTCTCACCCGAGCCTTCATTTTTCTCCATGTAGTAAGGTTTTTATCCACCCCTATGAAAGTTCCCAATTGATTCCCTACTAGACTTAGGGCCTCCTCATCCCAATATTCTAATGGAAAGTTGCGCAAATTTACCCATTCTTTCATTCTATTCATTTTGTGCTTGTGGGGATTGAAATTTGGCTCTCATCATTTAATATAAAACCCCACTTCATCCATTTGCAAGAGTGTTTCAAACATGATGATTTTCTCTAAATGTGATGATGGGCACAATCAAAAGAAAATTACAAATGAAAAATTTGATGCATGCCTCTTTTCCCCATTGGTTTCTCAACCAATCCACTATCTTTTCCACTAAACATAATACCTTCACCCCACTTTGTAAAAAGTATGCTCCTTCACCCTATTTGTAGAGTTTCTTAAGGTTTTGTTAGGGATGAACATTGCCTTACCATTTCTATTGAATTCACAAGACAATTGAGAGGGGGGTGAATCAATTGTACCTTAAAACTTCAAAACCCTCACAAACATTCAGTTCTACATTAATTTAATTAACCCTTAATATGTTAGAATAATTAATCATGAAGGCAGATAACATAAACATAACCAAATCAACACCATACATAAAGAAACACTAGATTTACATGTAAAACAAAATATGGGAAAAACCACGTTGAGGATTAACTCACAATATAAAGTAATTTCAAGACCCAATACAATAGGGCTCACTACCGGAGGGCTCACTGCCCAAAAGAAAGAAAGGCTCACCGCCAGAATAGAAAAGAAGATAGAGAAGAGTGTTACAATGAGAAATCGATCTCAATGCAACAAAAAAATATACCACAACATCACTAACACCTTCACAGTCCTTATAAATAATTGTAGACACTTCTACTCACTGCATTTAATAATCTAACACATGAAATCCCACACTACACTTCACAAATTCGCACCCAAAAACTCTGTACTTTGCATTATTCACATCATACTCATCTATCTGATCATCCCTCAACAACTCAACTCATATTTATACCATTTTCAACCTTGAAAACATTCTCAAGGGTTGACTATGCACCTCAACCATACAAATGCAAATTAGGTTGGAACCAAAAAATTACCATGGTGGAAAGGAATGAACATGGACCACAACACACCTTAGCTAGGACCTAAATCCACTCATACACGCCACACCACCCCTCCACAACCATCAAAGAAACTTCACAAGTAGTGTAAAGACCCAAGATCAGTCGAACCTGTGTTAATACCATCAAACATTTAATTGCACGCTTCCTCAAATCCAAAGATGACTTGTGGACACCACATAACACTTGAACACAATATATAGTATTCCATAAACACCCTGGAAACCAACAAATTTCACTTGAAGAATGTACACACCTAGTACACTCAAACAACTCTTCCATACACTGTAACTCAAGAAACTCACTTTTGAAGCACCAAACCTTAAATGACTTCAATAGAAGAAAGATATGAAAACTATCAGCACCCTTCCAAATTTGAAAAACCTTAAACCACTCTATAGAGAAATGCAGAGAAAAAACATTTCTCCTAGACACCTCTACAATATATAGTTCACAAATAGGTGAAGACACCTTCCTTTGCACAATGATCCAACACACCAAATTTTGGATGCAACACCTTTGAACACATCTAATAAACATATTCAAACCACAAAATTATATCTTCAACCCAAAAGAACTATGCAGAAAAACCAAAACACTACTCTACAATACAAAACACCACTACAACACATTGTTTCCTCTTTTTATCTAATTTTCTCAAAAGAACTTGGAAACCAAGCACCAAAAATATCCCCAACATCTTTAGTACTTCCTTGTCACCACCAAGCCAACTACACCATAGAGACTCAACCATACATCCATAGATAGAAGCTTATCAAAGCAACACTAGAGGTTGACACCAGTAACTTACTAATGACAACATAATGCAACTAATCAAAGCATCATCAGAGACAACAACTCAATACCAAATACTCACACTCTTACAACAAAATCCTTCTCATATAGTTGACACCAATGAAAATACCAACTACACATACTTGCAACAATTTCTTCTCATCTCATTGATAGAAATCACTTTTCCAGAGACCACATGATCTCTCCTCACATTAGGATTCTCTTTCACACCTACCTCCTTCTAAACCTTATGAATTCTCATCCCCCAAGTTCCAATCTCTATTTAATCTACTTGTGTTCACATCAACAACATAGTAGGTCCCTTGACTGACCCATCCACCAACTGCTAGGTACTTCCCTAAATTCCTTGTTGCAAGGAACCCCCGCCAATGGTTAGATTGAGTTGTTGGAATTTCTCTCTTTCTTTACCTCAGCCACCCATTTCAATCCCCCCAAGTAGTCTCCTTGAGGGAGGGCATGGAAAAATTCCATAGCCTCTTAGGGAGGCTTTAGATCATGCCATTGTTGTGGTAGAGCATGTACTCTCCACTTATTTGCATTAGGTTGGTGCCTAGATCTCCCCTAGGGTTCTCAACCCAAATGCAATCTCAATTTTTGAGGTGAGGTCAGAATCTAGCTCGAGATTTGCATCGGTATTGATGAGAAAGGTACCTTCTGCCCAACAGGATTGCATTTTCTCCCATGCAATTTTGGGTACCCGAGAAACCATGATCCCATCATCCTGCTAAACTTGCATCTACACCAACCCTTTCTACCTCTAGGTACTTCTTCTCTGTAATACCAAACATCTGTCATAGCTTCTCTAGTAGTCATTCTTGCTCTATAGTCATTGCCCAAAAAATTTATCTAACAACCATTTTTTCCAAAGGTTTACATGTATTTTCCCCTCTTTTCACTTCTATTTTCTTCTCAAAATATAAAGATTAGATTACATTTCTATAAAATTTTATATTTCTTGGACTATTGATCTATTTTCCTTGTTCTTCATTGTGCAATCAGGCTCAAATTTTGGGAGACATTAATTCTTTTACTAGCATTTTATATTGCAGTTTATCATATGAATAATAGCACATCACACTAATCTACTAGACAATGACTTCTTGATTTTGACTCCAATTTCCTCTCTATTATTATTTATCATTGTGAATGCATTTTATTGAATTTTTTATATAGCTTCCTATAGATCAAGTTCTTATCATTTTTCTTTATGTTTTATCTTAGTGAAAATTTTCATTTTCCACATTTTCCACATTCTAGCATAATCTAGTAGAATTTTTTATTTTTTGTTTATAACAACAATAAATATTTATGTCATAAAATTGGCTTTTTCCTAGTGTAGTGTCTTGAAAAAATGATTTAGAAAACAAAAATATTTTTGTTTTTTTATTGTAAGAGGGATACCTTTAATTGCAACGAGGAGGAATTGTCAAATGTGTTAGGGATGGCAAGAGATGACTCTCTAATTTTTTTAGAATTTTCAAGTGGATGTTTAATGAATTGAACCTAATTAATGTAAAGGTCCATTCTTTGGGTAACAATATTGGGGTTACTCCTAATGAAAAGAGATTTTGAATTCAGAATCTCGGTCTTGGAGGATAAAATGGCTAGAGCTTATGAGAACCTAGAAATGGTGGTTAAAGTAAGGCGGCTCTCCATAATGAATTTGAGGGTCTCCAATTTATCAACAAGAAAGCTAGGTTATGGAAAGGAGATTATTCAAGTGTGAAAGATGTTGTTTTTGGTCTGGTGGATCTCCCCAAAGATCTGAAAGGAGGCGATAGTGAGAAGCACCCTTACACTTGTACGTACAATAAAACCAAGAATGATTTGGGGGTTCCTACGAAGGAGGTTGTTAAGGTCATGGAAATGCATGAGAAGATTATATCTAGTGATCTAGAAGCTACTAAGATTCTGAAAAATCTGTAATTGCTTATTGGTTATGTCTTGTTTTTTGGTTGGTTGTTCGCTTGTTTTTTGATGATGGTTGGCTGCTTTGTTTGTTTTGATTATCATTAAAATCAGTGATTCTTTTTGTAAAGGGTTTTGGGGTCCCTTCAAAACCTACATTTCCTATAATCAAAAAAACCAATTTTAGTATTCACATGTAAAACCCCAACTAGGCTACCAAATAATAGACCAATTTTTTTACTAAATAATCTATCATTTATTTTTAATAAGGAAATGTGATTTGATTAAATTATTGATTTTCTTTGGTAAGTCATTTTGAGCTTCACAAAGAGTTATTTTTTTGTATTTCACAAAGTGTGCAATGACAACATAATTGGGTTTATGTCAAATCAAACACAGTGCTCAGGCTAGGAATTACAAAACATAGTGACTCCATATAAATAAATGGCTCATGGAAGGTGTGAGGCCATCCATCTCGTCAAGATGAATTATTGAAACCTAATTCTAACAAAAAATGAGACCACCCCTTAAATGGGTAAGGGCTCTTGTATTGTCCATCTCACTACAATATCTTATCGCTCATAATTTCTAATAATATTGTCCTTGCACATATATATAGTTTGCAAGTCCAATAATTGTAATATAATAACCAATAAGAATATAAATGATATAAGATAATTATGAGCTAATGATCTAGGACTCACTGCTAGGTTGATATGATAGTATCAACTAGTAGTACAAGAAATAATTGTAAATAGTGTAGTCTTTCTCATGAGAGTACATTGACTATAAAATATCTTGACATGATGATCAATACAATTGGATTAATCCTAAATATCTAAGAGCTCTACCAATTTCAAGAGGTTGCATAGGTTGCATGATGTTCCAACATAGCCATAGATTAAATGGATATTCCATCTACAAACAATATTAACACATATTAAACTCTTGGGACAACCATGTCGCTCTAAACTAATGATAATTTTTTCTATTACAACTAAGTACTTTCAAGCTTATAAATAGGGTATACCACCTAAATATAACAAGGTTTGAAACCAAAAAATGGTTCATCCATAATATATTATAAGATCTACCAATCCTTGAAGACTATGGGAGTCATTCGATTAATATTTTACTAATGGATCTTTAACCTCCTCACAAAATATAAGGACATTGTAACATATAACAATGATATTTTCCATCAATATTGAACTCCACTACATAAATGATCTATTCTTCTAAATTAAGACACATATGATTATGAGTTTGTCCTACCAGGAAATTTAACATCATTAATTTAAAATTTGTTAAGCTCATATATTCTAAGGTTCATACTTAGTCCACTATGACTATAATACCAAGGATTGATAGAAACATATAACCATAAACTATGGCTTATAGATTATATCCTACAACATATGTCACAAAATAATCAAGTTGCATGCTAGGCCTATGCTATCATTCTCATTTTCGGTGCACATTCACTTATCAAATAAATGAAGAGGTTGAGCAATCACTCGACTAGATTAAGTTAGGGTCAATTGCACTATTTTTGAAAAAAATAATAGAACTTCATATAGTTTCATGAACTATCAAATCAAATTATAATCAGTTGGTTGACATAATTTCAAGAGGATAATAGGTTGGAAAATCTTATGAGTTGTATGAGAAAACCATGTAGTAAGTCACACTATCATTTCTAGCATGCATGCAAGAAATAATATAAAATTATGGGGCATGCCACAATAATGAGTTAGACTTGGCTAAAAAATTGTGCAAGGTATCTTAGGCATAATTCAAGGGCTAGCTAGAGGAAATATATAAAAACTTTAGGATCCATGATTATTGAATATTTGGGACACGTTGGGACTTACAATTTTTAACCATGTTGTGATTATGAAATCTATTGGATAAACTAAGATCAATGGAAATGACTCTCCCCAAAAATATCAAACCCTATGAATCCTAAAAAATAAAATAGAAAACTCATAAATATAAAGGATCAATTTGAATTTAATCCTTGGCCCCATGATTAGCAATACCAAATATCAAGTGATGAGAGGAAACACAATTTTGAATCACAAATAAGTTAATCCTTACAAAGAGAAAATTATAATAACTTATAGGTAAAATATCTTATAAATTCATAGGCATGAATAGTGGCCAATACATTCAAGCATAAACATGATTCAAGCTCTATTTTATAACAACAAGGTTATAGATCTCTACAAAATTACTAATTTTATGTGGCCTTAGAAATTTATATCTTAGCTTAGCCTTCAAGATAAGGGAACAATCAATATTCTCAGAGTCAAGTTTTAAGCATGTAACACTATTTAATTAGCACATCATGAACACAGTATCACTATATCAAGAAGATAAATGTTTATGATAATGAGTAGATTTTTCAATATCTAGTAAATAGCTAGGAATCATAGATAATACCTTTCTTTATAAACTCATCTTAGAATAATTTATCAATTAAAATTCATTCAATTTTCATCGTTATCCAAATCCCACAAGTGGCTCTAATTTGAAAAATATTATTTTTACTCAATAGATTTTAGAGTAATCAAGAAGACTCGTTATCTACATATCACAATAATCAATAAAATATTTAATAGCTTATTCATCCATACATCCTTTGCTATCTCCTTCTATAATGAAAAAATGATATGAAGATCATCCTTCTTGGAATACAAATTGCATCACTTTTTATTTTATATATCTAATGATACTTGTAGAATCTTAGTATTTTCTCTCTTTTTCATCTCCAATCATACTAAGCCATAATGAGTAAGGAGCTTGATTATGTAATCAAACATATTCATAAGAAACTATATAAATACAAATACAATCATCCATTATATTCACATCCAAAACTAAGTATAACTCTTAGCATAGGAAATTTTATAAATATAGATAGAATCATCCATTATATTCGCATCCAAAACTTAATATAACTTTTAGAATTTAGGATCAATTATTACCATTTTTCAATAGAGTGCAAAAGATTTTTTTAAGGGTCAACCTAAATATCAAGCCTAATTTTTAACCTATACACCCTCATAGTGGGGTCCTTGTTACGCAAGGGTGATTATGAAGTACATAATTCAAAAAATTCATGACCAATATACAAAGTAAACTCTTTATATTTACATGGATTTCAATATTAAATGCATAAATCAACCAACTCAATAACAAGACTTATTATTCTAAGCTAACATATACACTTTCATGTGCATGATTAGTCATGTGAGCACATACACAAACACATCTACATATAGAAAAAATAGTTTTACCCACACTAGGAACACACATACACAACATTCATCTTTGAATACCTTCTTGGATTCTCCCATCTTTATTAGTATCAAACTTCATGATGATTTTATCCCCACAAATTAGTGAATCCATACTCTAAGCTTGTCCTCATCACCTAGGTACTACCTTCTCTATTTTTATCTCCACCAACCAATTAATATATTATCTAATCTCATCCCATAACCTAATTACTACCTTCCTTTATCATGTTCACATTGTCCAATTACCACATTATCTAATCTTGTTCTCACCACCCAATTAACACATTCCATAAGCTTGTTCCTCTATCCTAGTTATCGCATTCTCTAAGCTTGTCCACATCACCCAATTAGTTAATAATTTATATAAACTTCCCTTGATTCGTAAGGAATTACCAAGGTTATAACCCATTTATACATTCAATTCCACATGAGGAGAGTAATAGCTAAATACATATATGATTTACATAACACACATGCACATGCACATACTAAACCATGATCACAAAAACATTAATATTATTATGCCAGATCAAGAAAATTAGTTTATGAAATAAATTTTAACTCCTTTTTTTATAATTTCCTTCCCCAATTTTTGTGTTCTTGCATGTTGTTTCAACAATCATTACCCATAAAACCCTCTTAATACTTATACTAGGTTTTTGAGTTCCTCCTCCTTGGATATTATAAGTCAATTAGGTTGGTTCATTAATTTATCAAAAATATTATTCAATTCTTTTATGTTAAGGAATTATTTCATTTTTTACTCCAAATTCCATGTAATTATTTTGATTTGTATAATTGGTATACCATCTAGTAGTGCATTTTAGTAGGTGATTTATCTTCCCCTACGTATATTAAAATAATCTTGTATCTAGGATTATTTATTTTTGGCACATTATCCTCAAAATCTACTTTCCCACTTACATTTTACAATTGTATTTTAATCTTATTGTCTCTAACTCTTAAGATATTTCCCCTTGGTTGACACTTTTTTGCTATTATTTCCTCAATTGGATTTATCATGCACCATCTCCAATAATTAGTTAAATACCGTAAAACAAGACACCCCTTTCAAATTGGTTTGGCCCATCCATATGAATGTCTCCTACATAGTTGAACAAATTTTTTTAGTGTTTCAATTTCATTACTAGGATTTGTGAGTGATGCAGAGTTAGGAGGATTCAAAAACATATCTCACAATCCTTCAACAATAATTCAAATAAATCTTTGTATAACACATGCTATTAGTCATTCTATGTCACATTGGAAACATAACCATGGTAGCCCAAAAGAAGTTATTTCATTTTTCCCAAAACTGCAAACCCTAGACAGGGTTCAAACCTACCCTCACTAAAATGATCATAACTTATTCAAATCTTAATGAAATTTGATGAGACTTGAAGCAAATGAAAGTAGACTCATATAGAAACAAAAAAAAAATTGTTTTCAGATAAAAAATATAGACCTTCCAATCCGTACCATCATATTTTTTCAGACTGTAAATTCTGCACAATATTGTTAAAATAGGCAGTCTCAACAAAATAATCATATCTTCCACAAAACTCAATAAAATTCAATGAGACAAAAATAATTGGAAACTAGAAACAGAGATATTTCCATAAATATATGATACTCCATTATTTTAGTGCATACCAGGCCATACAAATCACAACTTCAACCTGGAAACAATGTAGAAATCATAAAATGCACACCAAACTTGAGGTTGCCATTCATCAAACTTCACAAATAATGTCTCCAACCTCCCCAATTCAAGTTTTGGAGGGTGTACTTATAAATTTACAACCAAAACCAACTATTTTCAACCACCTTTTAGTTATTTTGTTGACAAAACACCTTAATGACACTTTTGACAAGTTGCTTGACAACTTTCTTGAGCAATTTTTACAATTTTTACAATATGGAACAACTTCAAACATTATTTGAAAAATGACTTCAACTATGACTTCCTAAGACTCAAAAACCTATAAAATGGTTTTATAAACCTTATTATAAGACCCAATACATAAAATAGAGCAACTATTTACAAATGGCCTCATGGAGTCAAGAAATCAAACAAGTGCTCCTGCACCAGTGAGTACATAAATTATTTTTCAAAAATAATGATCTATATGTTAGGTTGTATTGATCTACATTCATGTGGGAAATTCAAGATTACTTTAGAGCCCTTGATACTCAATGAAATATATTCTCTTTTAAAAGTAAGACAATATTCGTCCAAAAAAAATATTCTAGATAATTATTAGAATATTAAATATCCACTAGACCTTAATTTGCATAAACATCATTCTTTACCAAGATATGTATTAATATTATAATGAATTATGATTTATCCATATCATTCAACTATCAAGTCCTCAATAGGTACCTAATAATGTACCCTTTTGAAATTTTAGAAAAATAGTCATCATAGTTGTTCCTATCACTCAATGATTCTATACAAATAAATAATATATTAGTGCAAAAGGGGAGGCAAGTAGAGGTTATTATTTTCAAAATATTTTAACCTTGAAAATTTTAAATCATATTTTTCTTCTAGAAACATTGTTGAGCCATATTTTATCTAGGCATGGGCCCTTTTGAATTTTAGTGAACAAGACAATATTACATGATATAATGGTGGTTAAGGGGAGATAAGAAAAGGTATTATTTTAAAAGAGTTTACCCTTGGAATTTCAACTCATATTTTCCTTAAAAGGTTTGTTGAGCTATATTTTCCCTTGAAGCCTCTAGGTTGCAACAAAAAATAAACCACCTCATCTTGAAAGGTATCAAAGAGAAACTATGATTTAAAACACTTTAATAATCAAATTATTGAAGATAATAATTGACCATTATATCTTGAAAATACTCCTACATGGAACCTAAAGAAATAGATCCTTTATCTCGAATTGTTCAATATATGTAGACTCAAATAGTCATAGTGGTAAATGTCTAAGGCCATATAATTTAAAGGGATCCCTCAAAAATTTGAAGAGTAAACCTCCTTAGAATCCATAATATTTTAATATTAAGGCCATTATTAGTTCATCTTTAAAATAAGAAAAATAAATCCAAAAAAATCAAGGTCAAATCCCAAGGCAATTTTATATTTGCAAGAAATGGTAGATGAAGGGTATACCCTTGTGATGAACTAAATCTACTCATGACTCAAAACAATAGAAGTTTTTGTTTCCTTTATACGTTCCCTCACTCATATCCAAAATCTGATGGAATTTTAAATTACCTTATCCCCTAACTAGTTATGGTGCTTTCTATATAAATTTCCATACACCTACCAAATGTAATGACCCCCAAAGGAAAAACCATTACCCACATAGCTTCATTTCTTTCTAGGTAACCTATCATGGGAAAAAGGTGGGGAAAATAATGAATAATAAACCCCCATATCTAATCAGCATTTAAATCCCTAACCCCCTTTTGAATTGGTTTGGATCATCCACATCAACGTCTACTACATAGTAAAATAATTTTTTCAAAGTGTCAAGTATATTACTATGATCCATGAGTCCATATAATAATTCTTAGAAATTATGATCTATAAATTAGGTTTTATTGAGCTATATTCATGAGGGTAATCAAATATCAATTTATAATCCTTGATCCTTGATGGAATGCATTGTCCTATTTAAACTCAAGACAATATTAGTCTAAAATTTTAGTCTACATAATTATTCATATATTAAAGTCACTAGATCTTTATTTTCATGAACATCACCATTTACCAAGAGGGTGTGTGTAGAAATATGAGGGCCAAAAAGTGGCCATAAACACTTCTTGGTCCATCTAGGCCATAACACACTCACATTATGGCTTGGTAATGAACAAGCCTAAGCTAGTCACTGTCGAGCCACAATGTGAGTGCATTAAAACAAACTCACCTTATAACTTTGTTAAAAATAGAAATGCAAAGAGGCCAAGCTCATTTGAACCCAACCTCTTACCTCTACAATAAAAAGTTGTAGGCGAGAAAAAATGTATACACATTCTAAAATCGATCAAACCACCATCAAAATATCACAACAATTTTTGAGAGGTTGAGGAGGACGTTTTTCTATTTTTTAAGTGTAAAAATTGAATAAAATAGTAATTTAGCAATTTTTTGATTTAATGTTTTTTTCTTTTCAAGAATTGAAATCCTTCACCAATTGATGGAAACCCTAGTTCACCAATTAATGAAAAACTTGGTGAATAAAATAGACAAAAAACTCTTAGAAAACTCCTCCATCAATTCCTTGGAATCCTCCTCAATCGCAAAAAAACCTAATAGGTCAAATTGAAAATAATAGAAGGTACTCCAAGAATTGTTCGATAAGTTGAAAAATCCAAGTGGAACTAGTTCCCATTATACAACCCTCACCACCTCATTAGAATATATCATCTCTTATATAGATTACATGAGTAGTAAAATTAACATGTGGTTGAATAATATGGAGGAAGAACAACAATTTTATGCCTCAAAATAGCCCAACCAACAAGTAAAGAAAAGAAAATATTGAAATCTAATTTGTCTATTTTTTCATCAATCCATGAACTAATACACCAAGTTACATGGTAGTTGAAAGAGATCCCCTATCCATTGGTTCCAACACCAATAAATAAGGGATTCTTTTGGGAGAGGTGGTAGACTATTTTTGAACATCCTCCATGCAACAATAATGAGGTCTCATAGTATTTTCTTAGGAAAGTCTATTAAAAAAATTCCTCAACAAGATCTCAAACTAATTTTACAAGTGTGGCTTCTAAGAAAAATGTGGCAAATTTGATTAGGATGGAGAGGGGTCACATTGTGCCCAAGAACAAGCATGGAGACCCCTTAGTAGGCCAAACATTAAGCATGTCATGATCCCTTCCACTGTGAAAGAGAATATTCAGGTGGAGACTCTAGAGTTCGTCATCTCCCTAACATAGACCTTGTTATAACATACGAGGATTTGGCACAAGATGATGAGGGTGAGGCTCCTAGGTATCAAAAATCACCTCACCTTTGTTGAAACTATGGGTCTATTTGCAATTATGGGCCTAAGGATGCTCAGGATACATGGGGTCAGAAGAAAGACACACACATCCATATTGGATGATATGGTATCCAATGATGACCTACTATATAGCCATTTGGTATTGATGAAAAAATAATTTTGAATACGTTTGAATGATTTACTATATTCCCTTTTCAAATCTAAGATTAACTACATTCATCCATGATAATTTAAAATTGATGTAAATTGGTTGTAATAAAATTTCAAGGTCAAAGTGTTCATCCTACATCTATCAACCCTTCATCTCCCAATTATGCAATCATATCAAGTACACATGTATGTAATTAGTAATGAAATAGTAAATATAGTACATGTATTTTCTTTCCTTATAGAAGAATAGTATTAAAATTCATATTGGATGGTGAATAGGTGGATGTTGGACCTTCAAGATTAGAACTTGTTAGTGGGAGTGTTCATACAACTTTCACTAAGGTAAGCTTAACTATTTTCAATCATTATGTTTGTAAATAATGTTAGGTATATTTTGGTAAAAAAAATTGATCTATTTTTAGTTGATGACATCATTTCAAACTCCTAATATTCATGGAATAATAGAGGTGGGTATTTTCAAAATAGTTTTATTTTTTATGCATTTAACAAAGGAATGAGTTGAATTAGAAAATTTCATATTCTACTTCTTGTTTTACCCCACATCTAATAATGTAAATATAAATTATATTAATCTATAGTCTATTTTTTTATGCTTTTCATAGGGGGCATAGCTCTATATCATGTACTTTCCCATCAAAAGGATGGAAAGAGGCAATGATTGATTAAGACTGATTATAAAATGGTGATAAGTTATCATTCCCTTATATGTCATTGTATAATTTATTTTTCTATATTAATGAGTATATTCTTTATTATAATAGGTGAACCTCTTAAAAGGGTGATCCCACAATAGTGGTTTACACTTTTTGGGAGATCCTGATTTTTGCTGAAATCACATATTTTTAGAAAATATAATGATTTAAGCCTTTAAAAGTTCCATTTAAAGGATTCCAATTGAATAGGGTTTGATCAAACCACCTTAGATCAAACCCCCTTAGATAGAACCCCGCTAGTTTTAAACCATACCTATAATGGAGTCTCCTTTGCACCTATCAAAATGTTGATAAAAAATAAGTTTTGATTCACCTTTTGGGGGATCAAATGAATTCATTTAAAATTTATTTTTTGTAATTATGTATTCCTTATTATAAGCTTCCCAAAAAGTATAATTTTAAATAAATCTGATTTGTTTATTATATTTATTTTTTATTTCTTGTGAATGTAGGTTTTTCACTGAAAATCAAGATCTTTGTTCTGTACATGTAGAAAAATAGCAGATTATCAAATAAAAATTGAAAAATATCAATTCACTAGATATTGATGTCCTTGATCCAACAGAAAAAAAATTGAATTTTGATACATACAAAAAAAGTTATGTTTTAGCCAGTAAATCATGTCTAAATTGTAACTGGCTTGACTTTGAAACTTAATTAAGAAAAAAACATTCAATTAAATGCTATGAAACCAATTCCATGCACTAGATATCTTAGTTAAGAATCTAAATTATAAAAAAATAGAATTTTATCCTTCATAGAAAAAAATCTATGTGTTAGCTAGTAACGTCACTCTTTAAAAATGGTGTTTACTGTTAAAAACTAGTTTTCGAAGGAGATGGAAAAAGAAGTGCAATATGATTCCGAAAAAAATGAAAAAAATATATTTAGAATCTATAGACAAAATTTCACAAATCACTAGTTTTGATTGTCTTCAAATTCCTCACATTTTAGACGCTATAGGTGCCTGAAAGTGAAGATTTAAATAAAAAAATTAGTTCAATGTCCAATTTGGCCAAAAATTGTAAACTAGTATTGTGGGATCACCCAATTTTTTTAAAAAGGAGTTCATTTAAATAGGTTCAAAAGAAACAACCATCACTTCCCTCTCCATCTACTTGATAGTCAAAGGGTCATCAACTCTTCCATCACAATGAAGAGGACCGATTATTATGATTTTTTTCTATGCCTATATGAATTTATTGCAAATCTATTTTTGTATTACCAACATATGTAATTATATTCCTATATGTCTTTATTATACATATGTTATATCTTTACTAACATATAATATTGTATTCATATATAAAATTTTAGTTAATACAATTCATTTTATCGATGTTGCCTATATTTACTATAAATACTTTTTAGATGATACACATTTGATTACTTTTAATTTTATATGTTTGAAGATAAATAACTGATTACAAGGAGAATATAATAAAGAGATTTTTGTATTTATATTATTTATTAGTTTCTATAATATTTTATTTTCATGTCAATTTCTTTCATTACTTCAACTAGAGTGACTTGTAAAATTAGACTCCTATCTTTATAGGGTGATCAAACATATTGATAGAGCACATAGTGAAGCCTCATAAACCAAGTTAATCCCTAAAGAACTACAAGGATACTTGTTTTTTGAGAAAAAATGAACTTATTATTTTCCTTAAAATCTCAAGCCATCCATAGATCCAACTAGAAATGACCTTAGCATGTGAATCTCAACATGTCCTTGAGTCTAAGGGTTTATTTTGAGTAAAACTATGTACATGTTAAACTATGAAATACACTACCTCTAGAATATTACATTTATCAAGTGTCACTTAATGAAATGAAATTCAAGTACTTAGTTATCAAGTGTCACTCTATTGATATAGTAATAATATACTAGCCAACTATTACTCATCCAATGATCACACCTTGTATTTATTTTTGTTTCTTAACTATCATGATAAACATCATTGCACCAATTACCACTTTATAAATATCACATACAAAGGATTTTCTTCCCTATTATGTTCACAATGTTTGTAGTCCACCCCCCATCAAAGAATGTGCCCTATCCCCATCATGTAACAAATTAACAAGTCCTCTTTACTAAGGTAAAACAGGGTTATTTTCTCACAAAATGTAATGCTTTTAGGGTTATGGTTTTTATCTTTAAGTTTTCGATTTAGGTTTTGAGTATAAGGTTAATATTTTTGGCTTAAGTTGTGAGTTTAAGGTTTTGACAATGAATTTTCAACCAATAATAGTAAATTATATTCTATCTCTACCATTCTAGTTCTAAAATAACAAATATAAATCAAACTCAAATATTAAAGTGACTTTTAAGGTTATTTTTCACATACATACACTTTACTCATACATTGTCAAGGTTAGATAATATTCTTTCATTATAATCCATAAACATTCACTTCCACTAAATCCTTATTATGTTAAGTTATATCAAATTAACCTTTGAAAAAATCCTTTCTTAGAGTTCCAAAAACAAACATATAAGAGTAAGCAATTCAAGATAGCTCAATTCTTATATAGAAATCAAACCTTTCTTCTGCAATATAAAAAAAATCTATAAGGTTTAAGACAAAATCAATCCTCATTCACATATATGTAAAAACATTGCATGATTTATCCTTGATTACATGGCCAAGATTATATGTATTGCACAATACAATGTTTTCCTACCTAATTAGAAATATTTTCTTAAATATTGTCTCAAGACTCCTTTAAAAAAACAATAAGGATAATGACCTTACCTAAATGATTAATTAATTTATTTCCTCATGAATTCCTTTTCACTAACACATTATGTATGCTACATGTAGCACATTTTACACCAAGATATCAAGTCAACCATGCATGTGGGATTGATCACCAACATCATTACCCTTTTAAAGAAATTATATGGATTGTGTCCAAAGGAAAAGGTTCATCTTGCTTTAATTTTGTGGATGAGAAGCATGAAAGATTAGACAACCCATGGTTCTCATCAATACTAATTGCAAGACTATAAGTATGTTGAATACTTAGTCTCTTAATATATTGTCTTAGTGTAATGTGTCCTAGAATGATTAAGAGATGCAAAAAACAACCAAACCCTATAGTAGCATTCACCCACCCACCTCGACATGTTGGTATAGTCGGTTTAGTCCCACAATGTGTAAAAGGAAAATTATATGTATTGGAACCTCTATATTTATCTCAAATGATGTATTTTGTAAGAAATTCATTTTTGGTATTATCAAATGGTTTAGATTTGACCAAAATTAATACATGATATTGTAAAGGAACTGGACATCCACTTGTAGGTCTAGAGGGAAAGTTGATAAGTTCCATGGACTGAGAGAGTAGGTAGGAAAAATTTGGCAAGTTTTTGCTCTCAAGGCTCTTAAGAGACTACCTTGGTGCAATATAGCCTATAAGGATTGAGAGACCTATGGAATGAACTAGGGCATATAGTATAATTCACTCGCCCACCTCAATATGTTGATGCAATAGATTTAGCCCCATGACACATAGAATGTAGAATAATTTTGTTGGCATTTTTACACTACTCTCAAATGACACATTTTTCAAGAATGTATTCATTGCTAACACGGTCAAATGGTTTCAATTTGACCAAAGATGAGATAAGGAATTTTAGAGGGAATAGACATCCACTTGTAGGTCTAGATATAACATTTCTAGCTATCATGAACTTTGAGAAATACTCCATAGTTTGGAAAGTTTTTTCTCTTAGGGATCATAAGAGACTACCCTCAATGCAATGTAGCCTGGAAGGATCAAGATTCCTAGGGAATAAATTGCGGCCTCTAATAACATTCACCCACCCACCTTGACATGTTGGTGCATTTGGTTTTTCCCCACAACACACAAAATACAAAATATTCCCATTGACATATTTACACTACTCTCAGAATGAAGCATTTTGTAAGAATGCATTTATTGTTGGCATGGTCAAATGGTGTCGAGTTGATAAAAACTAAGACAAGTTATTGTAGAGGGACTCGAAATCCACTTGTAGTCCTACATAGAAAATTTGTAGGTGTCATGGACTTTGAGAACTACTATAGCATAGTTTAGATTTTTTTTGCTCTCAAGGCTCTTGAGAGACTGTCTTGGTGCAATGTAGCTTGGAAGGATCAAGAGACCTAAGGAATGAAATGAGGCATCCAGTAACATTCAACCACTCATCCCAACATTTTGGGGTAGTTGGTTTGGCCCCACAAAACATGGAATGTAAAATATACCTATTTACATGTTACATTATCTCAAATACACATTTTATAAGAATGCATTAATTTTTGGCATGGTCAAATGATCTCAAGTTGACCAAAAATAAGATAGGGTATTTTAAAGGGACCTAACATCCACATTTAGGTCCAAAAAAAAATTCATAGGTGCCAAGAACTTTGAGAAAAACTCCTAAGAGACTGGCTTGTAATAATGTAGCTTGCAAGGATTGGGAGACCCGAGAAATAAATAGAGGCCTCAATCAGCATTTATTTTCTACCCTAGCATGTTGACATAGTCAATTTGGCTCCACAAAACATGAAACATAAAAAATATGTCTATTGGCACGTTTACACTATTCTCAAATGATTTTTTTTGCACAAAATGCATTCATTCTTGGTATTGGTCAAATGATATTGATTTGATAAAAAATGAGAGAGGCTATTTTGGTGAGATCCCTTATTCACCTTTACGTCTAGATATAACATTTGTTGGTGTCATGAACTATAAGAACTACTTCATCATATTTTGGCAATTTTTCTCTCAATGCTCTTAAGAGATTTCTTTGAAATAATGTAGTTTGGAAGGATTGGAAGATTAGGGGGGCATGAGGCCTCCCCTACCATGCACCCACCAACCTTAACAATTTTGTGAAGTCCATTAAGCCCCAAAACACAGAAAAAAAAAAAAAAAAAAAACCTATTGGTATGTTCACACTACTCTGAAATGACACTTTTTATAAGAATGCATTTGTTCTTGGCATGGCCAAATGATGTTGATTTGACAAAAATCGAGAGATTATTTTGGAGGGACCCAAAATCCACCTATATATGTAGATGGAACATTTATAGGTGCCACAAACTATAAGAACTACTCTTTCATAGTTTGGCAATTTTATGCTTAGTGCTCTTAAGAGACTTCTCTAGAATAATGTAGTATAGAAGGATCAAGAGACTAGGGAAAGAATTGATGCGTCCCCTAGTATTTTTCCACCCACCCTAAAATTTTAGTGTAGTTGGTTTGGCCCCATGATGCACAAAACAAAATATATTCTTGGTGACACGCTTACACTACTTTCAATTGATATTTTTTACAAGAATGCATTCATTCTTGGCATGATCAAACAATGTTTTTGATTAGATAACCAAGGAAGGGCCTCGATCCCATACAAAGCTAACAACAAAGCCAAAAAAACCCCACAAAATAGGTTTTCAAAACAATAGCCAGTTAGTGGGAGGTAGGGTGGGCATCCTTCCAAGTAGGTGGAGGGAGGCAACTAGTACGCCACGGTGGACGTGGTTAAAGGAACCGCAGAGGCCGGTGAACGTGGGGCAGTACAAATGGAATCTGTGGACTCAAATGCAAGGTGATAATACGGGTCTAACATCCCCTAGGCTGGCGAAAACTCTCCATTATGATGATTTCTCATGTATTTTGAGCTCGTCGCTCAGGGTTGACATCTCGCCTCAAGCAAAAAGTATAATTTGCAAGGTGGTGGTGTTATCGGAATAAGTGCATTAATTCCTAACAAGCTTGTATAAGCATTGGTTTTGAAACGATAAGTTTTTGCATTGCCTTTGGAAGCAAAAGTGTGAGTGCAGAGCTTGGTCTATCCCTACCAACAAGTGTTGTGGTTAGAAGGTGCGGAATGGCGAAATGCACCAAGTTTGTGGTGGAAGTATTGGTTGTAGGTTTAGCTCATTTTGGGGTGGACACACCAATTTCTTTAGGCAAGTCGTAAGGGAAAAGCTCATTTAGGAAGATCACAGACCAACTCCTGAAGAGGATTTTGTTGAAATATGATCCTTTGGTGATTGTGGCGATAAAGATGGTGTTGGTTTTGGGGCATGTGGAAGCCAAGGAGTATGGGAGAGATAATCTCCACATCTCATCCCGATTCCTTGCTTCCCTTCTAGACAATCTGGTTCCGAAGGCCAAAGCTAAGTAGTTGGTTTTGAAGCTCTTCAAGAAGGAATTGACGAAAGGTATAAATGAGGTGCTATGAGTAGTGATAATGGGTAGAGGGTGCCCTCGACCGTGTGATGTGGAGCAGGTTCAGGAGGAGGACACCATCAGAATTTATCCATTCCTTTTGGATATGTAGGGGACGAGCCTAATGTGGCATAGAACCATAGCGGCAGTGGTCATTATCTTCCTGAAGAAATACTTTGGGATGATGTAGGTGGATCACTAGGACTGGCAAGAGGAATTTGAGGATTTTGCGGTTTTAAACAAGTTTATGTAAGTCGGGGGTTTCAATTCCCAGAATAGGATTTTTTGGCTGGGTAGGACTTGAATGCAGTAGATTACTTTCGCCATTATAGTGGCTTGTTCATTTTTTAGTAGTTTTTTGGTGTCGGGTCCTAGTGTTTTAGTGCTCAATCAAACTCTGGTTTGGTTTTTTGGGCAATGGAGGGACAGTTTGTGATGTCGTGTCAAAATTTAGCTATGAGATGCTACGAATTGTAAACTGTTATTTTCTTTTAATATAAACTCTCAACTCTTATGGATCAAAAAAAAAAAATACAGCCAGTTAGGAACAACATAGGACTAAAATAGAGTTAGAAAACCAAAGGAACCATCAAGTATAGGCATGCAGGCCAGTATCCATATTATCATCACAACTCACAGGCCTCTTATCCAAACCAAAAATAATAAAAAAATAAAAAATAAGAGAATGTCATAGGCCATTAAACATAATCCAAATAGTCTTAAGAACATTCCAACAAGTCTTAATAATCATATAATAAGCATATAAACTAAAATGGTCCATAACTGAAACATCTAAAGAAAAAATCATACTAGAGAAGGCCCATGAACTATAATATTTAAGACAAAAAAAAAAGCATGAAGAAAATATAAAAACATTAAGAGTATTTGATGAGACTCCAATTTCCCTGAAGATCTTCCACAACTTCCAGTCAACTCTCTTTCTTCTCCTTGTTCTCATTCTTTATTGCTTCAGTCTTACCTAGAGCCTTTCCTTTTTTCTTTTTATTGCTTCTTAATTTTTCCCTACCCCGACATTGTTCCCATGACAAATTTTCTAATGATACCATCAACAACCACACTAATATTCTTGATCACATCCTCCATTTCCTTATAATTTTTAGATTTGGTACCATCATTGAGATGCATTTCCACCTGGGTCAAGCACTCATTAAGGACTTCAATTTTAGAATCAAGGATATTTAAATCCCTATCATTGCCACTATCCTGCAAAGGGGAGTTCTACATAATAGTGTCATTCTCTTCCTTGGTAATAGTTGCATTCTCTTATTTAGTCATAGAGGATTTATCCATAATAGTGTCATGATCAAAGCTGACAAAAATTGAGATATTTTATAATGGAGGAACCCCATATGCACATTTATGTCTAGACAAAACATTTGTAGGTGCCTCAAACTCCAAGAACTATTTGTCATATTTTGGATATTTTTTCTCTCAATGCTCTCAAGTGATTTCCTTGAAATAATGCAGCTATAAGGATTGGGATTTCAAGGGAAAAAACTAGGGCCTCCCCTAGAACTCACCCACTCACCTAGATGTGGTGTAACAATTGATTCAACCCCATGACACATGAAACACAAAATATATTTGTTGGAATGTTTACATTTCTCTCAAATCATGTTTCTTGTAATAAAACATTCATTCTTGACATGGTCAAACAATGTCAAGTTGACCAAAACCAAGAGATTTTATTATGGAGTGTCTGCATATCCACTAGACCAAAACCAAGAGATTTTATTATGGAGGGTTTGCATATCCACTATATGTTCATATGAAACATTTTATGGTGTGATGAACTGTTGGAACTACTCTATCATTGTTTGGATTTTTTTTTCTCTTAGGGCTCTTAAGAGAATCCCCCAAAATAATGTAGCTTAAAATAATCAAGAGGTTAGAGAACCAAATGATTTCCTCCACTATAATTCACCTTCCCATCCCAACATGTTGGTATAGTTTATTCAGCCCCATGACATACAAAACACAAAATATGCTTGTCGGCATGTTTACGCTACTCAAGTAAATAGTGTTTTTACAAGAATGCATTCATTCTTGGTATGGTAAAATGATGTCAAGTTTAAAAAAATAGACAGAGGTTATTGTGGAGAGACCCCATATCAAATTGCAAGTCTAGATATAACAATTGTAGGTGTCATAAAATCTGAGAACTACTCCATCATAGTTTCATAGTTTTTTGCTCTTGGGGCTCTTAAAAGATTGCCCCAATATAATGTAGCCTATAAGGATTAGGAGATCAATGGAATGAACTAGGGCATCTCCTAGAATTCACCTACCCACCTAAATTTTTTGGCACAATTGGTTTTTCACCACAACACATAAAATGAAAATTAATATGTTTCTTGCCATGTTTACACTACTCTCAATTGATGTTTTTATAAAAATGCATTCATTCTTGGCATGGTCAAATGATGTCAAGTTGAAAAAAATAGAGAAATGTTATTGTGGAAAGACCCCATATCCACCTATAGGTCAAGATGGAACACCTTTAGGTGTCATGAACTTAGAGAACTACTTTGTCATAAATTAGTAGTTTTTTTCTTTTAGGGCTCTTTAAGAGACTACCTTGAAATAAAGTAGCCTAGAAGGACTAGGAGATCAATGGAGCCAACCAAGGCCTCCCTTAGCATTCACTTACCCACCTCGACATGTTGGAGAAATTTTTTTTTCCTCATGACATAAAACACCAAATATTATTATTGGAAAATTTACAATAGTCTCAATCAACACCTATTACAAGAATTTGTTTGTTCTTGGCATGATCAAATAGTGTTGAAATGACCAAAATTGAGATATTTTAGTGTGGAGGTACCCCACATCCACCTATAGGTCTATTTGGAATATTCATAGGTTCTATAAACTCTAAAAAATATTGCATCATAGATTAGTATTTATTTCCTCTCAAGGATCTTAAGAGACTACCCCAAAATAATGTATCAATCCCATATAGAAATTCCTTTTGCATCATCATATTCTTCAAAAAAATATAATCGTAATGAATTCCATAAAATAGTTTACCATGTGCTAGTAGTTACAACCATCCAAACTTAGGAAAATGATTGTTATAATAGTCCAAGTGTGATAGTCTGGAAACACACATTCTTTTTAGATACCTTTACATGGAATATATCCCATGTCAAGACATGTGAAAGCATGATTGTTCATGTAATCACACTCATAAAGGAAACCAATAGCATGATGTCACAAAAATATAGCCTCAAATCCTTATACACATATTCAACCATTATCATGTCAAGTAAATAAAGTGGCTTGAGATTGAATATTCCTCATGGATCTTAAGACTACATACCTCCAATCATCAAATTGTCACAAAGTGGACTGAAATACCTTTGTTAAAAAGAATCTAAACCATTGTGACCATATCCATGTAGTCCAAGAAGTCAAATTAATCAATGAAGTACATCCACATACAAGACTCCTCAAACTAATATCATGCCAAAACCTATCAATTGAATGAGAAAATATCACACTAACCCCAAATAAAACATAGCATAGCATAGCAAGGAATTTAGAACATGTAATTCAATTAGGATCTAGTAAGATCAAATCAACTCACCAACCAAGATTTGTATTAGCTAAACAAGCTAAAATTTTCAAAGAGGGTGGAGACTCAATCAAAAGCTCAAAAAAAAATGGGGTCTCCATATTTTTGATAAAATAAGGCAAGAATCCTCATCAAAAGAAGGAAATCCCATGCATAAAATGATAAAATAAGGCAAGAATCCTCACCAAAATAAGGAAAAATCATGCATAAAATGATAAAATAAGTGGCTTAAGAGCCTTGTATGTACAACTACATATGCTTAAAGGATATGGATTCACATTTAGGAACCTATTTTTTCTTTTTACAGCTATGCATGAGCTACAAATTAATACAACAAACTATTCAGATGATAAAATCTTGTAGAACCACACATGTAGGCCTATTAAGAAGAGTTAGTATTTTATGAAGACCTTGAAGTCATGAAAAGAGGTATATGATGATGAATAAACCTAAGAGACACAAGAAAACATCCCAAAAAGGGATTCTAAGAACTTCTTAGGACTTAGGCCCACTTGAACAACTAGGATCAAACCAATATCATTAGAGTAAGAAAGCTATAGTTCTAATTTGGGAAAATTCTACTTGATTACAAGTGAAGGGAATAATTGGGTCAGTAACCAAGATGGAGGCCTTGGAAATAAAAGTAATTGTTTTATCATGAGTTGATGATAAATGAACTAAGAAAACCTAAAAGAGTTTGGGATCCACACAATCATTCAAGAAAAGATTATCTTTTCTTCAAGAATATAAAATTCTATACTAATTGCACCAACCACATGAGAAGGTGGAAACCTTTTTCGCTTTGCCAACCTATATTTTAAGAATTAAATAACATGATCAAATAAAATTATTGTTATGAAGTAGATATCAACTTGGAATTAAATAAATAAAAAAATACAAATCATACATTCATGAAGTATCCTCATTTGTTCCCTTTTCTTTGCATTCTCAGTTCACTCTCCTCTAACGTTTGAGTCTTTGGTTGTTTCCTTGGCATGATGTCAAAATCCATAGCAATTGTGAATAAGACTTGGAGATTAGTCGAGTCATGGTATGATAAAGCATAAAACCACAACCAAACAAAAATTTAATGCACAATGAACACCACCAACACACCACCACAAGATAGAGAGTCCACAAGAGTGCAAAGTAAAGTAAGTGTAAAAGAGAAAAGGAAGAACAAAAATCCTTGGATATCATGTCTAGGAACCAAGAAATATCCACAAAAACCTTATTATCATAGCCCTAAGGGAGAGGAACGAAAGTATCATGTTGATGAGTTAGAGGTCATGTAAGAAGATTAAACCTAATATGAATTTTTGGATCATGATTAAATATAAATTGGTTTAACATTGTAAATGAGCAATAAAGTTTAGGTAATTTTTTGTGTATGTAAAATAGGATAAAATATAACCAATTTTAACACTAATTGTGTGTATCTAGATATAGAGGTCTAGGAAGAGGGAGAGGGACAAAGATAGGGAGAAATGTATCTAGAGATAGAGAGGTAGAGATGAAGATAGAGGGTGAGATGAAGAGGGAGAGAAATAGATAAATATATCCAAAGAAGTAGAAGGAGATATAAAGATAGAGCTCGATATTTGGAGGTAGGAATAAAGAGAGAGGGAGATAAAGATGAAGAGAATGAGATATAGAGGAAGAGGGAGAGGGATAGAGAGAGATAGATAGATAGAGGGTGAGCTAGAGTGATAGAGAGAGGGGGAGAGGGAGAGATATATATGGGAGGAGAGAAAGAGAGAGAGGATGAGGAGATAGAGATGAAGGGAGAAGGGGGGAGATAGAGAGATGGGAGATATTTATATAGAGGTAAAGAAAGGAAGATAGATATGTAGAGATGGAGAGAGAGAGAGAGAGAGAAAGGATGGGAGAGAAATCCTATAGAGATAACTCATTATATAGAGAGGGGGAGCGAGAAAGGGTGAGAGAGAGAATGGGTAAGATAGAGAGAAGTGGGGATAGAAAAATAGATATGGGAAGAGGGAGAGATATGGGAATATGGGGGGAGATAATTGGGAGATAGAGAGGGAGGTAGGGAGAGAGGGAGAGGGGGGCAAAGATAGAGAGAGAGAATGATAGGGGAGAGATAGTTCAATATATAGAGAGGGAGAGATGTAAAGAAATAGACAAGGGGAGAGAGGTGAGATAGAGATAAATAGAGAGAAAAATAGAGATATAGAGAGGGAGATGGAGACGGAGAGAGAAATATGGAGAGATAAGAAAATATGGGAAGATATAGATAGAGAGGTAGATATATAGAGTGGGAGAAAGGAAGGGATGGAAGGGGAGAGAGGAAGAGAGATGGGTCTAGATAGAAGGACATGAGGAGAGAGGGAGAGATGGTTGAATATATCTATAGAGGGGAGAGGGTGAGGGAGAGGGAGAGATATAGATAGAGGGAGATGTGGAGAGGGATAGGGAGAGGGATAGAGATATAGGGAGATAGAAGTAGAGAAATATATGGATAGAAAGAGATAGAGAGAGATAAGGGAGAGAGATGGAGAGGTAAATATAGATATAGGTATAGATATCAAGGAAGAGGGAGATGGATAGATAAAGGGGGAGAGGTATGGATAGAGAGAGGGAGAGGTATCTAGAGATAGAGTGGTAGAGATGAAGATAGTAGGATAGATGGAGAGAGAGAGAGAGAGAGAGAGAGAGAGAGAGAGAGAGAGAGAGAGAGAGAGAAATATAGAGATATCTGAAGATATAGAGGGATAAATAAATATAGAGAGAGATAAGGATGTTAACATAAAATAGAGGGACATATAGAGAGGGAGAGATATATATAGAGGGAAATATAGAGTTATAGAGATATAAATATAATGAGATATAGAGAGGGAGAGAGGGGAGAGAGGGGGGAGATAGAGAGATAGAGGTATGGAAAGGGAGAGATAGGTAGAGAGGGAAAGAGAATGAGAGGATGGAAAAAGGGGGAAATAGCTTGAAATGTATAGAGAGGGAGACAGGATAAGAAGAGGGAGAGATAGGGAGAGGGAGATATAGAGAGAGATAGAGAGGGATAAGGAGATATAATGGTTGAGATAGAGAGAAGATAAATATTGTGAGAGGGAGAGAGAAAGAGGGAGAGAATGAAATATGGGAAGATAAAGAGAGAGAGGTATAGAGATTGGGAGAGGATGATAGAGGGGGGGGGAGGAAAGAAGAGAGGGGGAGATATAAGTAGAGATATAGGTCTAGAGAGGGGGAGAGAGAATGCGAGTGAGAGAGAGATAAATAAATAGAGAGGGAGAGAGGAGAGGAAAAGGGAGAGGGAGGTATGGAGAGATATAGAGATACAAAGAGATAGATATAGAGAGGTGAGATATAGACAAATAGAGATGGAGAGAGAGAGAGAGAGAGAGACAGATAGAGGGAGATATAGAAAAATAATGAGGGATAGTGAGAGAGATAGAGAGACATGGAGATAGAGGTAGATAAATATACTGATATGAAAAGATAGAGAGGGGGGAAAGAGAGAGATATAGATAAATATATAGAGAGGGAGAGGGGAGAGGGAGAGATATTAATATATGGATATATAGAGAGATAAAGATGGATTAGGATAGAGATGGGGAGATAGAGCTAGAGAATTATATTGATAGAAAGATATAGACAGATAGAGAAACTGGGAGAGAGATGAAGTGAATAAGAGAGAAGTAAAGATAATGATACATAGATAGAGAGGGAGAGGGGGAGAGATAGGGAGATAGAGATAGCATGGGCATGAGTGATATAGAAAAATAATAAATAGAGGGGTATAGAGAGGGGGAGAGAGTTAGAGAGAGGGGGAAGAGATAAAGAGATAGAGATAGAGATAAATATAGAGATAAAGATCATGCAGAAAAAATAGGGAACTTGTGTGTGTGAGTGAGAGAGATATGAAGATAATAAGGGAGGGATAATGAGGATGTAACGCCCCGCCACACAACCCTAGAGGAATTTGCATTTAACTACTTAAACAGAATCATTTTTATTTTTTTTAAAATTATAATTAATAAGCAAGTTCGCTAACTAATGCCAACAACCTCTAAGGTTACGAGACAGAGGTTATATAGAACCTCAACAAAAAACATGATTTAAACCATGTCATTTAATTAATTAATAATTTAATCACATACATTCCAATAAGATGAATTACATCAAAGCATAAAGATAACTTTCCATTTCAATAATCCGATCATTAAATAATAGATTACAACACTCATTCCCCATATGAGGCAAGTCCAATAACATAATGAGATTACAATTACAACTTCCACCTCAATAACAACTGAGGAGTAAAATGATACAAGATCAACTGAAATGCAATAAGGCAAGAACTAAAACTGAAACCAATGAGCTCTCCAACTGGAAGTCTCATCCACACGAACATGAAGAAAGAACCCAACGGATTTAGGTGCACGCCACCCAACCAAGTGGAACCCAAAGGCCCACCCCCCGTGCTAGGAGATAGTAACTAGGAATCCTAGTCAAGACCATCTACCTCTAGACACAGGCTAACATAAACCGAACCAAACTGAAACAACCAAACACATGAACCACACAAGTACAACATATGACCAACACATGTACAACATACGACCAACACATGTACAAATCAGATACCATGCAAGTACAACACAAGTACAACTCTACAAGGTCACATTGCTTCTAGAAATAAAGCAGAACAAGTATGTTGCGAGAACCATACACATAATAATCGAATACCAACTATGGTCACATCAGGTATGTTACAAAAACCATACCTACCAGAAACAAGAACCAACTGTTGTCCTAAACAGAGTGTCATCACACAGTTCATCATGGGTTATCCTTGGGATTCTTCCTAGGCTTTGGCCCCCACAACAAAAGGTTATCCTGGTGACCTTTATCGAATCCCGACCCCCATACTCACTCATGCGGAGCCAAATACCTTTTGTACAGACAAGATAGATGACCTTGCCATTCCAAGCCTTCCCACCCATCCCAAGCCTAACCGAGCACTTGGGTCCTTGAGTGAGGCATTAATATCTTGATTAGTGAGAAGTTAGTCCTAATCTTCTAAGTATTGTTTTAGTTATCACTTGATTAACTAACTTACAACGAGTTATCCTGGCACCACTTCATGTGTCGGCCCCCGTTACAAGCCACTCCTCTACTTGACAACACACACACACACCATCCAAACATCAATGGAACCAAGGTGCAACAAACAAGATATCACGACCTCTCCTTTCTCAAGAGGCAACACAACTAAAACACACTCCAACACTAGAGGTAGCAACAATAACAAGACCGCTCCTGATAAGGAGGCACACATTACAAAATCCACTCCTTTCTCAGGAGGCACAAACGTTCCCGGTCATGAAAACCGGGTACTGACATAGACACAACCTCATGCACTACCCAAGAGAATTCACAATAGGTTGACATCACAATGACAACCACATAATTGAAAAACCCATATGGAAGACTTATGAACAAAACACACCTTTAACCCGATTTCCAACAAAAGTACGAAGAGAATATCCACCGAAGGCACATGAAATAAACTACCTTTGGATATTCTAAATCCATGCCTCATTACATTACGTAATTCATTACATCAATAAAACCGAATTAAGAATTCATCTTTTCAGATAAGGGAGAAGTTAACCCTAATATTTAATTCCCTAATTGCTCTTAATAAAATATGCATTTATTTCAACTATACAAAAAATAACATTTTAAATAAATAAATGCTTCCTCTCTTCGACAAACTCTTCCAAAACGATTAACTTATCTTAACTAACACAATTATTTAATCATCAAATACAATATTCCATCTAATATATTATTCTAAAATAAAACCAATAGTTTGATTGAGAGTATAGCGTTTTCATTTTCACAATCACATTTAAGTCATGCGATTAATTTAAATCAATGTTTAATCCCCTCAATTAAACTTAAAACCTTTTTGAATAAACATCATTTTAATATATATTTACACAATATATATATATTAATGTTTTTAAAACTATATAATATAATCTTCCATATTATATTATAAAACTTAATTAGCAAAGAATAAATTTATATTTTAATATTCATAAAAATATAATATTAAAACATTAACTATATTTTAATATTATATGATTATACTATTAAAATAGTATTAAAATATTATCAAAATATTATTAAACGTGTCAACACCCATTCTCGAGCTGCGTGCGTGTTAGAGAAGGGCGACCGCATGAATCACGAGGCGGTCGGATTAGGGCTGGCGCCACGTTTTCCCTTACCATGGTCATGGGTCTTTGTTTTACCAGGGCGACGTTTAAATGGAGGGCGGCGCGTTTTATGGCAGGGCAGGAATGGTGTCAGGCAGAGGAGGAGGTCCACACGTAGGGTGTAGGGCGCGACAGAGCAGAGGAAGTGGCGGCGGAGGAGCTGTGGAACACAGTCGGCCACCATTACTAGTGGCGACGGCTGTGTAACACAGCCAGCCACGGGTGAGGGGGATGGCTGTGGGGGTCGCGCTAGGCGTGGCTCCCCCACATGCCTCCCATGGGGGCATGGTGGGGTGAGCCCCCGGCGGCTCCCCCAAAGCCCTCCAAACAAAATTTTTTAAAATTAAAATTTTTATTTTAAAACCTAAGGCCTGCGGATTTTTTTAATCGAAATGTTTTTATTATATATTTTTTTAAAACCAAGATTAAATTTTTCAAAACAAATTTGATAGGATCAATTACCCATATGCAAAATATATATGTATATATATATATATATATATATATATATATATATATATATATATATATATATAGCAAATATAATTTCAAATGAAGATTTTCAGAATAAAATGGGAAACTTATTCAAGAAATAATTATTTTCAGTCAAGAACACAATAATTTGAAAAGATTTCATTTTCACCCAAAGGTTTTTCCCTCCTAATTTAAAAGCAAGATTCAACATGGGTTGTACTTGTAGATCAAACATAAACTTGAATGTTTCCAAACAACAATTATATATAATAAAACAATTGAATTTGATGAACAAAGAACCTGATGATCCAAGAACTTGAGAAGATCCCGTTGATGCTCAACTCCTTGCTTTGATTCCCTCCTCAGATCAGCAAATTGCACCACTCCAATCCAAAACCCACAAAAATTGCAAAATTCTTTCTCTCACAAAATTCAATCTTTCTCCAAAACTTTCTCCCCAAAAATGAAGAAAATTCCCATAATAACCAAAAAAAATATCAAAATATCTCTACAACAACCATAATAAATTTCTGAAAACAGAAAATAGAAATATCTCATTTTTCAACTCTTTGAATTCAAACTTTTCTAAAATTGAAATTTAAATCATTTTTCAATTTTTCAATTTCAACAATTATCCAATAACCTCAACATAAATAAATTAAATTCTTTCAACAACATAAATTTAATTAATTAATAAGTAGATTTAATCAACGATTAAATTATTTATTAATTAAATTAAATTAATAATAAAATAAATTATATCTCAACATAATTCCAGATTACATTACTCAACAACTTAAATACCTTAAGCCATTTAATTACCCCTTTTCTAACTTGTAATTAAATAATGAAGAGAGGGCACAAAATCCAAAGCAACACAACCCAATAAACAACTGGCGACATACAAGGACTAGAGTGACGACCTGACACTGAAACCTAGCTACTATCTCCCAATCGAATACCGTTGGGTATTGAACACGCTCCAACCTATGAAACCAGGTGGAGTCGATGTCCTGTACCTGTCAACCTGCAAATCAAGTAACCAACAACATATAATATATCCAGCATAAAATACACACCGTGAAGAGGAAATCACGTGATCGTAGGGCACTAGCAAGCAAGTGATGCGATACCGTCCCCTTCACCAATACACTGCAAATAACTGACAATTCTAACATGTTGATATAATTCAAAGCATAAACATCTTTAATTCAAATAACCACTATGCTAATCCAAAGCATGGAATAAAGATAACATCTGAATAACTAGAAACTCATCACAACAACATACCCACACAAGGACACATTGTCCAACCAGAAGGGAAAACTGAGGGGTATTATAGAGGAAGCTTGAAATAGAGAGAGGAGATAGAAGTAGAGGGATATATAAAGAAGGAGAGATAGGAAGAGAGATAGAGATATAATTCTACATATATAGCTTAGGAAAGATAGAGGTGGGAAAAGATAGAGAAAAAGAGAAGGGGAGCTAGGGAGAGATAGATCAATAGATAAAGAGGGAGATATATAAAGGAATATATAAAGAGGTATATATATATATGAATAGGGAGATAGAGGTGGGAAGAGATAGAGAAAAAGAGAAGGGGAGCTAGGGAGAGATAGATCAATAGATAAAGAGGGAGATATATAAAGGGATATATAAAGAGGTATACATATATGAATAGGGAGATAGAGGCATAGAGAGATATGTATAATGAGATACAAATACAGAGGGAGAGGGAGAGATAGAGAGATGTAGAGGGGCCAAGAGTGAGAGAAAGAAAGGAGGTGATAGAGACAATTAATAGAGAGAAAGGGATGGAGGGAGAGATATATCCCTATCTATTTCTAACTCTCTCTCTCCATCTCTTTATATATCTATATCTCACTCTTCCTTTCTAAAACTTCTTGTCTCTCCCCCCTCTTGGTTTTATTTTTTCTTCATTCGAACATGAGTGTAAACTTTAATGTGAGAGTGTTATAACATAAACATGCTATAACACAATCGTATTTATATCCACTTTGGGTATTTTCAACCCTTAGGGTTGTATTTTCCTTACGAATCCAACCTAGAGGGTTGCACTTACATATCAATGCCCGATGGGGTGCTTTTTATAAATAATAAAAAAGTGACTTAATCTTGACAGAGTTCTTTATTAGGTTTGCACATTTGATGTCAAGTTCTCTCTTACCTTTCTAACCATGTAATTTTTTCTATATTTTAAATATGTTAATGTTTTTATCTTTATTTTCTTTTACTAGTGTCTTTTTTTTGGTCAAAAACATGTGTATAGTATTTTTTGTTTCATTTGTATTCATGCATCAAAATTTGAAACAAACTACATTTTTACATTCTAGACTCTATTTTATACACATTAAAAAAAGTTAATTAGTTTCCAAAAAAATTAGGGGCAAGCATGCCCAGTTTTGTATTTTTTTAAGATGTGTCCACTTTGAAAATTAGTAAAAAATCATATATTCATTAAAAAAATAGTAGAAAAATCAAGCATAAACTGCATGGTGTTAGCTAATTTCTTATTGAAGCAATTTTTGAAATACTAAAAAAATTAACATTTTAAGAGGAGCACATCATACACTATGTTATATTTTTTCTAACAAAAATAGGAGAACTTTGTGTGCTCCCCCTATTTGAACCCCTTAATCCTTCCACCATTTAAGAAAAAAATATTAGTTTAGAAAGTATCTATTTAAAGCACTATGACTCTTGTTCTTTTACCATCTTCAAATTTTGAGCATAATTATCTTCAATTTCTTATCTAAGACAAGTTTTTCCTAATTTCATAAGAAGAAAAATGTCCACTTAAGAGCCTCTTTTGGTCCCCCATTTACATGCACTTACCCAAGACATATATTAATATCAAGAGGAATTATGATTTATCCATTCCATTCAACTATCAAGTCCTCACTATTTTACTCAATCACAGGCCCTTTTGAAATTTGGGAATAACTTGAGGTACTATATCATAGTGGTTCCTACCATTCAATTTAGATCTTATATAGACAATGGTTGAAATTTGGGAATAACTTGAGGTACTATATCATAGTGGTTCCTACCATTCAATTTAGATCTTATATAGACAATGGATATACTGGTGGTCAAGGGGAGGTAAGTAAAGGTTATAATTTTAAAAACAGTTAATCCTTGGAACTTTCAACTCATATTTTTTTATAATTTTTTTATTCAACCATATTTCACTTATTTATGGCTCTTTTAAAATTTGGGAAACAATGTGGTATTATATCAAAGTGGTTTCTACCATTCAATATAGATCTTATATAGAAAAAGAATATTATGATGGTTAAGGGGAGTTAATTAAAGGTTATTATTTTAAAATGAGTATACCGTTAGAATTTTCAACTAATTTTTTTTATAATTTTTGTTGAGTTATATTTTCCCCTAAAGCTTCTAGGTTTTAAAAAAAACAACCATCATTTCTAGAAAGACATCAAAGGGAAACTATGGTTTATAACACCTCAATAATCAAATTAGTGAATATTAAAATTGATCATTCCATCTTACAAATAATCTTACATGGAAGTTAAAGAAACAAAAGCTTGGTTCCAAAATCTTAAAGGTATGTAGAATCAAATAACCACAATGATAAACATCTAAGACCACAAAACTAAAAAAGATCCCTTAATATTTTTCCAATGAGGAAATCTCCTTAAGATCCATAATAGTGTACTATTGATGATCATTAATAATATCTATCAAATTAGGCAAATAGATCCAAAAAAATAGAGTCAAATCTCAAGAAAAAATTATATTTATAATGAATAAAAGAGAAGGGATATACCCTTTTGAGTAACTAAACTTGCTTATGACTAGAAAATAATACCAAAATTTCGATTCCTTTTTATACTTTCCTTACCCCATAGTCACAATCTAAGGGAGCTTCACGTTACCTTCTCCGTTGACTAGTTATGGTACTTGCTATATAAATATTTTCACACCCATTACATAGAATGACCCTCAAAAGGAACAATTGTTATCGACATAACTCTATTTTTTTAGGTAATCTAGCATGGGAAAAGGGTGATAAAAGAATGAATAATAACCACCCCACCCCCATTTCCTAACATAAGTCCCTCTCCCTTTATGTATCTCTTGTTGTAGATCAGGGGCATGCAAGACAAAAAATTAAATAATTTTACATAAATCTCAAGTAGCCAGCCCTTTTGCCATTATAAAAGACTACATTGACTAATTTATATATTTAGGGTTTAAGCTTTTCTTTTCAAGACTTGGATTTAATTTATATATTAAATTTAAATCTAAAATTTATTTTAATTAGGGTTTGGTTGAATTTAGAAATCTTAATATAGAACTCTTAGGGCTCTACAAGTAATAAGGGTTTTGTTGAATGTAGGATTTTTTAAATAGAAATTTTAAGATTTCATAGATAATTATATTCACCTCAAGGAATTTATATCCCATCTAAGATAACAACATTACCTTGTTTTATGTCAATCAATCTATAAATGATGTTAGCAACATACATCCAGGAATAAACTCAAATGCATGATTATGTTTAGAAATTATAACATAAGCATAAGAACTTTTAGCATCAAAAATCAAAACTTCTATAATCAACTATTGTCCAACATTATTCTTATTTTAAATAGAGAAAATAAATACTATAAAGAGTCATAGCAATGTAATCCAAAAATTATTATTATAAGATTGATTATACATATAAAGTTTTAAATGCTCAATTTGAAGTATTTTGGCATACAAGCTAACAACAACAACTAAATTATAATAAGATTAAACATAAAAAATGGAAAATATGAGTTTTTAATTTTTTAAATACGTCTTTTCTTTGAAAAGGGAAGATGCGATATTGTTCAATCCAAGTGATAGGATTGATTTTAGACAAAACTTGTGTATGACAAAAAAAAAATACAATTTAGAGTAATAGGTGTAGAGATGAGGTTGATTCACATGATAGGACTGTATGACTGGCATAATATAAAAATGTAGATATCCTGAAAGACTTAGACTGAACTTATATATGACAGAAATGATACTATTTAAGTGATAGGTGTGGAGCTGGGGTTGGTATGAGAGGACTCGTCAATGACATAATCTAAAAGAGCGGGTGTCCTTAAAGATTTAGACTATGTTGATGTATGCCAAAAAAAATACTACTTAGAGTGATAGGTGTAGAGTTGGGATTCGTTCATATGATAGGCCTAGATGGATGATATAATCTAAAAGAGCAGGTTTTTATGAAAGATTGAGACCAAACTTATGTGAGACAAAAAATAATATTGTTTAGACATTAGAGTAATAGGTGTAGAGTTGAGGTTGGTTCATATGATAGGTTTGGATGGCTGATATAATCTAAAAGAACAGGTATTCTAAAATATTTAGATCAAACTTATATGAGACAAAAAATAATATTGTTTAGAGTGATAAGTGTGAAGCTAGGATTGATTCATATAATAGGATCTCATGGATGACATAATCTAAAAGAGCAGGTATTCTAAAAGATTGATACCGAACTTATGACAAAAAGCAATATTATTTAGATTGATAGGTCTAGAGTTTGGATCAATTGTATAGTAGGACTGCAGGCATGACACAATCTAAAACAACAGGTGTCTGAAAGATTTAGACCCAACTTATTCATGATAAAAAAACAAAAAACAAAAAATTGCTTAGAGTAATAGCTGTAAAACTGGGGTTGATTCTATAATAGGATTGCATGCATGACAATCTAAAACAACAGGTGCCTTGAAAGATTTAGATCCAACTTATACATGATAAAAATATAATATTGTTTAGAGCAATAGCTGTAAAACTGGGGTTGATTCGTAGAATAGGAGTGCATGCATGTCACAATATAAAACCACAGGTGTCCTAAAAGATTTAGATCCAACTTCTACATGATTAAAAAAATAATATTGTTTATGGTAATAGCTGTAAAACTGAGGTTGTTCGTACAATAGGATTGCATGCATGACACAATATAAAACAGCAGGTGTCCTTAAAGATTCAAACCCATCTTATACATGACAAAAAATAATAATACTATTTAGAATAAGAGCTGTAAAACTGGATCAATTTGTATGATAGGACTGCATGCATGACACAATCTAAAGCAGCAGGTGTCCTGAAAGATTTAGACCCAACTTATACATGATAAAAAAAAAAATATTGTTTAGAATAATAGCTGTAAAACTGGGGTTGATTCGTAGAATAGGAGTGCATGCATGTCACAATATAAAACACCAGGTGTCTTGAAAGATTTAGATCCAACTTCTACATAATAAAAAATAATAATATTGTTTATAGTAATAGCTGTAAAACTGAGGTTGTTCGTACAATAGGATTGCATGCATGACACAATATAAAACAATAGGTGTCCTGAAAGATTCAGACCCAACTTATACATGACAAAAAAAATAATATTGTTTAGAATAATAGCTGTAAAACTGGATCAATTTGTATAATAGGACTGCATGCATGACACAATCTAAAACAGCATGTGTTCTGAAAGATTTAAACTCAACTTATACATGATAAGAAAACAATATTGTTTAGAATAATAGCTGCAAAACTGGGTCGATTTGTATGATAGGACTGCATGCATGACACAATATAAAACAACAGGTGTCCTGAAAGATTCAGACCCAATTTAAACATGACAAAAAATAATATCGTTTAGAGTGTTAGCTGTAAAATTGGATCAATTTGTATGATAGGACCACATGGATGACATAATCTAATAAAACAAATATTCTGAAAACTGAATTTATATATTTATATATGACAAAAAAATGATATTGTTTAGAATGATAAATGTGAAACTGCGATTGATTTGTATGATAGGACTGCAGAATGACATAATCTAAAAGATCCAAATATTCTAAAAGAACCAAGTATTTTGGAAGATGTAGACCCAACTTATACAAGACAAAAAAATACTATCGATCAGAGTAATAGGTGTAGAGCTGGGGTCTGTTCGTAAACCATTAAATTGCACTGCAACTATGCATAAGGAGTAAAGTGGCAGTTCATGCATTTTTGTCCCTTACAGAATGATAATCAAAACAAATGTACGTACAATTTCAAACGTAACATGAATCATGGAATTTTAAATCAAAGGAGCAAAATCCAAGCCTCATTTAATATCATGGAGTGGTCCAAGAAGCAGGAGGCATTGGGCAAGATCCAGTGTAAACGAGGATGTGCCCCAGTGGGAGACCAGAATGGATTAAATAATACAGTAAACCTCTCTATTCATGGCTTCCTGTATGAACATTCCCAAGGTGTGATCCAGTCCATCTAATGCGCAAGGAAGGAAGTATTTGTCTTTTGTGTTTATTCTAATTCTCTGAACCTTTTCCCCATGATCACGTTGACTCTTCAGGAGGCTTTGTCTTATTGCCTGAACTGACTGCTTTGGCCTGTGTTCTTGTTCTATCTAACTTTCGTCTGGAGCTGTTGGTTTTATCAGGCAAGTGGAGATTCATTTTTTTGTCTTTTGTATTGAACTCTGTGGAATTCTACTGATAATGATATCTACCAAATTATGAGGGACTGCAAGTATTCAGAGAAGCAATTTGTAATAAATTAGAGGAAGCAACAGACTGACACAAATCTCGATTTCTGTATTTCCAAAGGCTGTGTTGTAGAAATTATTATTATTAAAGAAGAGGCTTCCAATTGAACTTGATAGTCAGACTGCACAACTCAGCACCTGCATGCAACAATTTGATGCCCAACAACCAGAAGCAGACAAGACGGCAGAAAGTTGACTCAGCAGATTTGAAATAAATGCTTTCACACTAGGGGATGATGATCATGGCCTCCCTGAGAAGTCAGAAGCCATCTGTCCAGTTATTTTAATTGAAACAAATTTAATATTTCAAATTAAATGTGGCAAGTAAAATTCACTGTCAGCAATTTTCGTCGGTGAATTTTTCATGACGATGAATTGTTGGTGAATTTTCTTTTGTTGAATTGTTTGCAATGAATTTTCCTAGAGTCAAATTAATCACTCTTTATTAACAGGATTAGGTTAGGCTAATTAAATAAATGTATGTAATTAGATATAGATTAGTTTAGATTAAATTAACAATAGTTGGTAAATGGGTACGGGTCCTTCCTGCATTTATCTTAATCAAAAAAATAATTGGGTATAATAAAGTGTATAGATTAATGTTATTCTAAAAAATTAAATGTAAATCGATAAGGGTATTTAGTTATTGAAATAATGATGAAGATAAAATTTGATGTAGAGCATATCCTTCTTCCTTGTGTATAAAAAATAGGCAATCTAGATATGCTCAATATTTAATATTTTGTTTTAAACAAGGACAAATCCTAGGTTGATTTCACAACTATGGATCAATTATGTGTGATTCAAATCTAACCTCTAATGCATGGTTCTAATTTGGTGCAATACAATATTTTACTCTCTTATTTGCTAGATTATTTGCTCCTCACTAATTATAAAAGACTAGCGGTATTTTGCAAACCAAGTGGGGAGATCGCCAAATTGTAAGAACCAAGTTCTTCTAGGTTGACCCCTTGATTAGATCAACTTTACAATCATGACAAAGATAAACAAACAAAAGGAGAGCATGCAAGTGATCTAGATGTTCATTTTGATACAATATTTTGATTCTTTTTTATGATCAAGTCAAAGTATTCCTATAGGGAATGCTCCTTATAATGCTAGGATTTTGAGTTATGATCGTATGATTCTTGGAAATCTATGAATGCACAAATCAATGGTTTTAAATTCCAATACATAAATAAATCATAGCCCAAATGTGTACCAGGTCAGTTCCCAATGGTTACGAGGTAAGGATAATAGTTGGCAATTTTTGGATTTTTTTTTTGGTTTTGGGTTAGATTCACATCATGTAGGATCTGATCACACACACCACAAAATGACCTAGGACAAAGGATGTAGAATTTGGAGCTTAAGGGTGAATGTATTTAAACTAGGGATATCAAAAAATGTGAATATATGGGAATAAGTGCATTTAGGGTAGGGACAAGGACAAATATATAGGAATGTGAGTAAGCGAGGATGGATAGGGATCAAGGAAGGAGATTAACTTACCATGAAATTATGTGTCATGTCATTATGCAATTATATTAAGACATTATCTCTACATGGACTCAAAAAAAGGTGAATTTTAGAATGGATATGCTAATTTCATCAATACATCTTGCTCCACTTTCAGGTGGTTGTGAATCCTAGCATGAACATGTATTTCAAAGTAAATGAGCACTCACAAGCATGCATGAAAGTAAATATTTAGTCATGAAAAGGATACTGAGGTCCATGTAAAGTAATGGACCCCACTAGATCTCATAGTTTGTGTTCATCGTCAACATGCATTCTCCATTGGAACTAAAAGTGGTGGGGCATATTAGGTGTTGTCAAGATCATATGATCAAAATATGGAATATTAGGCATTGACATGTCATGTAATCAAGATTTATTTATACTACGTAGTAATGAGTATTTATATTAGAACTTGTGACTATTTGCAAGATTAAAAAAGGAGTGTTAATTGCATATGTTGGGTGCAAGGAATTGGTGGAGAAAAAAAATTGTACATGAAAATTAAATGTTAACCATGTAAACACATAAATCATATAAATTAATGGGTGTCATGAATACATCATGTAACAATTAAATAAAAAGTCTCACACAATAGGCTTGGTAAGCACATGGGTCAAGATAAACATCAAGGTATAAGATTACCCCCAATATAGAGAAATGAAGTGGCTAGGAACACCTATATAAGTACATAGAACACTAGGCTAGGAATATGCCCCATATTTTCTATTTATAATAGGATAGATGAAAATTGAAACATTAATAAATCTAGTGTTTTATTTGATTTTAAAAAGCATGTGATTAAACCATCAAAATGAAATAAAACATGAAGAAGCAATATATAAACCAATAAACCATATAAATCAATTAATCTAGGGATCAAGGAAGGAATTGAACTTAGCAAAAATAATCTCATGTGTTTTTATGTAATCAGGTATAAACACATGAACTCTCAAAATGTACCCAAACCTAAATGGGATTTGGTATAGTATGTTAATTTCAACATTACAATATGACTAGGCTAGATCCTAAACAATACAAACCATACAACATAACAAATGCTAGTTTTATTTAGTTGCAAAGATGATATTGAATTCATTGATCTATAAACATACAATAATAAAGGATGAAGAAATTTTTTCCCTCCCCACCCTACTTTAATATGGATTAAATCAAGCTAGCTATTAAAAAACTTTACAAACTGTACATTCGCATGTTGATTATTTTATTAAATTATACAAATGAAAATTGCATTCTCAACATTTTTTTAACTTATTTTCCATTCATTTTATCATATTTTTATAATAGTTATGACAGATTAATTTTTACCCTCTTGGAGCATGAATTAATCCAAATAATTTCATCTCATCTAGACATGACCTTGCACACTAGAAATACTTTGATCCACCCTACTTTGCACTTTTGTATTATTGAGGACACTAGTGTGTGCTTTTCTCCCTCTAGAAATAACTACATGGTAGTGTTTCATGCATTCAACACTTTTTCCTACCTAAGCACCCACCCTTCCCCCTAAAAGTAATCTTTATTCATGTATAACAATTAAATTAGCCCTAAAATGATTATCTAAGTAGGTTATTAAAATAGAAAGTATATAGCATCATTCTCTAATACCTACACACTTTTCGTTTTAGAGGTCATTTAAGGCATCTTCCATAGTTGTCACACACACACATCCAACTCCATTATTGTAGTTCCATGCACAAATATCCCCAGGCCACACGCCTACATATTTTTAAATAATTTAAAATATTGTACCATGCTTTTAGTGTCTTGACCAAAGCAAGCTCCTAAATGTACCATAGATACCCATATCCCCACTTTTCAAACTTGAAAAGTACTACCAAAACCAATATAGGTGTTGATATTAATAGATTTTTGCATCAACTAAAATAGAGGACAAGTCTACAAGCATACAAGACACTATCATATTGTTTGGGACATTATCAAATTACTTAGACATTACTATAGTTCTTTAGACACTACCACACATTTCAAGACACTACTAATTGTCGCAAAGATAAATATTTCCAAATTTTGATTTTAACCATTCAATACCTTCTTCTACATTTATATCTAATTTCTGCCACTTTGCAAACATTTGAAACTAGAAAATTATATTTTTCTAACTCTAGCATATTTCTATTGCTAGTTCTAGTGTAATTTCAAGTCCTTATTTATCTATTCAATTTATTTTGAAATTTGATAGTTATTGTTATTTTGCTTGTAAATTTAGATTGTTAGATAGATAAGCATAATTTAGTAATTAGAAGTAAAAAAAAATGAATCATATTGTTTATTTTTAATTACATATTTTTTGTGAAACTACCATTCTAATTACACAACTTTCTTTAGTTCCCTCTACATCATATATAAATACACACAAACATTATAAAAAACACACAAAAACTAATGTATAACCATCTTTTTGAACATTCCTCAAATATAATTATATTCTCTCTATTCATTTCTTTAACACCACACATTAACACCAATCCCAATGCCCATCACCTTAACCCAACCATGTTATACACATTATTACATAATTTCCAAACATATGTTTTTTCACCCTTGATCCTTAATGCCCCTTAGAACTTTCTCCCTACTATCCTTTCTTAGAATATAATTCTTACCTTTTATAGTAAAGTTTCCATATTTACAAGCTTGGTATATAATAATGGTGTTATAATTAGTGTATGGTTGTGGATAAGTATCACAATTACATCTCTCAAAATCCATATCAAAAGATGAACCTTGTTGGAATTATCACTCCAATATCTAACAATATTATATTAAAGATGTAGTCATAATGTATTTGTAATTGCGGCTTAAGAAATATTTCTAAGGCACGAATAGCTACAATCACATCATTTTTTCTAGATGCATGGGTTTAAGGGTTTTAAAATTCATATTTTTAGGGCACCATGTGAGTACTATGGTGGGCATTTGTAATCAATAAAATTGTTTGTTTCAACCGCCAAAAATTATGACCTATGAATCATGTGATGTACATACTTGGCTAAAAATTGTAATTTTTTGCATACAATTTAATCACTAATTATTGGTGTGTACTTATATCCACAATTTCTTACATGTGGTTTAATCACACAATCATAGGGTTTATTTACCATCTAAACAATGTGAGGGTATGAATTATAGCCAATCAAGGGACCTCTAAATCAATTATTAGTGCATGTGGATAGTGCCAACTATTGCTAGGTAAATGGAAATTCTAGTATTTGCTAATGTTTGTTAAGTAAAAAGATTTTTTTTTATTTTTTCAAAATGACAATTAAAATAGAAAAATATCTTACTCTTGATTTTCATAATCAAAACATAAGAATATATAGATGTAATTAATGAATAAAAATATGTGGAAAATATTAAATGAGAATGAGAAATCACCTAAACCAAAGTGATTATTATTCTTGCTTTCATAGATTCACAATTACATCATATAGATTTGGAAAAATCATCTAAGGAAGTCTAGTTAAATTTAAATACATTGTTTGGATCAAAAAATGCTAATGTGAGGTTTTCTTAAGAGCTTTACCTATTTAGATTCAAGATCACTAATGGAGTCGCATTGTCTATCTAAATAAGCAATATAGGATCTCTTATTAGGAAACTAACAAAAATCGATATTATGATAGATGACCAAGATGTCAGAAATTTTGTTAAACAATCTACTTTCTAAATATAACAATGTCATTTTTACTCTCAATTAGATATCATCTCAAACTTTAGAAGATACGATTTTAGCTCTCTTAGCTAGTGAAAAATAAATTTAGGAGATATAGAACATAATCCTTAACCAAAGATGGTATTATAGTAAAAAAAAATCATATAAGATCAAATAAAGACAAGAGGGAGATTGAATGTTATTACTACAAGAAAAAAATTTACACAACTTGAAACAATGGATTTCAAGATAATGATGTTCTCAAGGGAAAGCTCAAACCAAATGAACCTAATATAGTCATCGTGGAAGATCCATCAAATGCTAATAGTGGTGAAATTTGTATCGATGATGAATATGCATTTTAAGAAGCTCACACTTTGGTGTAGATGAAGTTTAGCATGGATGGTTTCCTAGTTAGTTTGAGAGTTTTTGGATATAAGGAATTATACCCTCACAAGGGTCATGAAATAACTTGATGGAGCACTATAGATGAAGTTAAAAATTGATGGTTTTCAATAACTCAAAAGATTCATAATTTAGGAGTTTGGGGAGGCAAAATCAATAAACTTGATCATTAAGCTCAAGAGCAATGCCTTTAAAAGGATTATGAGGTAAAATCTAGATGGATTTCTACTTGTTCCAAAAACTCTTTTCAAAGAGAGGATTTTTAAGAATATATGGTTGTATTTGGTTTTGAAATTTTTAGTTTTTAGTCAAAGTGTTAGTATATTTGTTATTAGTTAATTAGGAAAACAAGGGTCCCAATCTATTAAAAAAAATTCCCTAAGGCAAGGAATAATAGGCCCAAACTATCCAAAAATAATATATTATCAACACTTAAACAACTAACCAAAAATAATACATGAAAACAATAAATAAAAGAGAAAACAAAATCACTATGGGGAAAAAGATGTTCACCCTCCCTCAAATGAGAACCTCAAGAAATCATCATTCTCCATGGAGAGGCTACAAGTTCCATGCTTCTTACAATCTATGTCCTACAATAAAGAAAGAGTAGTAGTTGGTCTATTCATAACTATAGTGATAAATCTTAGATCACACTGTTCATATTTGCTTTCATGCCCTCCATTCCATTCTTCAAGTTAGTAATCTAGTTGGCTATCTCTCCAAAAAGAGAGCATTGATTATATTTATCTTCTTTAGAAGAATGGGCCTAAGGACTATCCTTGGTATATAAATGACCTAGAGACTAGAAGTAGAATTAAAGTTGGTGTAAGGAGAATTCATTTATTTAAAATAGCTAGTTCTTCCTATTTAATCAGTGGGTTGTGCTTAATGGTGTAATCCTCTAGCCCTTTGTTCTCACTATAATTATCCTTCTCTAATTCTAAAATTTCACTTGATAGCTCAATTTCCTTTAGATTGAAAGATTTGTCTCTTGCTATTCTATTGGATCTCCTAAACCTATCCATTTTATTTGAATAATTCTCTCGAGCCATCACCAAATCCTTTCCCTCCTTGCTCATCTTAGCAAGGGTAGGTTTAAAGAGTTCTTATCTTAGTATGTTTTATTTTAGTAGACACATGGATTAACATAATTATGTTAGACCCATTATTTCTTCTTATGTGTATTCATCTAATAATACTCCCACATGTGATTTTTCAACTCACTTCATCCATGCTAGTATGAGGATCCTCCCTTTCCCTCTAAATTACAAACTTGTTATGGATTAGGTTTCAAGATATTTCTAAGAATAGTTATGATGGGCATGGTCTTGGTCATTTTATACAAGGAATTAAGGTATTTGTGGATTTAAATTCTCACCTCCCCTCTACTAACCTAGGTTATAGACCTACTTATCTAGAAAAATTGTATTTATGTCAATCTATGGTATTTTCATGGATTCCCTTTCCCATGAGTTTCCTATTTTCCTTCAACATTGTAAGCTCATTATCAACCCTTGCACTTTGTCCCCGCATTTATTACATATCTTCTCTAGCTAAGAATATCAAGCTAAATTCTTGGGTGTTTAAGAAAATAACCCTTTGTCTCAACATGATTTTGGATTCCCTTACCAACTCAATTCATGAGCTTATCGTAGTGAATTGATTATTCTCACTTTTGACATGATTTCACCTCTTGAGTAAAATGATAATATTCCTTTTATTGAAGACCATAGTGCACTTTTCATAGGTGATAATATGGATTTCTTCATGGGCCCTCTTGATCTTGATAAAGGTATCAAAATTAGTGAGTATCTATCTCTTGATGATTGTGTCATATGCCCAATTCCTACATAATTTTCTTGATCACTTTTTTTCCAATACAAGGATATGTTGGGTACTCACAAAAATTATTATATTAAATAATATTATTCTTCACCCTAATGCTAAGCTAGTTAAGTAGATAATCTTTGAGATGCATCCCAAGGATACTATGATGGTCAAGGTTGAGATATAGAAAATTCTTAAAGATGATGTATTCATCCAATTGATTATTCACCTTGGATCTCCAATTCATATTCATAGCTAAAACTAGTGCCAACACTTGCACCTACATATGTTTTCATGATCTTTACAAGGCTTCCACTAAGAGTGATTTTCCTCCCTCTAATATCAACATTATAGTTAACTCAATTGTTAACCATTCCCTCTCATTCGTGGAGGAGATTTTGAGTTATAATAAAATCCTCATTAATCATCAAGACCAATATAAAACCACTTTTATAACTCCTTGGACCACCTATTATGTGGTTATGCCCTTTTTTTCTTGAAGAACGTTGATGTTACATAACAAAGGGCTATAACACTCATTTTTCATGGCCTCATGCATAATATCTTAGAAGATTGGATAAATGACATCCCATAAAAATATTCTCTTTGACATGAACATATGAAAAATCTTAGCATCATATTTGAGAATTTACACATGTATTTAAGATACATATTAACCCTAATAAGTGTGATTTTAGTTCAAATAGTGGTAAAATTCTTATTTTTATTATTTATTATTGGGGAATCAAAGTCGGTACAAGAATATTGATTATATTATTAGCATGATTCCCCTTGTAAAATTTATCAAATTTGTAACATTGAGGTTACATCCAATTCATTCATCTCTTTTTGTCTCAACTAGCTAACCACTCCCTCCATTTTACCCAATTACTCAAACAAGAAGTTAAGTTCTATTAAAATAAGGAATTTCAGTATGCCTTTAATTCTCTTCAAATGTCTTTAACTAGTTCATTTATTCTCATTCCAACTATTCATTTGCATCCCCTTATTATCTATATGTATATTACTAATGATCCATTTGCTACTCTTATTCTAACTCATTAATAATGTTAAGGAAAAAATTATCTACTATATTTCTTGCACATTGATTAACTATGAAACTAAATATATACTAATTGAGAAATAATATTTATCCATTGGGTAATCTACCTAGAAGATTCGTCATTATCTCCTTCACTCTGAAATTGTCACTTTTATTAATTTTTATCCCTTTGAGCATATCATGTCCACTATGGATCTATCAATTCGTGTGACTAAATGGTTCATGATTCTTAGATAATTTAACCTTAAATTAATCCATCAAATGGAAATTAAGTTTCAAGCCCTAGCAAACCACTTGGCCAACACACATCCCCATTTTTCCTTACCTAGTATTAGCACTTTTCAAAATGAACACATTTTTATTATGTATATGGACCATTGTTGGTAAATATTCTTGAATTTCTTAATATGGTGTAATATTTGTTCAAGGGTAAGTGTAGTTTTCATTCCTTCATATGAAAATATCATTCCTCTCTCCTTACACCTTAATTTATCATGTAATTATAATATACTTGAATATAAAGCCCTCATTAGAAAAGTACATGTTGCACTCTCTACTGGTTTTGCATCTTTACATATTTATGGTGATTCATAATTGATGATGTGCCAAATCATATATTATTACTAAGATGTGTAATTTTTTGTCTCTAACATTACCTAGCCTTATCCCTCTAACATGACCTAGCCTTATCCCTATTTGGTTGTCTATCTTCTTACACCATTGATACTTTTCCTAAAAATTATAATTATCACATCGATACTATTGCTAGTATTTCTTCTCCCATGCCCTTAGTTAAATCCATGGATGATTTTCCATTCATCATCCATATGCTCTCCTCTCCCACTATTGAGGTTGTTTGTATCTCTTTTAATGATGTCTCTTGTGATACATTTGGTATGGGTCAATGGTACTAAGATATTTATTCTTATCTAAAATATGGTACCTTTCATCATAGATCCTCTAAAAATATTTGCATTCATCTCTACAATAATTAATTCCCCTTTGTCCTCCTTTCTAATGTCTTGTATAGTCAACAATTTCAGCAATCGCCTTCTCCATTTCTTAACTAAGGTCAAAATTGGCATTACCCTTCAAGAAGCACATTTCAATATTTCTAGAGGTTACTTTGGTGGTAAGGTCTTCCTCCAAAATTTTAGGATAGTTTTTTTTATTACAATCCTATGTGTAATATTTTGGGCCCATATGACCCCTCTAGATCCCTATGGCTAGAGCCTTCATAGTTGAAGGTTGCATAATCTCAACTAAAGGACGCATTAGGTGTTTAAGGGAGAAACACTCCCTTCCCCCACCCATGATGGGGCATCTATGGAAACAAAGGTGCCAATAGAGGTTTGAGGTACCACCCCCTAAAAAATTGGCCCTTTTTAGACTTTTTGGGTATTTTCATTTTGTTTTCTTGACCCATGGTATTATAAAACTACCTTTTATATGCCTATTATGTTCACACTTGCATGAGAGGTTGGTGTAAAGAGTTTTATAGAGACTTCACACTTGCATGAGAGGTTGGTGTAAAGAGTTTTATAGAGACTTCACAAGTACATGAAGGGTTCCATAATAATATCAACTTGAAGGGAGATTTTTTTCATATATACTCATGTGTTGAAGATTAATCGCATGTGTACCTCCCCTTGATGATGATTTTTTTATTTCAAGGGTTTCTCCATGTACACCTAGTGTTGTGTGTTCATTTTTCATGGTTTTTTATTTTTATTTTATTCCATATAACCTCTTAATGGGTAATTTAATTTCACATTAATAAAATTAGGTTTGCATACTATTTGCTTTGAAGGGCTAAAAATTGTAGTAGTTTTCTTTATTTAAACAAAATTAATTTTATTAAGAATGGTACACCTTTCTTTAAGTGTTGAAGGTTTTTTGGCTATAGTAGAGACTATAGCTTCTACCTCTCATTTAGAGATTGGGAAATTTAATGGAATGAAATATGAGTTGTGGAAGTTAAAGATGGAGGATCTCCTTGAAGAGAGATCAATGACAGGTTGTTTCAAGTGAAATTAAACTAAATTCTATATATAATTATGGTTGAAAGAATATGGGTAAAACGAAATTAGGAACCATTTGGTTGTGCCTTATAAACTATATTCTACTGTTTTTTTAGGAAGCCACCATATATATTCTTTGGAAAATAATTTGTGAGATCTACCATGCAAAGAGTCTCGTAAATAAATTATACTTGTAAATAAGATTGTTGTAATCTGGTCACTTATTTAGTTGTTGATTTAGTCATTGATTGTTGTAATATGGTCACTTATTTAGTCATTTTTTTATTCACTGATATATTTAGTCATTAATTGTTGTTAACTGGTCACTTATTTAGTCATTTTTATTCACTGATTTTTGTGCATTGGTAGTGTATTAGTCATTAATTTTAATCATCATTTTGATCAATTTGGTAGTAAATTTAGTCATTTTTATTCACTGATTTCACTGGTCATATATCTAGTAATATTTATTCACTATTCACTAATTTCTATCAATTGGTAGTATATTTAGTCAATTTAATTGATGTCAATTAGTAGTATATTTAGTCATTTTAATTGACTGATATTTGAGGATTTAAGTAATATAAAACATAGGAATACACATCAATCATCAATTGCACACAATAAGACAACCATTGAGAAGGAAAAATCGATGAACTTTATTAATAAAATAAAGATGTTCTAGTTATAGCTTAGAAATAGAATATTACAATTGTTATTTTGAGTCACAAAATTGAAAATCTGAGTTCCAATATTACACAAAAATGACTGCAAGAAAGAAACTTCTCCAAAAGACTTATGCAATGATGGAAACACATGCTTGAAGCCCTTCAATGCGAGCACATGCCCCTTTCATCTCTTAAAACTTCTACAATGTGGGAAATCTTCCTGGAGCAAGTTGTAATGTGTAGAATCTAACAAGAGTTTTGATCATGTCCCATATATGAATCTCTCTCCTTCAATGCAGTCAACAATAACCCAGCTAGAATATTTCCTCCTTTATATGAAACATGCCATTTGATATGAGCAACAGGGTGTTGCCTTTTTTTCCATGAATGAAGTTGTGCCTCAATATAACCAACAAAATTACTATTAGTCTCAATTCAAAAAGAATAAAAGTGCATTGTATATTGCAAGTTTACAAAAGTAAGTCCAAAAACAACAGAAAGATAAATCAATTAAAAAAAATTAGTCTTGTTAACAAATGCCTTAAACAGGGTGTTCAACATAGGCCTGAAATATGCATATTGAACCCTTGATTTCAAAACCTTGTTCAAAATTTAAGAAAGGTGATATGCTCATATTATAGAATGAAGGCTATCGACACTAACTAGACTGGAACAACATTATCAACATAAATTTCTTGGCAGCCAAGCCCAAGAATGCCATTAGACTTGGACAACAAAAATTTCAAACCTAGTTCATGTGTTGTCTCAATAAAGACCTGCACCATGAAGGAAACCATTTATACATAAATTCCAAATTAAGTTGATGAGTACAACTGGGAAGCCTTAACATCCAAAAATTACTAACCTGATGTTTCATAACAAGTTTCCCAATTGTGACATCACCTTTACTAAGAAACTAGATATTGATCCACTACCATATTGGATCTCATAGGATTCTCCTTCACAAACAACAAATGAAATATATTAATTGTTTAGCAACTTCCTTAATATCCCCATGTAAGTAGACTAAACTAGTGAGGTTGAGGGTTTGAAGTAGAGTATCATCTTCTTGGTATGTTCTTGACTTTGATCATCACTTGTATCTTGAATGAAAATAGCAAGCAAGTTGCACTGTAAAATCATTGTTAATCATTGTTCGAAAAATAACCACAAAATCCTCTTTAATAGAAATAATCCTTCTAGATATTTCAAGACAAGATATTTCAGTTAATTTCTAAGATAGCTAATTTCACTATCCAAACAACCATCAATCTATTTACTATATATAATTTCCCAAAAATCAGAATTTGAATGTAATGAAACTAACCATAATTAACAAATATTTGACACCAAAATGTAGTACAAAATGAATTGTTTGACATCAAATGTGTTTTGATAAGCCACATATACCCTTGATATATTGATTTAAATAACAAGGAAAGATCAAACTAGAGACAGCAAGATAACATTCATTAATTCACTTCAACAAACAAGTGAAACCAGAATTTGGCCACCAATTATAACTTCATTCTATTGATCTTCAAAAATATTTTATAATACGTTTCAAAATTTTGTCCTAACTAACATGTCAAAAAGTGTCTTTTGAGTTACCCACTTTTAACATAAATCAAAAAGTCTTAATTATCGTTGTTTACATAGGATTACATAAAATAAATGAAAGATGAGAAGTGAAGAGGAATGATCAGATGAAGTCTAGAGCACTCACAAGATATGGAAGTCCGTTACTCATCGTAAGGTACCCATGATCATTTAGATCTGGCAAGGTCCTCTCTCCATGATAGTATTTGCAAGGCTTAGTACTTCATTGCAAGGCATATTCTTTTGGGGGGCATATTCATTGCATGAGGCCTTTTGTACTCCTGGATTTTTTGTGTGCTAACCAAGTGACTCGTCCATTTGTTGTCTAATAACCCTTTGTTATCTGTGATGAATTTTGAGTATCCAACATCCAATGCAATTATTTGATCCAGGGTTAAATTGAAGCAGTGAATATTTATATCACCATCCTTCTATAAATTAGTGAGGCATTTGGGAACAATTTTGCTAAACTCATCTATCCAATCCTTGGAACCTTTTAGTTGATCATCATCCCTTAGTATCTTAGGCACAAACCATTCCTTTAGTGTGTGAAATGAATCCATTCTTGCCTTGATCTTTTGGTATTCTACAAATATGTCTTGAAATTCATCTATGACCATTCAAACCATTTTCTCAGTAGGATTTAAAGGTGCGGGGGCCTCAACACTCCTTTGTAAAAATTTGCACAAAGTTGTTAAAGTGTGATGTACAGGTTGCCATTTCTTAATTAAGTGGTCTAGTATAGGTACATGGGCCTTTATCTGATCAACTGCTTGTGAAAAGGAGACATAATATCCATACACATTTTCCAATTTTTCCACAATTAGTTTAACCCTATGCTCCAAGATCTGTTCCAATACCCAGAGGGTTTCTCTCTTTTCTCTTTCCTTTGTTTCTTCATTAGTCTTTTTCATCTTCTCAATTTCTTGTTTTAGCACATTTACTTGTTCAACAGTGATTGCATCTGTATCAATTTGGATGACAGGGGGTTGGTATACTATTAATTCTATGCTTTGGAAAGGACCTGATCCCTTCAACTGCGCTTTCAATTTCACATTTTCTATGAATAACCTATTCACTTCATCATTCAGATCGGTTTGTGATTTCTCATATTTTTCCAATCTAAGCTCCATGGATTTAACCACATCCCTAGTAAACATTGTTGAGTGAATTTTCATAGTAGCTACCTCCAATGTTGATGTGTATTGAAGTGTCTTTAGCATGGCAGTCCCTCTCATTTATTTTACAACATCAATAAATCTTATTTTTTCTATTCTTTTTTTCTTTGTCCAAAAGGCTAGGGTTTCAAGTCTTGGATTGTAACCTATGCCACTCATTCCCTCATTTGAATTGAATTCAAAAACCAACATGGTATCTTCTTGGCTTCTTACTTGATCCAATAAGAATATCTTTTTAAACTCCATCCCAAGAATAATTAGTATATTGCTTTCCTATGACCAATTTTCTTGCTTCTTGGGGGCTAACAATAATTTCATTAATCTTGATTTATTCAAGAGTTTGGGAAAAAATCTAGTCATGTTATGAATCCTTAGTGCTCATCTTATTAATTTGGAGTCTCTCCTCAAATTATTTCAATTTCATCTTAAACCAAAAATCCTTAAACTCGGGAGTTTGAATAAATTCATCATCTTCAATAAATCTAAGGGCAGTAATCACCCTTTCATCATCATGCACTTCTTGATCATTATGCCCATGTACATCCACTCTTTCTTCTGGTTTGTGAGAATTAGTTGCAAGCTTAGGAGGTGGCTGATCAACTTCATCATCTTTAAAATTCAAAAGTACATCAGCTACCTCTTCAGTATCCCCTACTCCTTCACTTATTTCATATACCACTAAGGGGGCCACTCCATGTGTCTTCTACCTTTTAGGACTTGGTTTCTCAAGGAATGTTTCTGATTTTACTATGGAAGTGTCTAGTAGGGGCTCTATGATTACAATACTACTTGGTTTGATGTGCAGCTTGGAGGGTTTTGAAGACTAACCCTCAAGTTTCTTTTCTAGTTCAACATATAATCTTTCAAATTTGTCAATTATTAAGTTCATCCTTTTGATAGGATACCCTTCTTCAACATAGAATTATTGGCACCCAGTGTCTCTTTTTTTCTCCTCCTCAAGCCTCTTTATGATTTTCCACTTCCTCTTCCTCTAAAAAACTTCATTAGGTGTAAAGCAATTTCTTATTACATCTTCTTTGTAATCCATTAGATGGGTAATCCCAGCTTTAGTGAGAAGTGTCGGCTTTATAAAATTAACATGCCCTTTAGGATCAAGGACCCTTTCTCCTCGTGACTTTAATGAATGCCTCATCTTTAAATAGCTCTGCAGTTCTTCAAGAGTGTCAGACCCTCCAGATAGCTCCTCACACTCAGTTAGGTCAGGGAGGAATGTCCCCCTTTTTTTGTCTTTACATAACATCTTTCTCCATACATAACATTTGCTACATAAATTTTAAAAATGCAATTCGAATAGAAACAAATTTAGGTAAAACATGTGGGGCTTGACGACACCCATAGACCCTTATTACTGTTTGGTCTACTAAGAAGAACTATTCACTGAAATTGTGAGTGTGTCCCTGCTCTGGCTTCAATGCTAAAGGTCTTAATACTTGCACGATTTTATTAGGCAATCTTGGTGAAATATGACCAAGAGCTGTCATGACCTTTATTATGAAATTATCATGAAATATTACATAATCACTATTTTTGCATCTACTATCCTAGATGTAACACCAGTTTTGTATAGGCAACCTAGTCCCTTCATCATCAGTCATTCCCAAACACATTGTTTTAGTCAATCTATTTCTATTTTGGTACAATATTAAATGACACATCAAATATTATTTCCTAAAAGTGATGGAAGTTAAGTTCTCTCTTGCAAAAATCCATCATGTAGCCCTTTCTCAATTTCAGCAGCAAAGTCATACTCAATGTTGACTTCAGGATTTTGTATCTTCATTACTATCATCATGAGATAGGTTGGCATCCTCTCTTCAACATCCATTCCAAGAACTTGGCACACAAAAAAATAAGTTCTTTTGAAATATACTTGGAAGTCTTCTATGGTTTAGGGTTTTTAGGACTTTATTAAATAAATGAGATTTATTAAATTTGTCTGAAATGATGAAAAAGTAAATTAATAAAATAATGTTGTATTATTCAATTAATAGAGGAATTAGGGTTTTTGATGTTGTTTTTATGTGATGCGATGTGGTGTGATGCGGGAACGTTTGTGGTATGATTTTGAACTGTTTTGAGGTGATTTTGAGATGATCTAAGATGTTACGAGATGATTTCGAACTATTTCGGGGTGATTTCAAGTTGATCTGAGACGTTATGGGATGATTTCAAACTATTTCGGGGTGATTTTGAGTTGATATGAGATGTAATGGGATGATTTTGATTTATTATGAAGTGTTACGGGATTATTTTGAGTCACTCCAAAGTGTTACGAGATGATTCCAAGTCATTTCGAAGTGTTACAGGATGATTCCAAGTCATTCTAAAGTGTTACGGGATGATTCCAAATCATTCCAAAGTGTTACAAGATGATTCTCAACCCTTCTGAAGTGTTACAAGATGATTTCGAGTCATTTCAAAGTGTTACGAGATTATTTTGTGTCATTTTGAAGTGTTACGAGATGATTCTGGGTCATTCCAAAGTATTACGAGATGATTCCAAGTCATTCTGAAGTGTTACAGGATGATTCTAAGTCATTCTAAAGTGTTACGAGATGATTCTAAGTCATTCTGAAGTGTTACCAGAAGATTCTGAGTCATTCTTAAGTGTTATGGGATGATTCTGAGTCATTCTAAGATGATGTGAGATTGATGTCCCATATCGTTTGACATTGCTTGAGGTTGTTCGATGTTGTTTAGTGTTGTTTTGATGTCGTTCAGTGTTGTTTGATGTCATTTAGTGTTGTTTGATGTCGTTCAGTGTTGTTTTATGTTGTTCAGTGTTGTGTGATAGGTGTCAAGTCAATTTTGCATGTCTACATTTTGCCCCTATTTGATACAAAGTATTGGTTGCTTTGTTTCAAAGATTTTGTTTTTATGAATAATTTTTTGAAAAAAATTATGCCCCGCTATGCCCCATTGTTCAATGGAATGATTGTAGGACTCTATGCTGCCCCCTCGAGAGGTTGACCAAAAATTTCAAGTTTTGAGGTCAGATTCTTGACACTATTGTATTTCTCATTTCAATGTTTTTGGATGGAATATTCTATGTTAATGTGCATCGTTTCTTGTTCAGAGCTTCTAATTTGTAAGTAGGAAGATTTCCTAAGTTTAATTAGGGTTTCCTTGAGGTGTTATATTGGCAAATTGTCTTCAAATTTGATCATTTGTGCTTGGTTTCGTTTGCTAATTCTTGTCTCTAGATTCCACATTTTGTTAGTTGTTGAGGGAGAATACCAAGATTCAAGGTTTCCCCACATTTTTCCAAGCTTGTTTGAGAGTATAGATGGCCTTTAGACATTGATGTCCCGATATGTACCTTTCTGCCCTTCGCTTTCGTCTCATTTTGGTTCTCGTTTTGCGTGTGCGAATTCTTGTCAGACAAATGCGTTGTTTTTGATGTTTTGGCACATTTTTCTCAGTTTTGGTGCCTTTGTCAGGTGATTTTAGTATTTTCATCCAAGATTGGTGCATTTTTCCAAGACCGATTCTTTTGTTCTAATCATTTGTTCAAGAACTATGTAGTTGTCTAGAAACTGCGTAGTTGTTCTAAAACTGCACACTTGTCCTAAAACTGCACATTTTTCTGAAAACTATGCCCAAAATATTTTGCACTTGTCCTAAAACTGCACATTTGTTCAAAACTGGTGCATTTGTATGTCTCCTATTGAGTATTTGTCCCAAAATCTGGTAATTGAGTCTATGTCTGTTGTTTTTCTATTAACTTTGTCCAAACCCTATTATGTGTCTATTTTCCATCCTGAATGTCGTTCTTCATCATGTTTATGTTAAAAAACCTTTTCTTGTGTCTTTTTACCATCTGAACTATCGTTTGTTACCTAACAAGTGTCATTTTATGTTTTCTTTGCTTGTTTTAGATTGAAACCCTAACTTGCATTTGTTTTCTGTTTAAGCATCATTTTGTCATCCTGCTTGCATTCTAAACCCTAGGTTGTGCCCATTTTAGCGTCATACATGTCATTTTTCATCTAGCATGTGTCATTTTATGTTGCTTCACTTGTTTTAGAGTGAAACCCTAACTTACGTTCATTTTTTGTTTAAGCATCATTTTGTCATCTTGTTTGCATTCAAAACCCTAGCTTGTGTTCGTTTAGCATCATACATGTCATTTGTCATTTGGCAAGTGTTGTTTTATGTTTCTTCACTATTTTTAGAGTGAAATCTTATTATCTTGGTTTATGTTGCTTGCAAGAGAATCTTCATCCTCTCATGACGAGAGAGAGAGAGACCTCCTCGTCACCTGTTTGATCCTATTGCCCAGTTTGATGTATTGGAGCGAGACTTTCTTGAGGCAATGGGTTTGTATCATATATGTTACATTCGTCCTATCAGGACCCATACTACAATGTTGACTGCTCTCGTTGAGAGGTGGCACTCTGAGACATCATCTTTTCATTTGCCTACAAGGGAGGCAACCATTACTTTAGAGGATGTGTGGAGGATTCTTCGCCTTCCTATTCATGGCGAGCTCGTTATGTACCAGATTCGTTGAGCTGCTCGTGCTATGCAATGATTGTTAGGTGTGGATGTTTGAAATGTGGAGATTGATTTATTTGACTTTGTAGATAGCACGAACCCTATCATTCTTGTCCTTTGCAGCTTGGTATCAGGATTAGGTGTTCTCGATAGACGAGGTCGACAGTTTGTAGTTGGTTGGGGTGTATGTGTTGAGATTATGCTCGAGCATGGTATGAGATATGCTTGGGGTGCATGTTTTCTTGCCCATCTTTACCGAGATATGCATGAGGTAGTGTATCAGGGTGAGAGGTCATTGTCTACAGGTGTATCCCTTTTTCATGTTTGGGTGTGGGAGCATATTGCAGTTACTCATCCTAATGGGATTCAGGATTGTTCTCTAGATGATCCATATTGTTATCGTTATGGGGATTTTATGTACTACACTTTTCCTGGAGATCTTCCTTATTGGTGCTATGTGTTCGACGAGATGCCTGGTTTTGTATGGAGACCTTACATGAGCTATGAAGGTTTCCCAGAGGATATAGATCAGCTTGTGTACTACCGATAGAATCGTTGGTTGCTTGGTCGTTCATCATCCGTGATAGAGCGTTATCTACTAGATCGAGTTTGTCATGAGTTTGGTGAGAGGTAGGGGCCAATTCCTAATTCCTATGAGGCTCGGTTTGGTCAAACTTGTTGGGAGGTCTGTATATGGGGTATCTAGGTTGATGTAGATATTGTTATTATCGAGTTTATAGCACTTGCTCTAGTTGGTTGGGTTTGGTCCATTGGCGTGGAAGATCTAGGTACTACTCATGATTATGAGGAGTGGTGGTCATGACATAGGACTTTGAGGCTTACTGATCTTAGAGGTGGTTCCATTGTGGGTAGAGCTAGCATCACAGGTTGTCATGGTGAGTGAAAGCGTGTTGAGGTTATTGCAAATTAGTTGTATTGAGTTTGTCATGATGAGGCAAAGGATATTCAGGATGAGCGGGTGCCTCATGCACAGGGTCAGAGATAGGTTCCAGATCCTCCTCCACTAGCTAGGTATGTTGAGTGGTTGCTAACTCAGATGAATTTGGATAGAGATGCAGAGGTTGTACAGCGATAGGCCACCGAGATTTTGGTAGATACTCAAAGGGTTGAACAAGATACTATGAGGGTTGAGTGAGATAATGCATTGGTAGACTGCATGTGGCAGAGGCTCAAGTAGTTTTACTTTCAGCAGAGAGAGAATCTCTTCGGGCTGATTGAGAGAGTGATATTGGTAGATGACATGCTGCAGAGGCTTGAGTACTATTACTAATAGTAGCGAGAGACTCTCTGGACAAAGTGTGATGGTATGTGTGTAGAGAAAGTAAGGTATCTACAGACATCTACATATTATCAAAATTTATATGATGCTACTGTTCCTAGGGCTTCTCGGCGTCCACGGTTTGGGGAGCCTAGTGTTGTGAGCGACGACGGTGGTGGTGGTGGTGGTGTTGGTGATCATTCTGTGAGATGTCCAGATCATTTTGATTTTCAATATTGTTTGTCAGTCTTGTGGGGTTTTACCATTTTTTATACTTGATCTTCATGTTGTTTCATGGTGCAGAGGCATTTTGTAGACATTGTTATATATATTCCTTGGTCCAGTTGAGACCTCATATATATGTTATGATTTTTGTACTTTCCTATCACCCTTGTGGAATTGTGGATGTACTTATGACATATTCCCTTTTGATGATGATATATGTATGAGATATACCATCTTCAATTCAGCCTCATTATATGTTTATGTGTTCTTGATATAGATGAAGGAATCGTACTTTGTCTCATTTTATGATGTGATGGATGTTGATAGATGAATTCCCCATACATGATACATGATGTTTTTAGTTGGTTTATTATCATTATGATATGTATTGATAACATTTTGTGGATGTAGAATGGATATGGTAATGATGATGTTCTACGCATGATAAATGTTAATTAGAAGAAATATGATGATAGATAGAGAAATGATGTTAATTAGAAGAAATATGATGATGTTTTTAAGTTAGTAGAACTATGATAATAGATAGAATTTATGATGTTAATTGATGATGTGACTTTGCTTTGGTTTAGAGACTTCATTGTTTGAACAATCCTATTTGATGTAGCAAATAGATACGATGCACCAGGGTATGAATTACTAAGATAAATTTGTATCTATTTCATGGACTTTGACTCTAGAAACAAAGAGTATCTTTGTGCATACTAGACATACGAAAAATTTGTTTAAAATATAGGGGGATTGTGTGAAAAATATTTCAGACCAGTGACATAGAGAGGTATAGAACACCTAACATGTAACTACTTCACGAATTGTTTTAATACAACTTCCATACTCAATAAAATAAGTACTCGCCATGGTAATATTAAAAACATATCTTACAAACAAAAAATCAAAATGACGCTCAATTGGCCCCATTCCTTCTTCTCTAAATCCTTTTGGACATCCTTTAGGAGATCCTAGGAATGAGTCAATAAAATAAGTCACATAAAAGTAAGACCACAAAAAGATAAAAAATAAAGTTGTAGTATCACTTGCCATATCTATTTAGGGTAGGGCTATTATCTGTTGTTGATCATGTCTATCGTAGGAACGGATCCGTTCAGACATATCTCAGCATACATTGTTGGGACTTGTTTAAAAAGATAGGTAGTTGATACTTTGGCATTGTTTTGGTCTGTTTTGTCAACTCTTATGCGATTATTTTTTGCTTGAAAGCTCTAGCTTTTGATGTTTGTGTTTTTTTTTGTTGTGTTTTCAAGTTATCTGATTTTTTTTGTTTTTTCAATTGTCACGGAGCTATGGCAAGGATTTGAGGAGCCTCATATCACATGGATACATTTCGAGAGTTTGGATGTCCTTTAGGCATCAGTTTCATAATATGTACCTTGTTTCTTCTCGTTTCATTTCATTACATTCTTGTTATGCGTGTACACAGGTTTTGTTAGTCAATAGCGAAGTTCGAGTGATTTTTGAGCATTTGCATCAGTTTTGGCACTTTTTTAGGTGTTTTTGGTGTTTCTATCCAAAAACTATGCATCTCTTCAAAACTAGTGCATTTGTTTTTGAGCAGTTGTTCAGAAACTGTGCAATTGTCTAAAAACTATGTAGTTATTCTACACTGGCACTTTTTTTTTAAGCAATTATCCTAAAATCTCGCATTTGTTTCACGCACTTGTTTTAAAATCTCGCATTTGTTTAATGCACTTGTCTTAAAACTCGCATTTGTTTGCTTTGTGACTTGCAATTTTACCCTATCTTCAAACGACCATATCTTGGTTATACGGAAGTATTTTTCAGTGCTTTTTTTTTAAATGGGGTAGAATGTAATGATATTTGTAATGGTGTAGGTGGGTTTTCAGTTTTTGTGTAGTTAAATTTTCCACTTTTTTCATGATCTTGCATTTGCCTTTGTTTCATTTAAACCTTGCTAGCATTTGCTTGTTGTCATCCTAAATGTCATTTTGTCATTATGCCTTGTATTGTTTGACATGTTTAGAGTGAAACCCTAACATCATGGGTTAAAATTATTGCAGGTGGTCCTCAAACCACTACATCTAAGGGAGAAATTACTTCAAGATTTGTTTGATCTGATTATCAGTTTCGTGGGTTTTGTTGTTTTGTTTTTGGATTTTTGAATTTTTGAATTTGTTTGGATTTTGTATTTTTTTGACTAAGTTGAAATAAAGCATGTGGGCAACCTAAGGGGATTGACCTTGGGCCCCAGAGGCTAAAAAAATCCTTGCCTACAGTGTACACGCAGAGACCACATAGTTTGATCGTTGGACTCAAACCATGAACTATTTTTGGGTAAACAACATTGATATATAGCATGGATTGATATCATGTTTCTGTGTCTAGAGGATATGTTTTGGGAAATTCACTTGAACTAGTTGTGAGGTTCAAGAAAATTTTGATATGTTATATTGTTTGAGTGAAGGAATAACCCAATGATGTTTTGTTTTTAATGTTTTCAGATGTTTTTGGATTTTTACCCTTTTGCCTAGGGGATAAGATGTTGAAAACTTGGATTGATACTTCACCTTGTTTTTCTAGAGGATATGTTGCAGAAAAGCTTACTTGAACTAGTTGTGGGGTTCAAGCAACTGTTGATATCTTAGAATTTTTTGAGCAAAGGAATAATCCATGTTGTTGTCATCTTTGAAGGTTACCTTGGTAGTGCATTGGTGGTACACCTTGTTGTTGGGATGAACTATTTCAAAGGTTACCCTAATAGTGTGCTAGCGGGTATACCTTGTTGTTGGTATAAATTCCTAGGTCACAACGTGAGCTAGAAGACATAGATTAAGATTTATTCTGAAGCAAGATGCAAGCATTTTCCCCTAGTGTCTAGTAGTGTAGGTGATGGATTATCTTGTAATAGGATAACATGTTTGGATAGAGTATGTCCTTTGGACAGTTCATCATGGTTCAGATAATGCTAGATAGGATAGGATCAATGATAGTGAACCATGTCAAGATGTTTTCCATAAGCAAGTGTAAAATTTATATCAAACATTTGTCAAGATCAAGATATGTTGTATTTTGGAAACAATGGATTGGATTCATTATGGATAGGTTGAGATGCTTCCACTTGAAATGACACACGTAGATGCTCGATTCTTACACATGATGCTTGTTTTCTAGATTTTCATCATGGTACTTGTCCAAAGTGCCACCATAGTGGTTTTCACTAGAGGACGATTTTTTCTTGATTGTTTTTCTTGATTTGTTTTTTTGATTTTTGATTTATTGATTTTTGATGTCACACAAGATGCCTGTTTACCAGGTTTTCATCATGGTGACCATTTTCTGCTCATGTTGGACCACCTGGTGGTGCTAATGTAGACACTTCTGGTGCTGATATGGTTGTTGTTGTTGTCATGACATGCCAACGATACTTGCTTGGAGGAGTTGTTTTGCTAGGATACGAGCGCTTGAATGTAACCCCTGATAATTCCAATCTTCCTTGTCAATATAGAGTCGACCTTACATTGATTCTCACATCATTATAGAGTTTCCTTAGAGTCCTTATGATAAAGATTTTTTTCCAACACATGGTCAATGTGAGATTTGGAAATCATGGATGGAAAAATCTGTTGAGGGATATGATATTTAGATGGATTGGTCGACAATTTGGAACTTCTGACTCTCCAAACTTGGGATGATGAGAAATGATGGGTGGGTATGGGGATTCGATTGGGACCAACATCTTGATATACTTTGTAAGTCGCTCTTGAAGCGTTCTTTTGCATTGTTGGACTTCTTTGATGGATGAACTTCCCTTTTTTATTTTGCCCCATATTTTCTTTGACTAATGGAGTTTGATAGGGATGTTTTTCTTACTTTTTCTTTTGTATCCATTTGAATTTTTCTTGTCCATTTTGCTTTGTTGATTCTTTTGCTTCAATAAATTGTTCTTTTCTTTGATATAGCTTTTTATCTTATTGTTGGTCCCAATCAAAGGATGGAAATATATGTGGATGACAATTCAAGATATGGCTAGTTGTAGTGTTGGTAGCAATTTCATCATAAGGACTCTTTGTGATCTATATGTTGATGATTTCATTAGATAAAGTTTACCCCAATATTATGGAGGTGTCCTTGATGTGTTTAGCTCCCTTAGTTGCTAAATAATCAAGACCTCGATGCTTAGGATTGCCCATAATCTGCTTTGGTTGTAGGATACCCTGTTCATGTAGAGCTAATCCTTGATATTGAATCCTTTGAAAAATTTCATTTGCAATAGGATATGTCTTACCTTGGAAATAAGGTGCTAATCTTTCTTTGCTTAGCCGAGGATCTTCAAATGTGGTAGCTTCCTCACTAATAGGCTCCTTCAGATGTGGGATACCTTCCTGATTGATATCTTCAGCCTGATCCTATGAAATATCATATTTTAATGCTTCTTCAAGAGGTGTTTTTGATTTAATGTCCATGCAAAAGTCTTCCTCATGATTCATTTTTGATGTCTTCATAGGATGTTTCTGATTCATTATTCATACATAAGTCTTCTTTATGATCCATTTCTGATATGTCCCCATAGGATGTTTCTGATTCACAACTTATGTATAAGTCTTCTTCATGATCCTTTTCTGATATGTCTCTGTCTTTTGTTATGTCTTGATCTTGTGTACAAATGTTAAGAGTAGGAGACTCTTGTTCTTTGGAAATGATATCAAGAGTATGTGACTCTTGTCTTAGATGAAGATCATCTACATGTACATTAGGAGTAAGCATCTCATGGATAGATGTATATGTGCTCGGTATATGGATTTGTTCTTCTTTTGGAAAACATAGGATGTCTTGGAAGATATCTACCAAGTCATTGTAATATTTTGATGATAGGGATTCTTGATCTTGACATTGTGTGGTATCATATTTGATATGATTTTGATCATATTCTTGACATGGATCAATTTCAAAGAAGGGATTTCTTGTAAAGGTTCCTTGGCTTTCCTCAAAATGTGGACATATGGGTGGTAACTCTTGACTTAGATCTTATGCATTGTGTATAAGTGTTGGATCAAGAGTCTCTTGATCATCAACATGTAATGCTATGAGGTTGGATGATGTCAATATATCTTGGAATGAATCATTTCTAGACTTGGGTGATTGATTTTGATCATGCTTGGGACTAAATTCTTGATGTATGTCCTCTTTCTCACTGGATGATGTAGAAAGATTGTCAATGTGATCGGTGATAGAAAGCTCTTGATCGTTGCTTTCAACTTTTGAGGTTGAGACATTATCATTGTTGTTATTAGTAGATGGACCTTAATCTTCAATAGTTATTTCTCCTTGCTCAATAAGGTCTTGGATAAGATTTTTTAGTGTAGCACATCTATTTGTTGAGTGACCCTTGATTTTGTGGTACTCACATCGTTCGTATTGGTTATACCAAGGGACTTTAAAGCTTGGTTCACCATAAGTTGGACTATCACTGATTTTGATAAGTTCTTGTTGTACTAGTTCATGCATGATTACCTCTAAATTCTCTCCCAAAGGGGTGAATTTCCTTACTAGTTGGTAATATTTCCTTTGTGGCTTTTCTTGATTGTTTTGCTCTTGATTTTGTGGAACTCCTTGATTCTACATTTGGGGTATATTTTGATATTGCACTTGAGGTACACCTTGGTGTTTTGGAACTTCTTGATACCATGGTTGAGGTACATCTTGATATTGCACTTGAGGTACACCCTAATATTGCATTTGAGGCACACTTTGATATTGTTGATATTGGAGGTGTTGTTGAGGCTCTTCTGGAATGATGCTCGTTTGTTGTGGATATGTAGTGTCCTGACTTTGCACATGGAATTGGTGATACATCGTATTTCATCTTTGTTTAATTTCCTCAAGATCTCTCTCCATTTTATCTAGGGCGATTTGATGTTTTGGACTTATTCCTTGATGGGGGTTTTGAAAACCTTGATGTTGTTGCCCTATTTGATATTTTTACCCTTGATAAGAATGATTTGGGTAATAGATCGACATCTTTTTGGGGGTGTTTTGATATTCGATGCCCTATCAAAAGGTCACTTGGTTTATATCCTCATGGGCTACTTCTGTCATTTGTGGTGTTTGTTGGTGGGCTACTAGTGTCATTCTTGCTTGCTTCCATTTTCTTCCTATGCTATGATCTTATGGTTGTCATAAACAACTTGGGTCTTCTATGGGAAAGTGTTATACTCTCTAGTTTGACTCTAATTCTAAAGACCTAATGTTTTTCCTACAAATTATGTAAGATACTGGAACTGTTGGAACATACCTAGATTCTGACAATAGTTGAAGGAATACAAGTTTGGATTATTTCTGGAAGCTCGTTTGTAGAATTTATATACCAACCTAGTTCTAGTTTCATGAAGTGTCCAAAGGTGTTTCTTGAGAGCTTTTAGACTTAGATACCTAAGTCTAAAATTATGGCATGTGGTCTTTATCTTGGGGATCTTGATCTTGCGCGAGATCATGAATGGGATAATTAATGCCACACGGGTGGTGGTAATATGGGTCTCTTTGCTACTATGTCAACTTTCTCTTCCTCTTCATCCAGGATAATTGATGTAGTGAGAAACTGGTGGGGTGTTTCATTCTTCTAAAAAATGAAGGTTCTTAAGCTGCTTATGATGTATGTTTGTTCACCTTCAATATATGTGAGACTAGGTTGAAGGATCGGTGCTACAAGATCTAGTTGTTGAATTGGGGTAGTTGATCGCCAAATGGTCATAAATTTTGATGGTGTTACGGGATGGTTATTGTGAAGCTCAAGACCATAGGTTTTGAGTGTTGTTTTGGATGACACTGCTTCTTTGGGAATCAAAATGTTGAAGAACTAATTTCTATATTCCACTTCCTTGTCTAGCAGATATGTTGTAGGAAAGTCTACTTGTACTATCTGTGATTCCCAAGTAACTGTTAATATCATGGACGTTTGAGTGGAGGAATGACCTTAATGGTTTGTTTGATTTTGATTTCAAATAGGTAGGATGAAAATAATGGATGTGGGAATATCTAACCTTCTGTCTTTCCAATTGTTTTGGTTTGAACAATGATCTTGTGAACAACTATTTTTCAACTTTTTCTCCGTGTTTATGACAAGTGATAAGACAACACTTGGAATGAATCAGAAAGCATGGACTTATGTGACCTTCATGTCTATAACTTAGGTTGTGAAATCACAACACCCAAGCCATAGTTCCCAAATGTTTACTTTGATTAATGTACCCTAAAATCAAAAGCCAAAATGTTCAGAAACCTTTAAGGAAAGATCCCTTTCAAAGGAGTGCAAACATAAGTCTTCTCTCACAAGTGTGCACTAAATCAAAGGGTTTTTGGTTTAACCATGTTGTTCAATGTTTGTTTTGAATGTGTTCTTTCTCTTTAAATCAAACACATAATTTGATGTCAAATTGTTTGAATGTAATGGTCCAAGTTTAACATAGACTAGCAATTACAACCCTAGGGGATACACACCATTCTCTTAGGTAGGCCTACCTCATGCTCCGAAGAGATGATTTTACATGAAATCTATTGCGCGGGCCTATAGTCGGCCATGGAAAGTAACTTCTCAAAAGTAAATTTTGATGCACCACTTTCAAAGAATATTTTTGGATAATAGGGTGGCTTCTAAAACAATTTGATTCTTAGTGGTAACTATGAACACGAAAATGTGACACTCACCCGCTAGCCACTTAAGGCTCTTTAACCATTCTCGTTCCACTTAAGGTATGGGATTAGGTGTATTCTATTGTCAGCATGGCTTGAAGCTACTTTCTTACGATTTTGCAACCTTTAATATAGCCCACTAGTAAATGTGCTTCGAGACCTTGCAATGAGTTCTCCAACATGGGATGTATCTCAAGGCAAGCCCCCTCTTTAAGGTAAACTTAAAAAAAAAGTGCAATGCTCAAACAAAATTCTTTTGCTCACACAAGATCGCCAAAAGGTGCGAGGGGAGAAGATAAAAAACTTTAGCTTTGTCAATCACTGTATGCACAAAAAACACTTCATTGCAATTTGATTCATTTTAAACACCTCGAGCGATGTTATCCCCAAAAAAAATTTTTTAAAGCAAAACAAAGTTCTTTTTAACTTACACCAATATGAAGTGTTCAAGAAATCAAGCAATTAATATAGCAATGGTGAGAAATCACAAAGAAGCATTTGTTCATTTTTATGAGCTCCAATAGAAGTGTTTCTAAGAAAGGCAATCCTTGTCCTATCTTGGTCAAAAAATATGAAAATGTGCATGCGTCAACAAAATAAAAAACGATTTCACTCTTTTTATGCACCAAAATTAAAGGTTCTTACTTATGAAAACATTAAATTTGTTCATTTTTAGAGCCCAAAATTGAAGTGTTTTTGTTCTTTTTACGAGCACCAAATGAAAGTTCCTAAGTTAAAAAGCTTAAAATTTGTTCATTTTTATCAACACCAAAATCAAGTGTTAGTTTGTGTTGTTGATTTTAGAGCACCAAAGTGAAAATTCCTAAGTTAAAAAAGCTTGAAATTTGTTCTTTTTATCAACACCAAAATCAAAGTGTGAGTTTGTTGTTGTTCATTTTAGAGCACCAAAGTGATTTCCTAAGTTAAAAAAGTAATTTCAACAACTGGGACTGATCGTCTTGCCTACAATAAACATGTGAGAGTTGTTGGAATCCTGCATCAAACCTGTCAATTCTTGCCTACACATCAAAAACAAAAAACCTATTACAAGAGTGCAAGATTGGTGCATTTGTCTATCAGAACATATGCTCAGAAAAAAAAAAGACAAATGCACTAGTTTTAGACAACTACACAATTTTAAGAAGAAATGCTCAAAACCATGTCAGACAAATGCTAAATCAGGAAATTACAAAGGCAACAGTCTTAGACAAATGCGTCATTCCCATGACAAGTGTGCAATTCTTCTGACAAATACGTCATTCTTCTGACAAATGCGTAGTTTTCTTGTCAGACAGATGCTTGGACTTTCCAGACATATGCTCAAGTCTTCAGAACGAGCGCGTGAAAACTGTGACATAAGCGTTTTCAGGACCTACAACTTAAAAAATGGCTCAAATGAAGATTAGAGAAGGGGAGAAGGGTCCCACTAAGCATGCTAGAATGTGTGAGGGGGGAATGAGGATGTTAGATCAATGGTCCAAGAGGGACATTAGAGCAATCTAACAAAGAAATCTAATCTACAACCAAAAAGCTTAAATCTAAGATCTAGAAACTCTACACATATGAAATTGAAACTATTCTATTACAAACATGATAAGGAATCTACTAATTACCAAAATGAAAACAAAAGATAGCTTTTACCATCCTGTAGCGGAGTGTATTCGCTTGATGTTGGATTGTTCTTATCACAGTGAAGCCTCCAAAGTTCATGTGCAAAGTGTGGATGAATCATTGTGTTTGGTTGATCGAAGAAAATGGATGAATTTCTCTCTCAAGGATGATCTTGATAGCACTTCGTTGCTCAATGTATGTTGATTCTTCCATCCTTATTTGTGAGGAAAGGGGTTTGTTATATAGAAAATGATATTTGAAATGGACAATCAAGATCGTTTTGAAGAATATCTAGATCAACGATTGGAGTGTGTTGAGAGGATTTAGACATGAGATAATTGTGCAAAGTTGATTGCACAATTTGTGTGATTGGGAAATAGATTGGCTAGTCAAGACTTTGATTGATCAGTTAACTGAATAGATGGATTAGTTAACTTTGTGATGGCTTAGTTAGGAATGTGATGTTTAGTTAACTGAATAGATGGACTAGTTAACAAAATAGATTGATTAGTTAACAAAATAGATTGATTAGTTAACAAATTAGATTGCTTAGTCAACAATCGTAATTTGCTCAATCAAAAAGTGGGTGAGGAATATGAATTAATTGATTTAATTAATTAATTCCTTTTTGGGATTTGAATGCGCAAATCAAGTTTGACTTTTGCAAACAAAGTTGCATTAGTTTGATTTGATTTTTGATAATTGATTTGAATAGTTTGATTTAATTCAAATTTTTGGAGGGAAAGTGTTATAATTAAATTATTATTTAATAATTTAATCCACTTAGGGGAATATGGTGATTTAGTGACATAAAATTAAATAATTGGTGTTATTTAATTAATCGGGACGAAATAAGGTGGGATTGGGACTTTATTAAATATATGAGATTTATTTAATTGGTCAAAATGATGAAACATGAATTAATTAAATAATGTTGTTTTATTTAATTAATAGAGGAATTAAGATTTTTAGGACTTTATTAAATAAATGAGATTTATTAAATTTGTCTGAAATGATGAAAAAGTGAATTAATTAAATAATGTTGTATTATTCAATTAATAGAGGAATTAGGGTTTTTGATGTCGTTTTTATGTGATGCGATGTGGTGTGATGTGGGAATGTTTGTGGTATGATTTCAAACTATTTCGGGGTGATTTCAAGATGATTTAAGACATTGCAAAATGATTTTGAACTGTTACGGGGTGATTCTGAGTTGATCCGAGACGTTATGGGATGATTTTGAACTGTTTTGGGGTGATTCTGAGTTGATCTGATACATTATGCAATGATTTTGAGTTATTATGAAGTGTTACGGGATGATTTTGAGTCATTCCAAATTTTATGAGATGATTCTGAGTCATTTTGGAGTGTTATGGGATGATTTTGATTCATTCTGAAGTGTTACAGGATGATTATGAGTCATTCTGAAGTGTTACGAGATGATTCTGAGTCATTCTGAAGTGTTACAAAATGATTCTGAGTCATTCTGAAGTGTTACGGGATTATTGAGTCATTCCAAAGTGTTACGGGATGATTCTGAGTCATTTTGAAGTGTTATGGGATGATTATGAGTCATTCTAAAGTGTTACGAGATGATTTTGAGTCATTCCAAAGTGTTACGGGATGATTCTAAGTCATTCTGAAGTGTTATGGGATGATTCTGAGTCATTCTGAGATGATGTGGGATGACGTGAGATGATGTGAGATGATGTTTCATATCATTTGACATTACTTGAGGTTGTTCGATGTTGTTTAGTGTCATTTTGATGTCGCTCAGTATTGTTTGATTTCGTTCAGTGTTGTTTGATGTCGTTCAATGTTGTTTGATGTTGTTCAATGTTGTTTGATGTTGTTCAGTATTGTGTGATAGGTGTCAAGTCAATTTTGCATGTCTACAATATTATTAAATCATAGATGTTCATTATATGTTTGCATCTAGCAAACATATAGGACATACAAGAAATTATATTCTAAGTAAACAAAATTAATTTCAAATTTTCAACCAAAGTAAGAAAACTAAGAAGAATGATTGAACCTAACTTTAAATGTACTTCAAATCAATAGTGAATAGCTCAGATTTTGTATACAATGTACCAGCAAAATAATGATGATTACATTCAAAAATGTATCAGTAAAACAACAGTGAATAAGCATACCTATACTCATATCTTTATTACATTCAATAATAAATTACACCATACATATAACCAAATTTTAGGTGACAAGCTAACCTCTTAAGGTGACAAAACATCATCATAATCATCTGCATTACTAGCAAGATCAAAATCATGATCATTTGTGTTTGCATTTGCTTGATTTTCTTCCTCATCCTCATCTATGACATGCAATGCATTCTCTCGCCCAATCTCTTCATTTGTTATCAAAATGTCTTCTTCACACACTCCATCATCATCTTCATCCACTTCTTTGAATTTTTCTTGTAAATAAACATATTTCCCATTAGGCATTATATTGACAACTTCCATGAATTTTCATTTTGAACAAGACTCTATTTGAATGGCATATGACCATCCTGGGCTTCTTGCACCATCAATTAGAAATTATTGGTTAATTTGAAGAGCGGAAACATACGGCTCATCCGTCTCTGATAAAAATTGTTTTGTATTTGCGCATACAAATCCAAACTCATCAAATTGTACTACAGATGGTTGGATCCACTTACATTTAATAATATAGGACTATTTTCACCATAGTTCGCTAGAATAATTTGTTGGATGAATTTAACATAAAATTTCTTCTCAATTTTGTGAAAAAATTCAACACTAACAACACAATCACAATTTATCTTTCCTTTTTCTTATTCTTCCACTCTTCAATGACTACCATAGGCCCACATTCCGCTTAAACAAGTAGCCCATAAATGTGGAGATTTTGAAATCTCACTTTCCTTCGTTGTTATATCTTGACCTTCTTCTTTTGCATCACTGACTGCATTAGCAATCCATTCTTCAAATTTTGGAAAAGAATCACCTCCAATCAAATCAACATGATGTATGCGCTTTTGAGGTCGATGTTGCATCCAAGCTTGATTGTCTTCTTCATATTTTCTACATAGAATATTAATGTATAAATAGTAAGATTAATAATATAAATGTGTAAATGCAATTGAGTAAATAAATTATTGTGTAATTTTTTTTTACCTATGCCATTTATCAAATGAAGATGTATTTTGAAGAATATATGCATGTATCACACTTCTTTGTTGATGTGATAGCTTGAAGTGACATATGTTGCCTTATAATACTTCACCTGCAATTGTCTCTTCTTCGTCATCGTCCCATACACGTCGATTGAAATTTTTAAAATCCTTCATATATTATGTGCAAAATCTCATGGCCTCTTGCATTGAATATCCCTCAAACATGTTGCCTTCTGATTTTTCTCTAGTATGATTTTTTTTTTTCAAAACCTTCATATATCGTTCTATAGGATACATCCATCTTGTTCTTATTAGGCCACAATACTTTAGTTCATATTGTAGATGTATCAAAATATTCATATAAATATTAAATATTGTTGGTGGAAATTCCCATTCTAATAGACAAAGGACTTGAACAACCTCCTCCCTCAAACTATCAAAGTTCAAAGGATCTAATACATGTAAACTCATTCTCTTTAATGTTAGGCCCAACCTTATAACTGCCAAGCTTGGCCCCTTTTCCAAACTTAATATATTTACCACAATAGGTAAAATATTCTCCATTATGACATGATAGTCATGGGTCTTGAGGCCTCTTAAGACATTAATGTCAGTTTGGCTTCTAATACTACTTACATATCTAGTGGGAAAGCAAGTCTAAGACATCAATTGTGAGAATTGTGCACGTTGTTCCTTTGTCCAAACATAAGGAACACTAGGTTTTCTATATTTTTCAACCCAAATATTTTGACGAATCTTTAGTTGTTGAAAGTATTCACGTGATGAAATAGTATTAAAGCACCAAAAAGAGTTTCTATTATAGCATAGGTTATATCTTTCTCAGTATGCATAAATTCAACAATATTCCTAATGGCTATATCCTTAAAGTATGGCAACTTATAGAATATTCACAACCTTTTTATAGCGCTTTCATTACATGGATCATATCTACTACCAGAAATCCCATCATTTTCAATAAATGACTTTCTTTTTTGTCCATTCTCAACAGTGTAATCACCTATTATTAGCAATGGTGCTTCACGATTCTCTTCCTGACCATTGAACCGTGTTTTTTGTTGATGATATGGATGATCCATTTTAAGGTAAGTTTGATGTCCACAATAAATACACTTACGCAAAATTCTTGAGTGCCTCACAAAATCCTTAAAGTTGCAAACAAGACATCCATGGTATCCATGAACATTGAGACCAGACAATGTGCCATATGTAGGAAGATCATGAATCATAAACAATAAGGAAGCTCTTAAAGTGAATTTGATTGAATGACCATCCCTTAAAGATTGAATTGCTTCAATTTATTTCCACAATTCCATTAGCTGATCATATAATGGCTTTAGATAAGCATCAGTTGTATCTGAAGTCACACTTTTCTTTCTTGGTATAATCAATGATAGCATTAAGAAAAATGGTTTAGTTAGTAACCATGGAGGCAAGTTATAATTTATAAAAAATACTGGCCAAGTTGACCATTTATTACTTTTATCTGAGAATGGGTTCACCCCATCTAGATCCAAACCCAACCTTATATTAGGAGGATCTTGAGAAAAATCAAGCAATCTATTATCAAATTCCATCCACGTCTTAGAATCAGGCACATGTCATTGTTTTCCATCAGTGCTCTTATTTTGAGCATGCCATTGCATAAGTTCAGCAATGTCTCTGCACCTATACATTCAGAGTAATCATGGGATTACCGGAAAGTGGTGAATAACCTTTCTAGGAACCATGATTGATTTCAACCCTTGTCTATACCTCGCTTCATGACATTTCAGAAATTCACTCTCACTTGCAAGATTCTTACAAAATAATACACAACCATTCACACATGTGTGGATTTTTTCATACCCTAAGCCTAGCTTAGTGATTTCCTTTCTACATTGTCTTTGTTTTATTGGCAATGTGGAGTTAGGTGGTAACAATGAACTTAATAATGCCAATAATTGATCTACACTCATTTGTCCAATGAAACACCACTTGCAAGTTAAGAATTTGAAGGATTATTGTCAAATTAATTAACCCACAATTAGCATACATAGAATTTGAAGCATCATCCATCAACTTGGCCCAATCATCGTTTAGACCCTCATTCAACATTCCATCAACTTCAAACCCTTTGTCTAACATTGTTGCCTCTTCATCTATGTTTGGTGCCACTTCATCTATGTTTGGTGTCACTTCATCTATGTTTGTTGCCGCTTCATCTCTCACACTCTTCCATTCTATCATATCTTTATAATAATTGACATTCCAAGGGCTTATACCACTATGCCCATATCTTATCATATATCAATAAATCTAACTTTTTTTTTCACCTTCCCACCAAGATAATCATTACATGGACATGGATATTTTTCCATGTCACTCTCATCGGCTATTCTCTCATCAAATGCATCGTATTGATCCCTAGTCAACCTTCAATGTTGATCCATTTGTAATGTTCTACACACAACAACAAAAAATTGTAGACAAAGAGACAAAAGCTATTTTTTTTAATTGAAAGGCATTTCCGTAGCAATAAAGTTATAGAGAGCAAATAAAATAGAGAGTTTAACTAATGAATTGTAAAAAAAAATATTTTTGTAGTTTATATTCAAATTGTTGATTACATTGCATTGCACATCTTTCAAACTCAAAGCATTACTTCGCATTGCATAATTAATAACTAGATGCTGATAGATGACAAAATGTAAAAACTTGTTGAATAAGAGATAAAAACTATTTTTTTTAATTGAAAGGGATTTCCATAGCAATAGAGTTATATAGATCAAATAAAATAGAGAGTTTAACTAATGAATTGTAAAAGAATGATTTTTGTAGTTTATATTAAAATTGTTGATTGCATTGCATTGCACATCTTTCAAACTCAAAGCATTACTTCACATTACATAGCTAATAACTAGATGTTGATAGATGACAAAATGTAAAAAAATGTTGAATAAGAGACAAAAAATATATTTTTAATTGAAAGGCATTTCCATAGCAGTAGAGTTATAGAGAGCAAATAAAATAGAGATTTTAACTAATGAATTGTAAAAAATAGATTTTTGTAGTTTATATTCAAATTGTAGATTACATTGCATTGCACATCTTTCAAACTAAAAGTGTTACTTCACATTGCATAACTAATAACTAGATGTTGATAGATGACAAAATTTCAATTACAATATAGTTTTTACAAAGTCAACCTAAGCAGTTATGCAATTACTTCACATTGCATAACTAATAATTAGGAGAAAATGCCAATTGCATTTGCTTTTCATGGCATTCCATGAGACTACATTTCTTTGAGGCATTTTTTCAAAAATTTCACTACTTTTTCTACACTACCACATTTTTCATACATGTCTACCAAAGCATTTTATCAGATTGTTCATTGCCTTGTTGCTATGGCTAAAATCCTAAAACAAGTGATTTCGAACAAGCTATGGATGCTTGAAAAAAAAAATCAAAGCATCATAGTAAGCAACAAGCTATGGTCTCATGGTTTTTTTTGGCATGAAAATCAACGTGATTTTTTTTGCATTTTTTTGCAGGTTTTAAACACATTTTTTGGCAATTTTATTGTTTGAAATGGGGAAAAATCTTTATGGTCAGTTTTGTGTAGTTTTTAATTGTAGGATTCTCACAGTTAGTGAAAAAGGTAGTGTTCATGAAGGAATGGAAAATATGCCTAGAGCCTTTGAATTATACCCATACTGTGTAATGGTATTGAATCATTTAGCAAACCATTTTTTCTTCACTGCAAGGCAACATTTTCTTGTGGAACAATTGACTGAGACAACTCTTGTTTCAATTGACCACCCTCTCATGAAATCTCATTCATATTATAATCTTGCATGATCTTACATAGTAAAGGTGATTATGACACCACTGGCCGCTACTACATGACATCAATCAAGGAAATTCAAAGGCCATAGGATTTTGTGGTTAGGTTCAATTGAAACTGGGAGATCTTAAGAGTTCTCTCTCAAATTTTGAAAAGGTTTTGGAGGTCCACCCTGAGAACTGTGAGATCTTAAAAGCGGTAGGCCATATATATGCTCAACAAGGGCAGGTAGAGAAGGATTTGGAAATTTTAAGAAAGGAAAATTGCATAGATCCACATGATGCTAATGCATTTATCAAGATGGGAGAGTTATTAATATCGTCATACCCTAGTGCAGCCTTAGATTCTCTTAAGACACTTAAGTCTCTTCTGAAGAAGAGCAAAGAATAAGTACCCATTCAATTGTTAAACAACATTGGGGTTCTTCATTTTGAGCGTGATGAACTAGAGTTGGCTCAAAAAAATTTTATGGAGGCATTAGGAAATGGTGTTCTGCCTCTACATAAATCTCTGTGGTCATTTTTGTGCATTTTTTACTTCTAGGATTCTCACAGTTAATGAAAAAGGTAGTGTTCATGAAGGAATAGAAAATATGCGTAGATCCTTTGAATTATACCCGCACTGTCCAATGGAATTGAATCATTTAGCAAACCATTTTTTCTTCACTGTAGGGCAACATTTTCTTGTGGAACAGTTGACTAAGATAACTCTTGTTCCAACTGACCACCCTCTCATGAAATCTCATTCATATTATAATCTTGCACGATCTTATCATAGTAAAGGTGATTATGACACCACTGGTCGCTACTACATGACATCAGTCAAGGAAATCCAGAGGCCACGAGATTTTTTGGATAGGTTCAATTGAAGTTGGGAGATCTTAAGAATTCTCTCTCAAATTTTGAAAAGGTTCTGGAGGTCCACCTTGAGAACTGTGAGAGTTTAAAATTTGTAGGCCATATATATTCTCAACAAGGGTAGATAGAGAAGGCTTTAGAAATTAAGAAAGGAAACTCACATAGATCCACATGATGCCCATGCATTTATCAAGATGGGTGAGTTATTAATATTGTCAGACCCCAATGCAACCTTAGATTCTCTCAAGACATCAAAGTCTCTTCCGAAGAAGATCAGAGAAGAAGTACCCATTCAATTTTTAAACAACATTGGGGTTCTTCATTTTGAGAGTGATGAACTAGAGTTGGCTCAACAAACTTTTATGGAGGCATTATGAAATGGTATTTGGGTTGAATTCATAAATAAAAGCCTTAGTGTTAATTCTATAGCTTTTCCTATGCTCTTTAAGGATATGAAATTCTTCCATCGACTAGAAGAAGGCGGTGTTTCACTTGAGTTACCATGGGATAAATTCACAACACTATTTAATCTTGCTAGGTTGTTTGAACACTACATGACACTAAAAAATCAAATCTTTTATACAGGCTAATATTGTTCAAGTTTCTTGATTATGTGGATGCATATCTACGTCTTGCAGCCATGGCTCAGGCTCGGAATGAGATCCAACTAAGCCTAGAATTGATTAGGGATGCAGTTAAGGTGGATGAAAACTCATCAAATTATTTATCTATTCTTGGCAAAGTGGAACTGAAAACAAATGACTGGCTTAAAGCAAAGAGACAATTAAAGCTGCACAAAGTGAATTAGATGCAAAGAATTCTTATGTTGACATTTCACTTGGAAATTGGAATTATTTTGCAGCTTTTCACAATGAGAGGAGGGATCCAAAGGTGGAGGCACAAAATCTTGAGAAGGATAGAGAACTGTATTGTAAAGTGTTGGCACGAAGACTAGGAAATGTTTATGCTACAAATGGGGCAACCATTGTGCTAGCTGAAAGGGGTAAATTTGATATCGCAAAGGAAATTTTTACACAGGTACAAGAAGCTATAGAAGGAAACATCTTTATTCAGATGTCTAATGTGTGGGTAAATCTAGCACATGTTTACTCTACACAAGGACAATTTGTGCTTGCAGTGAAAATATATCAAAATTATTTGAGCAAATTCTATTTTGGCACTGACACCCAAATTTTATTATATTTAGCTCGAACACATTATGAAGCAAAACAGTGGCAAGATTGTAAAAGAACATTATTAAGTGTCGTAGATTGTAACTACTATAAGTTTCCAATCAGAAAACTATAGTTGTGTTTAATGTAATGACGGTTTTGAATTACCTCTGAATTTGCTGCAGAGGGTGTCCCCAAATCCAACTTCGCTACAAAGGGCCTCGCTGACTTCAAATTTTTTGTAGAAAACTCTGAGTTCCTTGCCCTTGCTCACCTTTTCAGAAGTCTCCAAGTCCTCTCCAAATATTTTAGTGCCAGGCTAACCTACAATTAATGAATGAAGCAAGGAATATTTATGCAATGAACCTGAATAAGTGCCAATACATCGACGCACACAATACATTGCACCAATAATTGGCCGAAATGTGTTTTTAAATTTTTATCTAATTTGTATTTGATGACTAACTATTTAGTCATTTTTATTTTTGTGACTAAATAATTTTTTAGTCAACGATCAAATTAGTCATTTATTTACTCATTTATAGCTGAGTTGCGAAAAATTAGTAGAATTTAGTCACTTTTAGTTTTAATCATCTAGTCATTTATTTGCCAAGTTCTACTAGTGAATATAAGATATTATTAGAGATTATTCATTGAAATGTGTTTAATTTATGGATATTAAATCTATGGGAAAATTTCATTATTTCATTGCTTTCATTAATGATGCCTCTAGATACACTTGAATTTATTTTATGTATTTGAAATATGATTTTTTTATTAATTCTGAGGAATTTAATGCCTTGGTTGAAAAAAATTATTAAATAAGGATGTTGATATCTAATAATGGGATTATATTTTGTTCTAAAGAATTTTATGAGTTCTATGAGCATGCAAGTATTATCTAGTAGAAGGCCCTACTCCATACACACATCAACAAAATAGGTGGCAAAGAGAATGAATCAAACCTTGTTAGAAAGAGCCAAAGGTATTCTAATTTGTATGCAGCTACATTAGTACTTTTAGGTAGAGGTAGTAAGTATTGATTATAATTTGGTTAATAAAAGATTTCTCTTTGTTGGATTTTGTTGATAAAAATCCTTATGAAGTGTGGACAGGTAAGAAACTTAATATTTCACATTTAAGAGAATTTGACTATGAAGCTTATGTTTATGTTCTTAAGGAAAATATGTTTAAATTAGATCCAAAATCATAAAAATATATATTTTATGGTTATATTGAGAATGTAAAAGGTCATAAGATTTGTAATCCACTAACCTAGAAAATTTCCTATTTTATAGATGTGATTTTTAGGGAGTTAATATCATATTTAGATCTTGTACAAGAAAATGAAAAAAGAAGAAAAAAATAGTACCTCTTGAGACTAAGGTTTAAAAGAAAGAAGATGCACATGTTGAAGAATAGAATTATGTACATTAGATGATTGAGAAGAAGAAGAGGGTTTAGAAGGTTGTTCTAAGAAAGATATGTGGGATGAGCATGCAAAAGAATAGTTAAATCCCCTTATAGGAACCTTGAGACGATCCATGATATAATGAAATAAAATTATTGGTATATTCCACCATATCTTCATTATATATTTACTTTGTTATGTATTAATGATAAAATAAGATCTTATAGGGAGGATATCTCTTTGAAGGATAGTTATTCTTGGACGTAGGTCGTGTAAGAGGAAATGATGTCCTTAGACAAATGTGACACCTAGGATATTTTTGGTTTTCTTGAGGTATACATGCAATTGGTTGCAAGTGGGTGTATATAAGAAGATTAATGCAAATGGATGGTTAGAGAACTACAAGGCTAGGCTAGCGGTTAAGGGATACTCCTAGAGAGAGGGAATTGATTTTAATAGAATTTCTTGTCATGTTGGTAAGTATCTTTTATTGGATTCATTATTTATCATTGCAACTTGTGATTTTGAGATTTATTAAATGAATACAAATACTTATTTTTTATAGGGATATTGAGGAGACTTAGATGTAATAGCCTCATGTTTTTTGTTGTCAAGGGAAGGTTGAAAAATTCATTGTATGATTTTAAATAGTCACCAAAGACATGGTACCAAAATATTGATGTATTTTCATTGAGTTTAGTTTTCGATATGAGAAAGGAATATCATCGTGTTTATAATAAAATTAGAGATTACCAAATTCTAATAATTATCTTGTATTTAGATGACATGTTTATTGATAATAGTAAGGTAATGATTATGGAGCTCAAAAATAATATTTATTACAAATTTTATATGAAGGATTTGGGGATTATAAAATACCTTCTTGGTATGGAGATCATTAAGGATTTGATAAATATTTGGTTATGCCAAAGTAAGTATATTGATACCATTTTACAATAGTTTAGTATGCATGATTATAAACTTGTGAGTATTCATTTTCCAATTGGAAATCATATTTCATTATATATGGGTCCCAAATTGGATAATGATTCCCAGGAACATGCATTATTCTAGTGTTATTGGTAGCTTGATGTATGCAATGGTTTTTACTAAATTAAATATTATCCAAGAAGTGGGAGTTTTAGACAAGTTTATTTCTAACCTTAGTAAGGAGGATTATAATTATGTTAAGAGTGAATTCGTATATTTGTGAGGGAAGTATAATGATTATTTGTGTTATTATGGTAATAAATATGTGGATAAAAAATTGGACATGTAGGGATTTTTTGATACATATTGGGTAATTAAATTGGATAGTTGAAGTTCTATTGATGGCTATGTGCTTTATTTTTGGTAGTGTGGTGAGTTGGATGAATAAGAGGCATCCCATAATTTCCTTGTATAGCACTAAAGTAGAGTATATAGCTTCTACACATGCCTCCAATAAGGCAAAATTGTTGTAGAGACTATGTTTGGTTATCGATTTTGATTGTAGGGTGATTAGAATTGATTATGATAGTTAGAGAGATTTCTTTTTGGAAAGAATCCCATGCACCACATTTAGACCAAACATGTTTATTTTGGTGTAGTGAGTTTTATAGAGATTTAATAGGTACATAAGGACTACTAAAATTCTACTAGAATGAAGGAAAAAATGTGTTGCACATGTACTCTTGTGGTAAAGATCAATATGTATATGTACCTCTCTTTGATCGTATTTTTTTTATCGCTAGAGTTTCTCCATGTACATTTTGTGTCATGCTTTCATTTATCGTGATTTTTTTATTTGTATTTTCTAGCATATAACCTCTTAATGGGTAGTCTAATGTTACATTAATAAAAACTAGATTTACATACTCAAATTCATAAAGCTAATCTATTAGGGGTCTAACTAAGGAGAAAATGACCTTGACAATTCAATAAATTAATGAAGCTATTCTTAAACACCACCAATCCCTACACAAATTTAGATGCTAGAAAATTGAGGCAAACAAATTTCAACAATCAACAATCTACCAAATCATTTCTACAAGTTCAAGCGTAGATCAAACCAATTTAATTCACTAAAAAAATGCAAATTCTAAGTTGACCACCAAAACCCTAAAGATTAGTATAATATATAAATTTCAAACATCTTCAACTTCACTTTCTCGCCTATTAAATTAAATTAAATATAATAACTTATTTTACTTATTAGTAGGGGAGAGGGGTCAGTAGTCGTGCGGGCTAACTTTGTCAGCATGTAGCGATTGACTGGAATATCGTAGGACCTTCATTTTATTTTTTTTGAAATGTGGATTGGCCTCTTATCTATCTATAACTAAGGTTTGGAGGTGTGACTCATCATGCAACTTGCCACATCCCCACATCTATTGAGATTTGTCCAAAATTTGACTTTTTACAGATTCGACCGAAACGTAATCATAATACCCCTAGTAGTTGAACAAAAAAATATCATTTGTTGCTTGTAGAATATCATATTTTTATTTAAAATAAAACTTATATGCAACCTAAATGGACAAATACCTATTGGTAACCATAAATCTTTGTTATCTCTAGCTTTTATATTCAACACAAATAGACCAATAATTGAACACACAAAAAAACTATTTGTTGTTATAAAAACAACACATAATTATTTAAAATACAACTTATATCAAACAAAAATGGACCAATAATTGAACACTAAAACTTTTTGAAAATCATTCACATTTAATGAAAAAATACATGGTATTTAATGTGCCCACCTTTTATATTTGTGATAAGACAAACTATTAATATGAAATACTTCAATGCTTGTGCATTGCTATCCCAATAATTGTACACATAAGACAAAAAAAAATTTATTTCACTTGTTCATGAATGTATTTATGTTTTTTTTACTTGAATTGGTATGCCTGGATCACTTGTGATGGTGCTTTGTTTGTTGGGATGCTAACGAAGAGACGCATTGAATGCGTTCATTCCAGCTCTTTGTAATCCTCAATAGAAGGCTTGTGGCAAGAGTGATCGCCAACGTGTGTTGAGTAAAAACCCCAAGGATCATATGAACGACGATTGTAAATTTTCAAGTGAACAACTATTGATCCCATATTGTCACATATTTGATAATAATTTAATTAATATATAAAATGAATATATACAGAATATAATATTAATTGCACTACTAATATGAATAATCAAATTGAATGCACTACTATTGTAACATTCATTTTCATTACAGCCCTCCCCCTTCATTTATAAATGATAAAACCCATTTCCCTATCATAGAGGTGCTCTTTCTCTTTCATCGCTGGACACCTATAAAAGGATAATGATTCCCTTTTAAATTGTAATCATTGAAATAAAATTATCTGTCATTTCCACTTCCCCATACTCAGAGGCGAATGTCAAACTGGTGCGGGGCCACAATAAAGCTGTGCAAAGGTATGGGAGGGGGGGCCATTAATAAAGAGGTATCTGGTACAGGTAATGGTAACGTGCTCGGCATCTTCCACAGAAATCGGCCCCACGCTTACAAGGAAACAGGAGCGCCGTACCGTAACAGGCACGCGCCAAGGTAGCACCTCCTCCTTCTTTGCCGTCAAATCGAAGATGCTCACTGTTTAAGTTGAAGAGCAGAATATCTGGAAAATTGCTCGGGTCATTGTCCTGTACCCTGTACTGAGAGGGAATCATTTTTGCTTTACAATTCTCTTTCATTTTGAAATCTACATGTCGTTATCTTGCATTTATTTTCGTACTCCTAAGGGTTTTGTACTTCAAATAGGCAAGGGTTTCGATGGCGGTGACGCCGGGCCCGGTATTACGGCCGTCTGTGCCCGATGCCTCAGGCACTGAGACAAATGCAATTTGTGTTTAATTGTTTATTATTTCAGTGATGCTGTTCAATTATTGCTGCTGCCATTACATAAAGAAAACCTAATAAATTATTCTGCAGACTCCAATGGCGGACAGTATGATGCTCATAACTTACGACTGATTTAGGTTTTGTGAATAATGAAGTAGGGACTACTGCGACTTGTCTGGTGAGATTGCACCGACTGCTTCTACGGATTGCTACTGCCATTGTGATTTGACTGCGCGAATATTTGTCTTTTCCAGATTTGGAGTCGCTTTACTGCTTTTTTTTTTTTAAGACTAGCGATCGCTTGACAGCTGTTCTAAATCAAACGCTCTATATGCCTTTTTAACCCCTTTTTACCCTTTTACACTAAAGTGGCTTTGAATTTTTTATCCTTTTAAGTTGGGACGAGAATTTTTTATCTGTTTATTAGGGGTGTAACTGGTCTTTGTATGAAGATTAGTTCTACCTTTACAAAATATTATAAGAATGAGAAGAAATTATTTTTTCTGATTAGAGTGCTAGAAACAAATGAACATCTTTTTTTTGGATCAAATATGAGTAAAATTTAAAAGTTAGTTCTATGGTAAAATTATTCAAAGAAAATATATTAGAAGCTTTGAAAGAACTATGAATCTGAATCATTAAGAGAATGGGCATCATTCTAAAGGGTACCACATATTTCATGAATTTTTGAATGGTTGTAGCAATTAATGCAATATGTGGCCTCATAGATCATTTTGGTCCCGTGGATGTAATTAAAATCATTTCATTTAATATAGAGGTGTTAGGAATGAGATTTATAACGTTTTTTAAAATTAATTTGGATGGAATAAGACAATGATTGTGAATAAACATGTATCATTATTTTAAATATAAAGATAGTTATATTATTCTTTTCAAGTACATTAGGCTTTTTTTTGTTTGAATTTTCTTTCTTCAATTGTGGATCAGCTCTCTTCATTGTTTCATAGAGTCGTAGCATTCCATTCCAAGAGATCAACACATTTCTAGGCTTTGCAATAATGAACTGGAATTAGAATCACCATTATGTATTTAGGTGTCTAGCATTATGAGATTTGTGGTATGTTTTACTTCCTCTTCAAAAGACATCATGCTTCTAAGAGATTTTGTTTGTTATGGGGATCAAAATTGTTTACCTTTATTCATTAGAGAGATGGCCCAACCTAGAGTTTGCACTCTTGAGATTAATTCACACAACTCTTTGTCTCAATGTTAAATTTCAAATTCATTTCTTTAACTTCAATTTGAGAGGCATAAACAAATCCATTATGATTTATGATTTATCTTTCTTTTTTCTCTTACAAACTTTCTATAAAATATATTGTTCTTTTATACTCATTAACCTAATTTGACTGCTAGGGAACCACCATATATAAATTTCAAATTTCAATTTAATATTTAAAAAATATATGCAAGTTATACTTGGCATCCTTCTTTATACTTGTTAAATAGATATAGTACATAATTATTTTATGTATTGATCAAGATTAACAAGGTCACAATGTTCACATCTCTTTAGAAAATCAAACATCAAATCTCAAATGAATTCTACAATTTACTATTACACCTAGCATCATGTACATATGTAATACTACTTGCAACATTGTAAACCACCACAAATAATGTTTTACAAATATAGATGTTCATCTAGATTTAAAGATATCTTTGAACTTACAACCTTCTTAATATCCTCGTATATATTTTTGATGACTATTATATTGAAAATTTTCTAAATTAAAATTTTATAAAATGAAATTGAAAAACACAATTACTTTAATTTTTTATAAACTCCAAAAAATTATCAAACAAATTTAAAGTATAAATTCAAAACTAAATATTTTTGAATTTGAATTCACAAACTCACTTGAAAACATTCTCAATATTCTCAATTGTATTTTATATTAATAAAAAATACAATTTAAATTATATTAATTTTTAGATTATGTATTGGATAAATATGTTTAAGATTAGTACCTAGAACCACCCCCAAATATGACAAATGAGTACATGATAGGAAAAGCTTCTTTAATATATATTAAAAAACATACTATCAATGCTTCACAATTATTTAAGATTAGTACCTAGAACCACCCCCAAATATGACAAATGAGTGCAAGATAGGAAAAGCTTCTTTAATATATATTAAAAAACATACTATCAATGCTTCACAATTATTTTATCTTTTTTTCTAAAAAAGACAAAAAGCCTAGACTTTGTAATCTTTGACTTTTATCTCATGAAGGCAACTTTTGGATGCATCCTTGCTTACCTCACTTCCCTCTTAACTTCCTTGCCCCTTTTCTCATATGGTGCATGTAAATGCTAACCTTGTTTGTCAATATGCTCCTAATTCCACTTCCATATTTCTATGTAAACTTTTTATTGATGATCATGCGTATACTATCTAATGGCCCCTCATAAATTTGTGGTCAAAAGACAAAAGACAAATAGGAGCTTATGAATTTAATGACATACTTCCATTCATATTGCCTCAACAAAGAAAAAGGGAAAAATGTCTCCAAATCAAATACTTCCAAGTCACCCCTAGTCCTCAAAATATATTTGAGAAGAAAATAGCTAAAATAATAAGTTAGCTTTACTAAGTTGAAATCATTGTTTTTTAGTGAGTGAGAGGTAGAGATATTATACAAGTCTCCCTCACCCTATCAATGATATGAAATAAAGTTTCTTGCGTGTACCACAAAAGAGAGACAAACAACAACACATTTTCATTTCATATTGTCAATACTTTGGTTACCTTATTGCTAAAGTGTCGTTTGTTGCTCCAACTCTATAAAGTATCTTTGGGATTCATTTGGTCACCTTTTCTCATAGCCTAAGCCCTCATCATACTATCTGCTTAGTCCCCTCTATGACTATTTCTACTTTTAGATAAAATCATATGAAAAAAAATTGGAAGTAGACTCACCTCTCAAAGGCCTTATGAGTTACTACTATTTGAATCTTATGGAATCTTTTATGAACATAGAGGACCCACTTGTGTTTGACAATGTATTAGCATATCTAAAGGCTATGTACTGCATCAAATACATTTTGATATCTTAGGTTCCACAGGAATCTCTTTCAAACTTCTTAATATCACCCACTCCCACATCATTGTCTCTTTAGATGCACTTCACATCTTTGCAACCAAATTTTTATTATGGAGTTCATATTCAAATTTTTATAATGGAGTTCATAAAATATGTAAGTAAATTATCATAAACATAAAAATTGATAATATAATGTTTATTTTGAATTTTTTATAAGAAAAATAATAATTAAAAAAAATGAAAGATTATCTTATAATAGAGTCTAATAGTTCCATCAAGACAATCTTCAACGTTTAGATTTAATTCAACATGTATGTATCATAAAATCATCTTAAAAGTATGTCTCAATCATCTAATATATAGTCCAAGGACACCTAAAACCATGAGCTAAGTCATAGACAAATTGGTTCATCTTAGACCCATACAATTGTCCCCATGAATGCATGCACCCAAAATATAATGTAACTACCTATGAGGAATATCGACCCCTACAACCAAGAGCTCAAATGATTAATCCAAGCACTCCAACTTAGAGCATTCCAACATTTATCAAAATTATTAAATTTAATGCACTTTGTCTAACATGAATATCCTTGCTTAGAAATCTCCAAACTAAGTTCATCAACACCATTAGCTTTTCAAATTTTAGATGTATGTATAGCTGATATTTTTTTGGAAGTATTGAAGATCAAAAATTCATATAATGAAATCTACATAGAAAGGTCATGCCCATATAATAGGATCATTTCCATAATAAATGGTTAAATTAATAGTCACATAATTAATCTCACAAAACCTATGAGAATGCCTCCATTCATATTTTGTTGTTACGCTTTAATGCATAAAATATTATGTGATTCTAAGCTTCTATTCAAAAGTTCTAAACACAATAGTAGACATCTACTAATCAATTGTAAAAATCAGCTAAGTATTTCCACTCTTAATTTATAGATTTTTAAAAATCTATCATATAATTTATCACAAATGATAATTAAATTAATTAGATTTTATTGCTTGCTACATTAATTAAGTATAACTTTAATAAAGGAAAAAATATATTTTTTACAACAAGATTGGAGGGTTGGATATATAAATAACACTATATTATACTAAACAAAATTGACATAATGACTAATTTAATGCAATTCATAATAATCTCACCTAACAATTTAGAATTAATATAAAATGATAAATTAATGTCTAACTACCCATTAATGTGATTAAAAGTGAAAACTAAGTTATAATTTATATAATTATAAATAATTATTTATTTACCTACAATATTGTCATACCTAGAAAACTTAAAACTTTTTGACTATTTTGTATCTCCATACTAAATTAAATCAAAAAACGATTAAACTCAATATTTAATTAAATATAATATAATGATGATTGATACATAATTCATTATTATGAAATATTGATATAATCGTTAAGATTTTTCTTAATTGATGGATACCATTTATTATTATTTTAAAATGATGCACTAATAACAATTATTATTTTTTTGATTGTGAGGTACAACATTGAATTATGTACTATATAATTTGAAATGGATTGATGATATGATATCCTACTATATTAAAAATCTAAGTGACCTAATAAAGTTGGCTCTACCTAGTTTGATTAGGTTATCAATAACTTTCATGCCATTATAGGACATGTGGCTTAATTTCATGATTTGAAAGTTGTAGTTTTATTTAACTTTAAGGAAAAATTTATTTCAATTATAAAGTTTGGTTGATTACATCAATTTAGTATTGTCTTGACTTAGACCCATGTGGGGTGACTAGGTGTTTTCTACCATTATTATTTCTTTATTTAAAATTAGTCTTGAGACATTATGAATGACCGTTGGTCAAATGTTTATTTGTTTTGATAGGAAAGCATGAATGTTCATCACTCTTATTTTAATCTAGTTATCACAATACCTTGCCATTATATTGAATTTTAGTGCTTAAAAATCAATTTTATCATAAAAATATTATTATGAATTCACATAGGAGCTTAATTATAAATGGTTCTTTGTTTCACAATCAAGTATTGTTATTGAACTTTATTGTAGTATGTTACTTATATAGTGTGTATGTTTTATTATTAGATTTTTTTATTTTTTTCATAGAACAAGTATATACTTAGAATCTCACTGAAGAATTTATCAATAAAATATATCAATGAGATTCAAATTCATATGAACTTAATGAAATCATAAATGTATCTTATGTAACATTACTAATGTATTTGTAACCATGCTTATTTATATACTTAATTGTTTTAATTGTTTCATGAAGATGAGTCTTACGATTAAAACTCTTTGAATCTAATATTTATGGCTAGGGATAGTAGTTAACTCTACTGATCATTTTAAAACATTGATTTAGTTGGTGATCCTTTATGAAATTATGTTAATATTGAAGTTGTTGTTAGATATTTCATTTATAAGTTGTCTAGTAAATGTTGATTTTGAAGTATTTTGGTCAAGCTTAGGATTGAATAGGATTGAAGCCTTGCATCATGCTTATCATAGAAAATGGTTTTTAAATTTTTTTGGCCAATGTTGTATAAAATGAGAATAATATAGTCTTGTGACAATACTTATATAATAGAATGTGTGGATTGTAGCTCCATAGTGCTGTTGCACCAAACATTTTTAATGATATTATTGTTATATTTGGCTTATATTAGATTTTTTAAGGATCAAACATTTTGTACAACGGTTTGTAATTATTCATGGGTTGTATACAACCAACATTTCTTTAGTTTTAAAAAATGTGATTTTAGTTTAAATAAATAGTTATTTCTTTAACTTGAATAGCTGCTTCTATTTATAAATATTAAAAGTGAAGCACCACTCTAGTGATCATGAAATACACTATTTAAGCTTATTCCGTTTTTAAATGAATAAATGATATTTTAATATCAAGATTAGAAGATAATAGATTTCCATTCCCTAAAACAAGGACCCTTAAGTATGGTCAAATATCTGCAAAGTACATGAATTTTCGATGTCATGTTCACTATATCAAGGATGAAGTAGATATGGTGAACATGTTTATTCTAGGATTGAGAAAATAAATGAATTCTTCATGAATAAGATTTGACTAATGATCTTGACCAAATTGTATAAGTGGCTATAATAGATGAAAAGAAATGCAAAAAATAAAATAGAAAAAAATATGGAATTAATGAGGAAATTTAAATGAGACACTAGGGAATAATGCAAGGCTAAATTTGGAAATAAGTACAATGAAGTAATAATAATTATTGAATTAAGAACGAAAATAATTATAAGGGAACTAATAATCAACATTAAGAAAAGTGTATTATCATTCTAAGGAAGCTAACAATTGGAATACAACGTCTATTGAGAATATTGATCTAGGAACTAGTGAGACTTGTAGGAAAGGATGAACAAGTGGGCATTGGGATTTGTGGATGAGACCACATGTGATTAGAGTTAATATATTATAGGAGAAGGATTCTAATAAAATTAAAGATCCATTAAATGTTTATAAATTTATGGATCTCTAGGGGGTGATCACCAAGTATCCTTAATGGAGGCAAGAGGTACATTTATTAGACAACCTATTACTATATTAGCTAATTTAGGAGCCACATATAGCTTTATATATTCTAAATTTATTGATATATTTAAATTTAATTGACATATTTAAAGTTAGTTAAGCTATGTAAAATCCTAAGATATTGGAAGTTGATTTTGGGTTAGGTTATATACAAGAAATCAATTGATGCCTTGAACAAGCTAAGTTAGAAATTAATCTAATGAAGATTAAGGTTAATATTCATGTTCTACAAATTAGAAATAATGCTTCTACTCTAAGAATGACTCATTTTGGACCTCATAGAGATAAATTCAATTACATTTGTTAGTGTGAAATTAGAAATTACTTATATAGTTTATATTTATCTAGTATCTACTAGTCCTATTCATACTACCTTAACTAACTTACATGTTTCGTTGTCTCACTTCATAGGCACATGAAACATGCTCTCACATTTGTCCCAAGTGCTTTACACATGTCAATTTTCTTGGTGGGTTAGTTAGTATTTCACTCTCACCTTCCTTATTCCTCCTTATCCTACTTATACAAGGAGTTTATTATATATTCTCATACATCTTTTATGATATTTTTTTGTATTTTGTGTGCTAATTCATTTGTGAAAGTATTTTGGATATTGCATTATTTTTATTGCTACTTCAACATGATATCAAATTCGTAAATTGTAATTCCCTTCCCATTGTAGTTGAATCCATACTTAACCCTATCATACATGTGTCAAAAAACCATTACCATTAAGTTTGGAAAGCTCAAATGAGCTAAGGATCCCTATCAAAATGTTAAATTTTGATACAAGAAAATACTACAATTTTTTGGGGCTTGTCGTAGCAATTATACAATTTTGTGTACAAGTGTATTAATACAAATCATTCGAAAACCTATTTTTTTAGATTTCTTTTCATCCTTTTTGGATTTTTCTCTTCAACACATGAAGGAATTGTCATGTGGATTTGTATTTTATTTCCTTGTTGAAAGTGTTTTGGTAGATTTTTACAATTGATTGGTGTGCATATGTAAATAACATGAATAAGCAAATAAAACCTATACAACACACTAATGAAACATTAAATCAAGGAATTCAAATAACAATCAAATTAATACAACAATTCCTTAATGGTGTCTCATTGTCCTCTATCTCCAAGGATTCTTTAAGTCATCTTGCTCTCAGATTTTTATGCACACAACTTTCCAAATGACAACCTGAAGAATGAAGATGGTTGAAATGCAAGAGATGTTTCCTACATTACATGATAGTGAACTAGTTGTGGATGATATGCAAAGATAATAATGTTACTATGATATTGATGTATGAAAATGATATGATGAAAATGCTATAATTAGGATGTCGTAAATGAAAATGTCATGATTAAACTACTTGATGCTAAAATGCTAATACTAAAATGCTCACTAAAATGATAATGCTAATTAAAATTTTACAGAGTGTAATTGCTAGAAATGCTCAGCTCTCCCTTTTTTTGTTGTGTAAATGAGGGCCTATTTATAGATTTTCCAAGGCATGAGCCTAGGTGGCAAGAACCAATGATCTAAATTCGATCTGGAGAGATGGATGGTTGAAGACGAAGAGGTTAGAGAGAAAGGGGAGGTATGTTCCCTTCATGAGAACAAACCGCCAAGTGTGAAGAGGAATAAAATGGAGATGAAAGCCAAGTGTCCAAAATTAGTTATAATTTGTTGATGATAAATGCCAAATTAAAATTAGGAATATTTAATTCTTGAGACACATGATGAGGTGGAAGGTGGGAAGAAGTTAGTAGAAGTGCTTAAATTTGAATTTAAAATTCAAATATAGTGAGAGGAGGTTAATTAAATAAAACAAACTAATTAAATTTGTTCATTTAATTAAGATATGAAGAAAATGATCTAGGATAGAAAGAATTAGATAAAAAAGAACTCTATAAATAAACATAAATATTTATTTATAAGTAGAAGAATTAAAGATTATTAATTAAATAACTTGTATTTAATTAATTTTCCAAACCAAAATTGAGTGTATACAATTGGTTTTAACCATCAAGGTTTCAAAAGGGTTTGCAACTTGCAGAGTCGACAACTATGCAACCCTTTATCATTGAATTGAAAACTCCTTTTGTCATTCAATCAATCAAATTTACACATAAACCAAAAAACAAACTTACAATTTTGTCTAGTAAACACTACTTCAAATTAAAGGCTATTTAATACATTTCCACTAAAATTGATTTATCATACAATGGTTGATCTCAAGCTAGCATTGCTGCAATATAGCAAATTATATGTCCTAACTCTGCCTCTTTCAAACACTACCATTCATCTGCACTTTACGTGTAGTTGGCGTAGCAGCTCCTCCAATATCTATCCATATGCTACACAACCCCTCTCTCCTTTCTCCTTTCTCCTTTGTTAAGTTATTTTGTCTTCTTTCTCGAAACCATGCCCCCCCACCTTCTTTCTCCCTATTGACACCCTTCCAATGGCTTTTATTTTTTCATATTTTAAATTTTTAAATTGATCTCATAGTATGACATGGCTTTCCTCCATTATGCTCTCCATGGTGTTTAATTTTATTCATTTATCCATAAGTCATGTCCCTCCATATTAGTTTGTAAAATTTTAATCTTCTATACAGCAACCTTTTGGGTGTCTCTACACAAATTTTTAATAGAATAAAATAGTAATAGGAATTTTCATTTTATTGGCTCTTCTGAATTTTTATGCCTTTCCATATCCATCCATTGCTTTCTGAAACCAGCATAAATTCTAAACAATGAGAATCGAATATGAATTATTGCAATATGAAAATTTTCCAATTAATGACAATAATGTCGCTCAATCGCCTTCAAATCAACCATCGAAACTACACTCCAAGAGAAAAATCCAAAACTAAAAAAAAACTCATAATGAAATATTTTTGGCTTGATTAGGATTACAACTATACCCAGATGCTCTTGCATCATTAGATAACCCTCAAAATGGCTTATTCAAATAATTTTGTTTTCTCTCTTTTCACTCACAATGTATGGATATACTCTATTATGCTCTTAGTTACACATTTATTATATTATTTTAATCTCATTATATTATAGATATCTATGATATACTATGTTTATTCTTCTTTCTCTTGTGGTGAACATATTTAATTAATTGAACTCAAGTCTTAAATTTTCATCTAAACCCAAATACATAAAAATCACCTTTATTTATAATTTTATTTTTCTATTAAAAAAGGAAACACACATTAGTCAATCCACACACTTATTGTATTTTCTATTGTGGCCTTTTAGAAAAAATAATTAATGTAATAATAGATATGATAACAACATAAAATTATGACATAATTTCAATTAAATGGTAATGAATGAAATCACATATATTTAAGTGTAGATCTATGTGATGAAGTTGAAATTTATAAATGATGCATAATAACATCATAGTTAATTGTAGTTATATATATATATATATTGATAAAAGGCAGGGTATGCCTATAATATATATTAATATAATTAGATATTTACATGTCAAAAGCCAACATTCTTGGAAAATAGACTAACTCTATAAAAATAACTGACTTGCATGATACCCAGAGACCCATACCAAACCCAACCCAAATATCCACCCTTACAAAATATATGTGTACCTTCCTTTTTAACTGTTCTTACTCAAACACAGACTATCTACACATCTGAAATGAACAAGGCTATTTGAAAAAACCCTTATAGGACATATATGCATTGACAACAAAGGTTGTAAATCCTAAATAAAGACACATAAATGACGATATTCATCTAGAAAACACCTTGAAAGATTAGCAAATTTAGTCTTCTTCCATGCATGCCACAAAATTTTCTCCTTGTCCCTCTTCACTATCTCCTGCCAATTCCTTGCCTTTCATTTTATGCCCTGAAGCTCAAGTGCCATGTTCCACCACTATGCTTGGAGAACGATGCAAACCCGAAGCAATGTAAACCTGATTTTCCATAATTAACCGGTTCGTTCATGGATTAGAAACAAAGAGTACACATTCATGTGAGTAGAGGAAAGACATCGCAAAGTACTTGTCTTTGCACTCAACCACCATAGTTGGACAAATAAACTGAGAATTTTTCTGCAATGCCTTCAAAAAGATCTTATCATTGTTATATTCAAAATCCATCTTAATGCCATCATTAATTTCTTGAAACCCTTGTCATTGCTTAAGGATTTTCCTAGGAAAAATCCCACCTATGAACCCTTTTCCCTTAAACAAATTATACTTTTGCATAGCCAGTTGCATTGCATCTACTTGAAGAAATTGTTCCTTCACAAACTTTCTTGCTATTCTCTCTATATCACCTAATGATTGGAAAAAATCCATGAGATTTGAGAGAAAATTTGACAACACTTGAAATGGATGAAGAATCATCCTCGCCTTGGGGCTAATGACATGAAAGTCGATTACTGTGTGGATGGAGTCTTTGAACCTTGGGAAATTCAGTGAAAACATGATAGATAAATCCTTCTGAGCCAAGTAACCCTCAAAAGGCCTCTCTCATGGCTGCAACTTCAAATGCACTCAAAAATTCCATGGTTGATAAGACGTATTATCTTTAAAGAGTGCACTAAATGCAAAGCCCCCAACAAACTCTACTACCTTATGACCAAGAATTTTCACTCACACTCGCAATATAAACAGTGCATGATATGGAACTATGAAGGTATTGTTTCTTAAATAAAGAAACCTCTATTTGACAACATAAAAAAATAATGATGCATTTTGTCACCAACATGATTGTCAAACCCTTGTAATCTACGATCTCCAGATTTGGCATGCTTTGCACAAAAAATTTGCTCGTGCTAGGAAGTCCCATACTGCAATATCATTAAAACTCCATCACTTGAAAATTATAAAATCTAAGCCCTTGTTCTATCATCATTTAAAATGTACCTACAAACGACACATTTTAGAATAAAAACAGCGACAAATATGCCACTCAGTGAGATAGCAACCTTTGTTTGCATGTTACACCAATTGCCAATCTGTATATATCTCATATTGACATGTAATCCCTTAGATATATTTCATCTCAACACATATGCCCGATGGGAATTTGATAAATAATCATGGCTTTTATGTGTTGAAATTTAAAGTGTTGAACTATAATATGACCATCTGCCATAACATACTTTTTGATAAATTATTGCATTATTGAAGGGTAATCTGACCATCCACCTACCACATGGTATTAATACTACTTTCTCTATGCCACACATCCCTTTTGCTAACACAATGTATATATGCACAAATTTAGCAAATTACACCTTTGTGTCTTTAGATTATTCAAGATTTAAGGCATCTTGATGTGCAACTTCCTCCAATTGAGGGTGTTCTTTGATTTGAATAATGTCTTGGGCTAGGAAAATTTCTTGATTATTACATCCCACATTTGCTAAGTGATCTGCTAACTTGTTACTTTCTCTATATGTGTAAGTGATCTAATATTTCTAAAAAAATTCTAGCAATGACCAAGCTCTTTGAAGAATGTCATCTAAACTCCAATTTTGTGTAATGCCCCACCAAGTAACCCTAAAGGAAGTTGTAATTAATAACTTAAGCAAACCAATTTATTTTTTTAAAGTACAATTAACATACACATTCACTTACTAATTAACAACAACCTCTAAGGCTACAAGGTTGGGATTACTTAAACCCACACATACATAACCATAACATTTAATTACTTCATGAAAGAAGCATCATACAACATAAGGATATGACATAACATAATAAGATAAACATCCGTACATAAATTCATTACTTGAACAATAGGTTACATCACTCATTCCTAGAATGAGGAAATAATACATAAGTGTTACATTTACAAAATTCCACCTCATAAATACAAGAGGGGTAAAACCAACTTATTACATTTTGAAATACAATAGTGCTAGAAACAAAAACAAGATCTGCGAGATGTCCAACTGGATGTCTCACCACCAAGTACCGAAGATAAAATGGTACCCAACAGTGTATGGTGCATGTTCCACCCAACCAAGTGGTACCCGAAGTCCCACCCCCCATGCTAGGAGATAGTAACAACACAACATGGACAAATAATATACTACCTCTAACCAAAGGCAGACTCATACTGACACATACTGACTCAACCAAACACATGAAAAATATAAGTCTAACACTATCATGGTCACATTGCTTCCAGACACAAACCTGATCAAGTATGATAAAGAATCCATACACAAAACACACAACTCAATGTTATCCTAGATAGAGTGTCATCGCACAGTTTTTCATGAGATCTCCTCTGGGCATTCTTCATAGGCTCCGATAATTCTGGTGACCTCAACCGAATCCCGACCCTCATACTCACTCATGCGGAATCAACTACCTCTCGTATGGACAAGATAGTTGACCTTGTCATTCCAAGCCTTCTCACCCACCCCAAGTCTAAACAAGCCCTTGCATCTATGAGTGAGGTTAAATTATCTTGATTAATGTGAAGTGCATCCTAAACAACTAAGTACATTACTTTAATTTTCACTTGTTTAAATCACTTCTGAAGGTTACCCGGTTTACCTCTTTGGGCTCTAGCCCCTAACAAAATCCACTCTTCTAATGGATAACATGCTACACAAAAACTAGACTCCAAGGGTAACTCAAGTGCTAGTAAATCAACCAACTCAATCTCTCCTATTCTAGGAGGCTACAATTAAGGAAACCCACTCCAATACTTGGAGGAAACAAACACATAAAGCACTACCCAAGGGAAAACGAATGATTGACTTAACAAAGAATCAACCCATAACCTCTGGAAGACTTTACAATTATAACACAAATCACCCATTCCCAAAGTAGTCAACATAAGGAAATTTAATCTTAAAATGCACTCGCAATGAAATACACTATATTTTTAGATATCTTAAATCCATTTCCTTATCTAATGCATCTCGCAGAAATTAAAATAATATCCTTATAAAATTTCATTAAAAAATATAAATTCTTTCATTAAAATAAATATCTTTGCTCTATCTAACTAACCATGCACACTATTTGTTTCAGTTTAAATTGTTGTCTAAAAACTTTGCATGCAACATATGTCTAAAACTGAATATTAAAAAAATATAAATACTTAAATATATAAGCAACATACCTTATATATTTAATTACATATATTTTATTTATATACTAAACTATATTTAAAAATAAACTTGCATTAAACATTTTTTTTTTTTTTAAAACCTCTGTTTTTCTAAAACAACCGAGATGTCAAATTAATTAATTTTGTATAAAATTCATAGTCAACCACTAAATTTCCCAATATAAAAATATATTTATATTAATATTTAATATAAAATATACACAATTTATATTTAACAAGTGAAAACTATTAAAATAACAATTTAAATGCCAAAAAATTTAATTACGAATTACATTCGCATTCCCTAGATATATGACAATGGTCGGACGGTACACTGTCAGACGAACGGTACTGTTGGTCCCCCTGTCGGTTTTTGTCGACTGTACTTAGTACAACGGTCGGCGGTCGCTTGGGGAGGCCGCACTCCCCATGAGACAGTGCGTCCCCCCAAGTAGTGGGCGCACTGCCCCATGGGCAGCACATCACCCATGGAAATCCATGGGCGGTGGGGTCATGGCCATCATCCACTGTGTAATATAAAATTTTATTTTATAAAAAATAAACTTTAACACAAATACAGTGTGCGGAAATTCGCACAGGCCTGTACAATTTCGTGTAGGACGATTTTGTTCAAAAGGAAAATAATTTTAAATCTTTAACTATAATAAAATAAATATATATACTTATATGTTATATGTATATATATTTATCAGAATATAATACATATAATATATAAATATATATATTTAAATAGAATAATTTTACTGGTAAAATTGAGAAAATAAATAAAAATAACTAGTTACAGGAAAATAACTAAAATTTTCCAAAAATCTTTCCTAAATTGAAAGAGATTTAAAACTGAATTATTTTAAAACCATTCGTTTAATTTTCGTACAATATAAAAGTAGGAAAATTAAAACGGATTTTGATTTTTCCATTGAAAGTTTTCTACAAAGGATTTGTTTTCAAAACTAGATCTAATTTTTTTCTAAAGGAATTAAAATTTCTTCAACAATCTACATTTGATGCACAATCTAAGATTTAAATTTAACAATAATTCTACAATTTCTCGAGTTACAAAACTAAATCCTACAGTATATTTATACAATCTTCCCCAAATTTCAGATTAATTTAAATCTAATTTTCATTAACAAATCCAAATTCCCAATGAATTCAACAACAGATTCATTAAACAATATAAATTTGTTTTAAACAAACAAGAACAAGAAAAACATAGAACAAAACCTGGATTTTGAAGCTACAGGAAAAGATGATTTTCTGATGCAAATCCTCCTCCAAGGATCTCACGAATTCTCTTCTATCGTGCAATGAACCCAATCCAAAAGCTCAACCAATTGTAACCAGACTTTCCTCAAATCAATTCTACAATTAAAAATTTCTTCAAACCCTTCTCTATGCAATTTTCCCCAAAAATTCTTCTCTGCCTTCAAGAAACTTTTCCCTTCCCAAAATCTTCTTCTTGAATGAATGAATTTTCAATCAGCTCGTCTTATTAATTAAACATGCACTTGATTCATAAATCAAAAATATCTTAAACAACCAAATCTAATTTTGCATGCAATATTGAAAATTAAAATATCCACTTAATTCCAGTTTTCGAAAACTAACTTTAAATTTAAAATGCAATTTCAAATATCTTTCAATTTTAGCTTTTATTAAATTTAATCCAAATAGAACTTAATTAATTAATTTTAATTATTTAATAACTGAATTCAACCCTTTTGAGATTAAATTTAATTAATTAAATAAATTAAATTTTATTAATAACTTTAGATATAAATTCAAAGCATAATTTTAATTTAATATAAAATAATCACCACTTTTAACCAATGCAATCATTCTAAAAATTAATTAAATAATCACACACTTTTCAGGATCAAATAACATTAAAATAAGGTAAACTATGACTCAACAAATGAAACTAACGACACACTAAGGCTAGGGTGTAGACTTGACACAAGCTACCTAGCTACTATCTCCCATTCAACTTCACCGTTGGATCAACACGCTCAAACCTGTGAAACTAGGTGGAGTTGATGCCATGTACCTGCAATCCTGAAAACATAGTATCCAACATCATATAATATAAACAACATAAAATACACACCGTGAAGAGGAAATCACAGAATCGCAAGGCGCTCACAAGCGAGTGATGTGAACCCGTCCCCTTCGCCAATACAATCGTCATAACTGACACTTCCATCATACATCAAATATGCTCATATGCACTAGCATGTTATATCCTCTAACATCATTACACCAATTAAAGCATGTAAACTAAAGCATCAGATAACTCAAATCACATCACATAATATAGTTCATCGCTTTATAAATAGCGATCAAATACACACACAAGACAAAGTATCTGAATATCTAGAAACATAAATCAAAACAAGGACACATTGTCCAGTCCAAAAAGCAAAACGGAGGGGTTTTACATTTTGAATGTTTTTTACTTTGCAAGCATTAAAAATCAACAAAGAATCACCTTCAATATGTAAATTTGTAATGCCAAGCTTCAATGCAATTTCCAATCCTATCAACAATGCTTTTGATTATGCTATATTATTAGAACCTTTTGGGAGATGATTTGAACTAATTGCTATTACTTTTTCTTTTGAATCTCTTAAAAAAATACCTGCCCTTGATTCCCTTGGATTTCCTTTTGAGGTCCCATCAACATTCAATTTTATGAAACCATCTTGAGGTACCTTCCATTTAACATGCTTCCTATCACTCTTCACTACATTTGAATGTAGTAGACTACCTGGGAATGGAAATTTTAAACTCTTTCAATTGTGTAGAATTAGATCATCCCAACTTGTAAAAATTGAACTAAAACTGTTATGCTTTTCAACACTTGAATTCGTAGTCTCAGAAACTGCCTTCTCAATTTTTTATTTACTATATCAATTGATGAAGCTACTTTCTTGAAAATGTCGAGATTTAAGCTCCACCATACAAAGAGATCATGGAAGTAGGCTTATTGAAACTAAACTACGCCTTGCTTTTGGAACTTGCCAGATGCCAGTCCTGAAGCGCCTTCTAGTTTGCATTTATTGTATCAATTGATGAAGCTACTTTCTTGAAAATGTGCAGGTTATGCAAGTATCTGTATCATATTTTTTTTATAAATTGTGTCATTTAAATTGATATTCTAAAATTGTGAGACATTACATGCTTTCACTTACCGACTTAAAAGTAATAAAACCAATAGTAATGTTGCTTAGCTACTTTCTATGGTTATACTATAAAAAATTCTTGGACCATGTATTTGTTATATAAATAAAATTATTTCTCAAATAGATGAACACGTGTTCAAAATGTAAAATGCACTAAATAATATGGATATGAAATATTACACTCATTAATTGTAATGCTATTGTAGACACCTAAATATTTCCCTAGTGTACCTAGTCCTAATTGAAAAATCACACCACCTACGCCAAATCCCCTTCACCTAAAGTCCATCACTTAATTAAATAATCATATAATTTAATTAATCTCCTTTTCCATCTCCCTCCTAATAAATCAATAAATAATTACCATTTTCACCTATTTTTCACCTCAAACATGGCTAAAATAATTAGATATTATTCTTATTTAATTAGGCCTATATTCCCTCAACCCATTCTATGAATAAAGGGCACCTAAGAACACTTGCCCTTATGGTTCTTCTAATGAGCCTACTCATTCAATAACTGAAAAATATTCTAATTTTTATTTTTTTGAAAAACTTATACTAAGTTGTTGGAAAACATAATATCATAAGATTAATTTACAATTTCATAAAAGGATAGATGATAGAAATTTTAAAAATTTATCATATACCAAATTCTTTACATCAAAAACTCATATTTATTTTAAGATAAGAATATTTAACAACTTTTACTATGAAGCATATCATCATTCCATTTTATCAAAGATTATATTCCTTTTACTAAGTATTACATCATTCCAAGAATGGATCACTATGACATGATACAAATTTCATATTATAGATGTGAATTACAATACACTAAAAATAATACAATCTCATGTAAAACAAAATATAATGTCTCTAATAAACCATGTCTTCGACATCTCAACTATAAGAGGGAGAGCATCACTTGAGTGTTGGGTAAAAGTAAGAATTTTTGTCACACTTTTGGCCAACTTATCAACACAAGTGAATTTAAGTATTTCTAACGAAAAAACAATTTTGATCAAACATATGATATAGTAAGATTCATTCTAGCTAAGTTAGATATTTCTATAACTTTTCCAACTAAAATTGCTAGTTAAATGCATATGTAGCACCACTTTGAGGCTAATTTACCAAAAAGTAAAATTATTTGAAAATATTAATGTTTCAAAAAATCCTACTCATGTAATAATTTTTTTTTTAAATATAAAAATACCCTTGTAAATCCATAAGTGTAATTTTATTCTGGCTTAGAGTTGAGATCCTAGGGGGTTTAATCTAGGGGGTTTAATCTATGGCTATTAGATATCAGGATTTGGATAGGAAAAAATATTAAGAGGAGGAAGTCCCTTGAAGGAAATATGTGTGGAATAAGTTTGTGTGGCCTAAATTCAACTTTTTCCTTTGGTTAGCTACTCAAGATAGGTGTCTCACATGGGAAAATCTTCAAAAGAGGGGTTTTGAGGGCCCATTTATTTTTTATCAATGTGGCAGTATTGAGGAATCCTTACCTCATTTGTTGTTCTAGCACACCTATTCTAAGACTATTTAGTAGTTTTTGTGGGAAGTTTGGAGATGGACATGTATACATGCTTCATCTCTTGTTGAATTTTGGAGGACTTTGGGGCACCCTCCTACTAATACATTCTTCCTCTGAGTGGCTTAAGATATTGGTCCCTCATGTATCCTTTGGTAAATCTAGTTAGAGAGGAATCACAATATTTTTTAGGGAGGGAGATTGGCGGCTCATCAAGTTTGGTATAGGATTCTTGGTATGATTCAGGAAACTATTCGAGCTAAGTGTGAGGTGGATACCCATCCAAATTTTAGGGAGAGGAAGCTAAT